>CAWUFW010014012.1:0-438357 GCA_963921515.1 Calotriton arnoldi | reverse complement strand
CAGGTCATACCTATTGGACATATGGTAGACCTGTGACACTACCCTCTGAACCTGAGCCCCTCACACTCTGCTGTGCATGGGGAACAGCTGCCTGAACTTCACATTTACATGCCCCAGTCTGCATGGGCAGCTGATCAGACACCTATGTGTCACACAAGTATCGTCTCCTATGGTCACATCTCCAGTGGCATGCTGAGCCCCTACCAAGAAACTCCACAGCAGTCCTGGCGACTAATCCACAGCACACTGACACAGAGGCAGACACCTGAGGGGTCAAATCACTGTGCACAATGTGTCCGCTGATACACGGGAGTGGGAGTACAGAGTGTATTGTATGGCCTGGAGTAGGCATGACTGTCCAGCCCCACATGAATGAGGGATGAGCCCTGGACTGTAGGCAGCTGGCTAAGTATGTGTGACACACGTCATATACATACTCCTGGGGCCCAAACATTGTTCCCACCCGCAGCATGGGTGTGTGCCAGATACCCCAGCCACATGTGGTGGATCAGCTCAGCAATTGGACCACAGATCAAAGTAACACGCTGAATACATGTCAGAATACAGGCATTGTGTAAGCAATGGACCCACCCATGATGCCCACCACAGAGTCAGGGAAACAGATGCTGTCTCCCACCTTGAGTCAAGCAAACTGCAAGGACACAGTCCTAAGTGACAGAATTCCCTGCATGTAAGGGCCACACCTGGGTATCAGATGAGGAGTGGGCAGTGCACAATAGAGGGACATGGCTCCTGGACAACATGACTGCTGTACTGTGGCAGTTTAACCAGGCCCGAGGAGGGCACATAGCATGTTAGACAGAGTACACAGTGCAGTCTTTGACTCACCCCCTCCTTGCTGCTCTCTGGCCTTCAGCTGCCCATCCAGGTCTGGAAAGACCACCGCCAGGATCCTGAGCATGTGGGGGTCAGGGTCCGTGTTCCGCTCCTCCTGCGAGGAGGCGACAGCTTCAGCTGGACCCGTGCAATCCTCCGGGTCCAGCCCCGAAGGTCCTGCCACCTCTTTTGGCAGTTGCGGATCCGGCGCTTGTAGACCCCCACGGACCAGACAGCCCGGACGATGTCCTTCCATATCTCATGCTTCCGATGGGCAGAAGCCTGTCAGGATGACAAAGTGATAAGGCCATTACTACACAAGCAACATATCCGTGCATGACACAGTTGCATATACATGTCGCAATCACAGGGGCACATGGTGTACACAGGCAGTGCACGGCTGCCCATGGACAGTTTTCCAGAAGTCACTACATGGTATCATTGCATGGGGAGTACAACCCTGTTCAGAAGCACTGTCACTGCACCATACCTGTCCAGTGCAAGTCACTACACACTATGGGGGTGACAACTACTCAGTGAGCCTGCTAGCCAGTGGCGTGCTGACTCTCAGCCTTGCTAGTCAGACAAAATGCACATTCAGAAAGGCAGTGCACAGAACACTCACCTGCTCCCCTGGTGTCCCATACAGCTTGCTGTACTGTGGAAGTAGGCTGTCCAGCAGGGCCTGGTTCTCTTCAAGGCTGAAGGCTGGGGCTCTCTCCACAGTACGTGCCATTGCAGGGTCCAGAGGGGCAGAGACAGCAGCAGTGCAGTGGCAGATGTCGTCCTGGAGCATGTAGTGCAGGCAAGTGGGCTCTCAGGGGAACAGGCAGCAATATATATGTGCTGGAGAGGCAGATACTGTCCCTTGTGTCCAAAGTGATAGGTCCAAGTCGTTTGCATCTTCTGAATCTGGCCAATCCATGGAATAGCAGCACCAAAACACGCCCACAGCATCCTTCAAAACTTCAACTTCATGACATACATGATTTTGCAACATTGTTGTGGGTGACCAACTGAATTCCCAGCAACCGACTCGTTCGAAATTCGAAACGCGTCCGTTGCCAGGCAAGCCCATTGTCAATGGGTGCGCACCGATCGGTCCATTGCGGTACAACGCGCACAGGGGTACAACGCGTACCCGCACACATTGAAGGCAATGGGCCGGCCGGAGGCACCGATCGGTCCATTGCGGTACAACGCGCACAGGGGTACAACGCGTACCCGCACATATTGAAGGCAATGGGCCGGCCGGAGGCACCGATCGGTCCATTGCGGTACAACGCGCACAGGGGTACAACGCGTACCCGCACACATTGAAGGCAATGGGCCGGCCGGAGGCACCGATCGGTCCATTGCGGTACAACGCGCACAGGGGTACAACGCGTACCCGCACACATTGAAGGCAATGGGCCGGCCGGAGGCACCGATCGGTCCATTGCGGTTCAACGCATCACTGTACATGTGACTGGCATAGGTCAGCATGCCTGTCTCAGATGGACATATGCCAGCCACAGATAGCTCCCAGGAGTGAGGGGCACACCTACATCACGACAGCCTGTCCAAACCTTATCATAAGGCATGTAAGGCTGCATTTCCTATTGTGTGTATGTTGGTGTACATGTTGTCCTGTGGGTGTCACCTGTGGGCAGCCACCCCCAGGCTGTGAACGTGTTCATGGGGACATGATCCTGGGTGTTACGTGTACGTGACCACTGTGATGTGCAACTGTTCATATCTGTGCATGTGTCATGGTCACATTTCACAGTGGTGTTTGTGTATGTCATGTCACATACCCCGTGAGTCCCATGTGGGACGGTATGTTTGAGCCAGGGTGTCCCAGTGGCACAATAGTGATGGCCCTCCACAGTCTTTGTGCATGTAGTGTTTACAATGTCTCTGATTTCATGTGCACAATGGGAGACAGTCTCCACATCCACGTTGTGTGTGCATGGACTCTGATGTTGTGCGTGTGTGTCACAGACGTCCATGTCTGTCCTGCCATGGCAAGTGTGGCCACTACCTGTGGGGGTCATGTTTGTTTTGCTGTGGTGTACACATGATATTCCAGGTGATGCCAGTGTCCATGTGGCATTACAGGGTCCCTGGGAATGTGCCTGTCGTTGAGCTGTGGTGCCTGGGGCACATCTGTCCTCACATGTCACTGTGGGGGTGACTGTGACACGGCATCATGATATCCAATGGGCCAACCTGGGACAAATTGATGCCACCTGTAGGACCGTGTTGACAGATGTTGGCCATGTATGTACCATACATGTCGTTCCGGTACTGCACACTTCATGTAGTTGTGCCTCATGATGATGTATGTTGGGATCTTGAGTGTGTTCAATGCCGCATATGTGGGGTGACTGACGATCTTGCTTACTTCTCCTCTGCACTGCAGGGCTCCTGCTGTCCATCGGCCATTCCCAGACCTGGCAACGATGGTGGAACGGCACAGCATCCGACGGTACCGCTTCACCAGGCAGCTGATTGAGGATTTGGCACTGCAGTTGTCCCCACATTTGCAGCCTGGCCGGCCGTATCCTACAGCGCTGACCCCCAAGGTGAAGGTGATGGCAGCCCTACACTTCTTTGCCACCGGTACCTTCCAACATACTGTGGCGTCTGCTGGTGGGATGTCACAGACCATGTTCAGCCGTGTGCTCCGCGATGTTTTGGCGGCAATGTTGCTCTTCCTGAACCGGTACATCTATTTCCCTAGACTGCGACGACTCACTGACGTGAAGAGTGACTTTTATGCCCTGGGGAGGATGCCGCATGTCATTGGCTCCATTGATGGGACACATGTGGCTTTGGTACCACCACAGGCCCAGGAGCAGGCCTACAGGAACCGCAAGCACTACCACTCGGTCAATGCACTGGTGGTGTGTCTTGCAGACATGACTCATCACACACGTGTGTGCCCGTTTCCCTGGTTCAGCACACGATGCCTTTGTGATGAGGAGTAGTCGCATCCCCAGGATGATGGCACAGATGCAGAACCAGCGTGCCTGGCTTGTCGGTGTGTACTGACTTTGTGCCATTGTGTGTGATCTGATCTGTAGTATTCCGCCCACTTTTCCAAGTCAGCTGATGTGCACTTGTCTGTCCGTAGGTGACTCGGGATACCCCAACATGCCGTGGTTGCTGACACCCCTCAGGAACCCTGTGACACCTGCCCAGATGCGCTACAATGAGGCACATGGTCGGACCAGGAGAGTGATTGAGCGGACCTTTGGTCTCCTGAAGAGCCGCTTCCGCTGCCTGGACAAGACCGGAGGGTCCCTCCCATATGCCCCTGCGAAAGTGTGCAAGATTATCATCGTCTGCTGCATGCTACACAACCTGGCAGTGCGGAAGGAGTTGCCTCTCATCCAGGATGACGATGACCAACATCCGCCACCTGTGGAGGATCCTGGCCTGGACCACGATGCCAGTGACGATGATGATGATGATGGTGATGGTGATGTCCGCACACAGCTCATCACCAACTTCTTTAGCTGAATGTGAGTATCCTGAGGTGTCATGTGAATGATGTGAGTTGGCATGATGTGTGGGTGGGGCTCTGGCGCTGTTGGAGTGTGTCCATGGGCTACTTGACTGGATGTGTGTTGCGATGTGTGGTTACAGGTGGGCTGTACTCCCCAACAGTGTTGACATGCTAACTTGGTTCTGGGTGGGTATCTTGTAACATGTATTGTGCATGAGTTTTGCTGTTCTGTCCTGTACTGCATTGCTTTTGACTGTGTGTCATTTCTGTCCTTCACAGGGTACTTTCAGATTCGTTTGGTCAACTGTGTCCACCGACGACGTGATTGCACATCCAGGCTGGTAGCTGTTGTGTCCCTACAGGTGATGTGCGCCACACCCATGGACTTCCTTCCGTCAACAGTTGTTGACTGTGTGCCCGCTACCAGGTGGGGTTACCTTGCATCTGTAGTGGTTACGGCATGTTGCTACTGTGTAATAAACCTGTGCTTCACTTAGTGATGTGCGTTGTCTGTGGTCACACATTTGACTGCCATTTGCTTACTGCACCTGTGGGCTACTTGACTACAACTGGGAATGGGTGTGGTGTCTGTGCATTGCACCGTCTTCCCTGGCAACATCAGTGTAGGCAATGAGTCAGATGGCCTAGGTGTGTATGTGTTGTGTAGCCCTGGTGGTGTGTCTCCCTCATATGTGTCACGTTGCCTGTACTCACATGCCTGTGTTGTCCTTGCTGTTGCAGTTCGCATACACAGTGTAATTTTGCAGTTCATCATCCCCATAACAGCACCCACGTTGGAATCACGACAGAGGCAAGTATGGTGTATTAGTGTGTTTATTGTGATACATTTGTGTTAATAGTGCATAGGATGGGTTGTGCTGTACATGAATCTTGCAATCCCAAGTTCCTAGGTGAATTGAAAGTCCAGGTAGACAGGATCCCCAGTATCGGGGCCACAGTTGTCTGACACATTGGTCCAACTTGTACTCCCCATGCAATGTGTGGGAGTAGTGTTGCCGTCAACAGGGTGAACAGTCTGTGCACAAAGGCGAAAATCCAGAACAGGTTCAGGCTTCCTGGGAGTTGCGCTTGGCCATCAGCCTCTCACTTTCCCCTCCTCGGACGACCCCTCTTCTTGGGGGGCCCTCAAGTGCAGGCTGCTGCGGTGCAGGGGACTCTCCGCCAGAGTCCTCCTCCCTCCCTGTGGCAGTTGCAGTTTGTTCGGTACCAGATGTTGTTGGCACACAGGGAGGTGTGGACTGGTTGCTGTTCATCTGGCGGAGGCATTGTAAAATGTCCCTGTGCACCGCCGTCATCTCATGTAGTACATCCCACTTGGACTCCACGCGGGACATGTGTGAGTCCACACGTGACATGTGTGACTCCACGTGGGACATGTGGGAGTCCAAGCGGGCATGATGGGCAGCCTGCTGCTGTTTGATGTCTCTGAGGAGCCCCACTACCTGGCTGAGCTCTCCGGTGCTGGACTGGTACGCATCAGCTATGCGTACCAGTTGTGGGTCTTCATGCACACCAGCAACGTCTGCAAGCAGCGACCTCTGTCTCCCACCCCTCCCACCACCCCTGCTGACATGTGCAGTGTGTGCAGTTGCACGCACAGATAACCCTGGTCCACCTTGGGGGTTGGTGGTGGTGGTGGTGTCCATGGCCCCAGGTTGGTCCAGGGTCACTGCGCTGGTGTTGCTCCTTATTCTGTCCATGTCGGCAGGGATGGTATTCGTGGTGACAGTCGTTGGAGGGGTGGGTGCAGGGGTGCAGCTGGTGGACCTGCTGGTGCTGCAGCTGGTGGTCCTGCTGGTGCAGCATGTTGACTTGCACCGGATGTGCCAGGTTGTTCATCGTCCGAGGAGGACAGAGGCTGTACGACGCCAGTGAGCTCGGCATCCTCTTGAGCCTGGGACTGGGACTCCTCAGCGTCTGCTGCTGTGTCCCCATCATCACCTGTTTTTGGGAGACACAAACAATGTATGTCATGTTTCTGCAGGCATCAGTGGTTGACACACCTGACAGTTGTGACTGTGCCTCGGGGTGCGGGCCTGTACATTGCATTGTCCTAAGTCGTCACAGTCAGGGGTTGATATTGGTGTGGCACATTGTCCTGCATTATTTGGGCATTTCTATGTATTCTCTGGGGTGTGAACATGGTCTGCATTGCTTGTGTTTGGTTGACAGCCAGACCTCCTTCCCACCCACCCAGCCAGCCAGTCAGTTATCCCACCATGGAACGTGCTTGCATTGCAGGGAGTGTAAGTTGTCTCTCAGGATGTCAGTCAGTGGTGTCCTGCTGTTTGTTGGTGCACAGTTGGCAGCAGGGCCTTGTGCTCCCCACAGCAGTAGCCAGTGTCAGCCATCTTGTGAGTCCTTCTCCACTCCCTGTGATGTGAGCATGGTTCAGGGTGGTGTTGATGGGCCAGTTGTGAGGTTGAGCAATGTCTGTAACTACGACTCCCATCATGCTATTGCCTCCACCCCCCTTCCCAGCATGCCCATGCTTCCTTCCTTTTGACTCTGCTTCCCTGTGGGGTGGGCTGGCTGTGCTGACAGGATGGCTGGGAGTGTTGTCCTGGCAGTTGTTTGGCTAAGAGTCCCAAGAGTGTCCCTGTGCTTCACACAACATAACCCAGGGTGGTGGTGCTTTGTGGGATCTTGTGTTAGGATGGAGGGCATTGCATTCTACCAGGTGGGTACTGTGGAGTTTGTGTTGGGGAGGGTGTGAGGGGAGGTGCTGGTGACTATGGTCAGTGCTGTGAGTCCTCCTTCCCACCCAGCCAGCCAGATATCCCACCATGGAACGTGCTTGCATTGCAGGGAGTGTAAGTTGTCTCTCAGGATGTCAGTCAGTGGTGTCCTGCTGTTTGTTGGTGCACAGTTGGCAGCAGGGCCTTGTGCTCCCCACAGCAGTAGCCAGTGTCAGCCATCTTGTGAGTCCTTCTCCACTCCCTGTGATGTGAGCATGGTTCAGGGTGGTGTTGATGGGCCAGTTGTGAGGCTGAGCAATGTCTGTGACTACGACTCCCATCATGCTATTGCCTCCACCCCCCTTCCCAGCATGCCCATGCTTCCTTCCTTTTGACTCTGCTTCCCTGTGGGGTGGGCTGGCTGTGCTGACAGGATGGCTGGGAGTGTTGTCCTGGCAGTTGTTTGGCTAAGAGTCCCAAGAGTGTCCCTGTGCTTCACACAACATAACCCAGGGTGGTGGTGCTTTGTGGGATCTTGTGTTAGGATGGAGGGCATTGCATTCTACCAGGTGGGTACTGTGGAGTTTGTGTTGGGGAGGGTGTGAGGGGAGGTGCTGGTGACTATGGTCAGTGCTTTGAGTCCTCCTTCCCACCCAGCCAGCCAGATATCCCACCATGGAACGTGCTTGCATTGCAGGGAGTGTAAGTTGTCTCTCAGGATGTCAGTCAGTGGTGTCCTGCTGTTTGTTGGTGCACAGTTGGCAGCAGGGCCTTGTGCTCCCCACAGCAGTAGCCAGTGTCAGCCATCTTGTGAGTCCTTCTCCACTCTCTGTGATGTGCGCATGGTTCATGGTGGTGTTGATGGGACAGTTTTGGGGCGGGCAATATGTGTGACTGCGACTCCCATGATGCTATTGGCTACACTGACTTGGCCAGCATACACAGAATTCCTTCCTTTGAGTGGTCTTCACTGTGTGTTGGTGTTGTTGTGGTGGCTACATGTGTGGATGTGTTTGTTAGTTCTATTTGTGCCACTGCCTAGCTGTAGTTGTGGTTGTGTTTGTACATGTGTTGGCACAGTTGGATGTGACTTTTTGATGGCATGTGTTGTGTTTCTCTGACTGACATACACATTTTGGGATGATTCTGTTCTGGTTGCTGTGTGATTGCTATGAGTGCATGGTTAGACTCTCCCTTGACAGTGATGTGTGTGTGTTTTGTGGCAGTATATTGTGTACATTTGTTGTGTACTCACCAGGCTCTGGGATGTCCTCTAGTCCATATACGCTCACTGACGGAAGGATGGCCCGCACCTTCTCCTCCCAGGGCCTGAGGTATATTGGCTTGGCAGGAGGGCCACTGCCGGTGTGTTGGCTGTTGATGTAGTCTTTCTTCAGCATGTCCCGTACCCTCCTGCGCACGTCATACCACCTGTTCTGGATGTCCGTCTTTGTGCGCCGACATGGTGATTGGGCGTTCACCCTGTTGATGATCCTCTCCCACATCTTGGTTTTCTGCGACATGGGGGTCTGTTGGACCAGTGTGCCAAACAGCTGTGGCTCCACCCTGAGGATCTCGTCTACCATGACTTCCAATTCACTGTCTAGGAACTTGGGATTCTTCTTGGGGGGCATGGTGATGGGTGGTGATGGTGGGTGATGTGTGTGTTGGTGTGCAGGTGAGGGTGTGTGAGTGTGTGTTTTGCTGGGTGTATGTGAGGTAGGTATTTGTTGGTGTGCTGCTGGTGTGTGGCTTGTGTGAGGGATGAGCTGTGGGTGTGTGGTTGCTTTCTCTTGGGTGCTGGCAGTGGAATGGCATTTGCAAAGGCTCATGGTAGTGATTTGTGTCCTTTATATAGGTGGAGTTGTGGGTGTGTCTTTGTTCTCTGTCCCCACCCCCCAGTATTTATTGGCTTGGTAATTGCTTGTTTGGCCTTTTTTGGGTGATTTTTCCTTTGTGTTGTTTGTGTATGTTGGAAACGTTCTTGTGACCGAGTCGGACCCTGCATTGGTCTCGTACGGTGTTTTCCGTTTCGTTCACGCTGTGTTTGTGCAGTTTTCTATGCTGCGTACGCGTCGGTCGCGGTGTATTGTGTTGCTTCGGCTCGGTTTTGTATGCGTGTCGGTCGTACGGCTTGTCCTCCGTCCGACTCGGTCGTGTTTTTCGCGCCTTGCATCGTACTTTGCGGTTTGGAGTTGGCGGGTACGTTTCGGTCGGATTTGTTCCGGGTGCGTGTCGGTCGGTTGGATTCGCGTGTTTTTCCGGCCGGATTGCTATTTTCCGTGCGGCTCGGTCGGTCGGCTTGGTTTCCTTACGTGTCGGTCGGATTTATCGCGGCTTGCATCGTACTTGGCGTGTCGGGCGCCACTGGTACGTGTCGGTCGGTAATTTTTCCGGCTCCGAGTCGGTCGGTGCTTTTTCCGGCCCGAATCGGAATCGACCCCTAAATATGGTGCCATTATGACACCACTTACAAAAAAATTCATTCATGCATGACAATAATACTTATTTGGAGTAAATACAACAAAAATGTTTTTCTTACCAAAAAAATGCAACTACGCAAAACTGCAGAACAACCACTGCCGAAACCGCAAACAGGAATCAAAAGCTTTACACTAGAATAAAAAGAAGAAATAAAACATTACAATCACATATGCAAATAATGCACTAGTCCACATACTATCCACCAGCCAAGCAAAAGTGGTAGGTGGGCCTAAAAGAATAAGGCCGATCTGCCCCCACAGGGAGCAGAAACAGCCAAACAATTCACCCTCTTAAAGGGGGAGCGACCCTTGCCCAAGGGGTCACTCCCCAACACCAACATTTAAAAAGCCCTGGTGTGTACTGGCTTCTGCCCCCCCCCGGGGACAGATGGGCCTGAAAACATATGGCTGATCTGCCCCCAAAGGGGCAGAAACTACCACAATAAATACCCCATAAAGGGGAGCGACCCTTGCCCAAGGGGCCGCTCCCAACAACACAAAAACAATCCCTGGTGGCATAGTGGGCATACAATAAAATTAATTGTTTATTTGGGTCGATCTGCCCTTCCAAGGGGTCAGAAACGGCCCAAATAAGTGCTTCCCAAAGGGGAGCGACCCTTGCCGAAGGGGCCGCTCCCCAAAAACATATTGCTCCCCCAAGGGGAGCGACCCTTGCCCAAGGGGCCGCTCACCAACAACACTAAAACAATGCCTGGTGTCTAATGGCTTCTGCCCCTTGGGGGCAGATGGGCCTAGACTCACAAGGCCGATCTGCCCCCAAGGGGGCAGAAATGGCCAAAATAAATGATCCCCAAAGGGAGCGACCCTTGCCTAAGGGGCCGCTCCCCATAAACATAATTTAATTTAAAACAAAATCCCTGTTGGTCTAGTGGGCACAGGGGGCAGACCCAACTAAACAAATTGCTCCCCCAAGGGGAGCGACCCTTGCCCAAGGGGCCGCTCCCCGACACACAAAGGGCTTTTACAAAACAAAAAAAAACCCTGGTGGCCCAGTGGGCGCCACACCTTTTTTAAATATTAATTCCAAACGATCTGCCCCCCCCCAAGGGGGGCAGACCCAACTGTACATATATCAGCCCAAAGGGGAGCGACCCTTGCCCAAGGGGCCGCTCCCCGACACACAAAGGGCTTTTACAAAACAAAAAAAAACCCTGGTGGCCCAGTGGGCGCCACAAACTTTTTTTTTTTTTTTAAATATATCCGATCTGCCCCCCCCAAAGGGGGGCAGAACCAACTACACATATTTCTCCCCCAAGGGGAGCGACCCTTGCCCAAGGGGCCGCTCCCCAAAACACAAAGGGCATTTAAAAAAAAAAAAAAAATCCCTGGTGGCCCAGTGGGGGGGCACACACCTTTTTTAAATATTAATTTCAAACGATCTGCCCTCCCCCAAGGGGGGCAGACCCAACTGTACAAATATCACCCCCAAGGGGAGCGACCCTTGCCCAAGGGGCCGCTCCCCGACACAATTTGGGCATTTAAAAAAAAAAAACGAGCATTCCTGCTGCACGATTGCGCCCCAGGCGCGATCGTGCAGCAGGAATGCTTTTTAAAAGACATCGGAGGAAAGGAAAACCCTTTCCTTTCCTCCGATGCCCTTTAAAATATACCCCCCACCCTCCACGAGGCAAAACTCACCTCTTTGTTTCCCGACGCGCTGGAAGCAAATGGCTTCCAGCGCGTCGGGAAACACAAAGGAAACCTCCAATGACGTCAGCGTGCCTCGCGCGCTGACGTCATTGATGACGTGGGGGGGGCGGGGGGAGGCAGGGAAGGGCTTCCCCTGCCTTCCCCGGTGCAGGCACAAAGATCGATGTCCCACGGGGGGAGCGCCAGCGCTTCCCCCGTGGGTGGGTGTCACGACGGCTGGGAGCCGTCATGAGCACACGCCCACTGTGTGTCATGACGGCTCCCAGCCGTCGTGAGCACCGAAGGGGTTAAATATACCTATTGCACATGACCAATTTTTTTGCTACTCTTTGCGGCCCCCTGACTCGACTCATCTCGTTTGGGCGGGCTGTCGCCCCCCAATTTGATGGGAGACATTGACTCTTCCATACGATCGAGGCGGCTTCAGTGTCCCGGATTTTCATTTATACTACTTAGTGGCTCAGTCCCATTTCACCTACAATTGGAAACCACCCAGATGCCAGACTCCCTTATCCGAATCCAGAACGGGACCAAGCACAGTACCTTCCTCTGTCCCCTCTCCTGGCCTTGGGAGTTCCACGCAACCCTACTGACATACAGACCCTTTCCATGACATATTGGGCTTGGTCTAGACTCCGACGCTACTTGGGTGGCTGGTTGTTGTATTCCCCTCAACTGCCCCTCCCCAACAACCCACGGCTCCCTCTGACACAGGAGAGGCTGGTACAGCGCACCCTGACAGATCACCAATTGCATACCATGGGGAGATCTCTTTGCAGGGTGATTGCCCACCCCACTCTTGCCCCCCAGGGAGGCCCGGCACTCATGTACAGTTTCATTTTTCACCACTTGCATTGTACCCTGCGCAACATCCTGCCCACATACCCTGAGGAACCTGCCCCTCGTCTTTAGTGACATCCACCACAGACAGTGGCAGATTGGTTTGCCGACTTTACCACACCTGCCTAGCACTACGGACAGCAGGTGCAGATAAATC
Source organism: Calotriton arnoldi (assembly GCA_963921515.1). Taxonomy (NCBI): domain Eukaryota; kingdom Metazoa; phylum Chordata; class Amphibia; order Caudata; family Salamandridae; genus Calotriton; species Calotriton arnoldi. The sequence continues at coordinate 426,177 of CAWUFW010014012.1, read as the reverse complement.
TTGGGCCACCTGGGAACACGATTTAGGGCATTCCATTCCAGACAGCACCTGGTGCTACTGCTGCATGCAGACTAAATTGATCTCTAACTATCACAGGCATAAGTTTCTTCATTATAAGTATTTGCACTGCACATACACCATACCAAAAGCACTAGTTATGATGATCCCACGAGATAGCATCAATATCCCAAATGCACGGCAGACCAGGCTGATTTGCACACTTAGCTTGGAATTATACTGTTATTCATACGCTCTTGGGAGCTGACCATATTTGAAATCCAAGCGGGTCCCTTGATTTCCAGTGATTAGTTATCACTGACCAAACTATTAAAAGTGTGCTATGTACCACCAAGTTCACATGTTCCTACTCTTTATACCCAGATGCCTAGAGCTTCCTAAAGTATAGCTTTAGCATCTGGTACAAGCAAAGCTCCTGGAACTTTGTGAACATCTGTTAAAACGCCTATCTAGAATCCAAATAATTTCTGACAGCTCCAAATCATATGTTCCCACGTACCCATTAGGTTACATCTAGGACAGCTGTTCGGAATATTTACATTCCACTCATGTCATTTCTTAGGGGTATAGTATACTAACCACAATAAGTACATCTGTGTCAGTTTGAAGTTAGCTCCCCTCAACATCTGGGTATTAAGGACCAAAATGCTGACCAGTGCCCCTCCGCCACATTCATTCCAACATCCTTCCTCCACTTTTCTTGAGCAATACGACACATATTATCAGCTTCGTTGTGACAAATATGAAGCCATCTTACCCATTGCACAAGCTTTTTTTTTTTTTTGTATATTTATGATTATATATTAGCATTGCTCTCTTCCTTGATTTGTCTATCTGAAGTGGGAGGAATTTCTTGAGTACACTTTGTATTTGGAGATATTCCAGGATATTGGAGACCTGGGCTGAGGGAGATCTTGTCTGCCTTCCTTTCCAGGAACTTATTTCATTATTATTAAACCAATCTCCTACTCTCCTCAAATTTGCTCTTTCCCACTTTCTTACTGTTTGTTGTAACTCTAAGGTGCATAAGAATTGGAGGGGGATCGCTATATGAATCTGTGGAATACCAAGATATTCCCAAAGCTGTTTTTGCTTCTGCTTAAATAATGACATTCTTAGGTATCTAACTAGCTTGGGGTTTTCTCATTGGGCTTGAAAAACCTTTGGTATGGAGGGACCTCTTTCAGCATTTTTTCCATATAAACATTATCTACAACAAATGCCTTAGATATATTGTGGATTCTAGTATGCATAACCCAAAAAGCTGCCAAATAATACACTTTCCAATCTGGAAGTGCCATCCCTCCTTCTTCCCAGTGAAGATTTAACATTGATAGGCTTATTATTCGTGAGTTGGCCTTATTTCTTAGAAACTCGGAAATCCCTGCATTTAAGTTTTGTGGAAAAAAAAGCATTAGCCAGGTGAACTGGAATGGTTATAATAAAAAAATTCAATAAGGGCAAAATATGCAGCTTAATCATTGTGACCCTGTCAATAATCGAAATTGTTAGATTCTGCCACCTGTCTAATTTATCCCTTATCTACCCGAATAAGGGGATATAATTCAGATTATAAAGATTGTCAAGATCCCTTGTAACCTTAATCCACAGATAACTAATGGGACTACTGCTATATATCTTCTGAAGAACTTAAGGCAAGTTATTCACGTCAGTGTTGAAAAGCTGCATCTCTGTCTTGTTGCAGAGTCCTAAAAGTTCAAACACTTTCTTAATAGCTGCTAAGTCTGGTTGAATATATAAAACCAGATCGTCCACATACAGCTTGAGTCTAGGAGATTCTGGTATTGGAGCTCGAAAACCTTCCATCCGCCTTAGGACACATGCAAGGGGTTCAATAAAAGCTGCAAACAATAAAGGTGACAATGGACACCCTTGCCTTGTGCCCCGAGAGATATTTATAGGGGTTGAGATTTCCCGTTGAATGCCAGTTGCACCTTGGTGCCCTGATATATTCTGGCAATTATCTTAATAAGTTGACCAGAAAATGTCGGTATTTCTAAAGTTCTAAATAAAAACTTCCAGTTCACCAACTCAAAAGCTTTTTCAGCATCCACGAACAAGGCCTCTGCTGTAATTTGGTTAGTCTCATAGTAATCCAAAGCTTCAATTAGAAAGTGTGCATTAGAGAATAATTGGTGTGTTGGCAAAAAAAAAACATTCTGATCTACTGCCACTAGATCAGCTATTACCTCTGATATTCTCCCAGGAAAGGATTTTCATGAAAATCTTATAATTTGAAATAAGTGATGGGTGGTAAGAATGCACCTGCTCTGGATTTTTTTCTTTTTAGGAAAGCAGATTAAGATTCCTTTTCCCTAAATGAATGGGGTAAAATATGATTGAACAGCTCTGTATGCAGATTTTTTAGGTATTTAATCATCAATGAGTACTATTCGGAGGTATAGCCATCCTCCCCCGAGGTTTACATCTTGGAAGTTTGCTTACCTACTCTACCACTTCTTCTATTTCTGTTGTGCAAATCAGATTGCTCGCAGCTTTCATTGCCAATGAGGAAATTTGAGCCAAGTTAAAAAAAAAAGTTACAATATCTACAACCAAAGGATCAATACCTTCTTCACAGATTTTACAAAAGTATGAACTGAAAATAGACTCTATTCCCTCTATCCCTTTCTATTATCCCTGCTGTCGGGTCTTATATTTTGATGATATTATACCGCACCATTCTAGACGGAATGCGCCATGCCAGCAATTTGCCACTAATCTCCCTCTTCTCATATAGCTGTTTGCCATAGGTTTGGGAGATTATAATGTCCTTCTCCAACAAGAAAGTCTGTAGTTCCTTCTTGGCCGCTTCCTTAGCTAAGTATCTATGCTTGTCTTGTAACTGCTGCAGCCTGATTTCAGCACTTTGGAGTACCCTTAACAGGCCCCCAGGATTTTGTGGCTTTGGGTGTCAGATTTCACAGACAAAAAAAGCAAAATTTGCAGCCCAAACCCTCAAAATTTGCTGCATTTTTGCAAAGGGCAAAATATGTGCACGCCACACAAATACTTCAGACTTGTACTTTCAAATGGCCTGCAGGGTCCGCAGGGGGCACACAAAGGTGTGAGGCGGCCTGCAGGCTAATTGCTCAGGAGGGGGCAAGGTGCATTTCGAATTTATCACCTCTGCTACCTGCCTGTTGCTCACCCTGCCTTTAATGGCTCAATGGCAGCACAGTGGCAGGTTTTTGTTTGTTTTTTCATATTTTGCAGACACTTTTGTAAAAATCACACCATTTTTACAAAAGTGCAGATTTCGTGATTTTTTTTACAAATCGCATAATCCTGGGTGGTCTGCCTTGAGATACTTAATAGTTTCTCATTCTCTATATTTCTCCAGGCACTTTCATAAGCTATACTCTCACCCCTCATTGTTGATTTATACGCCTCCCAAATGTTTTCTGGTGATGCGGAACCTCTGTTCTCCAAACAAAAGAGTTGAGTTCTTTTCCCCATTTCTTTCAAAAACTCCTCCTTCGAGAGTAAGACTTTATTAAAAGACCATTTATACATATGGGTAGAGGGCATCAGGACTTCCAGGCTGGCTACTGTATGATCTGAAAAAGAGTTAGGAACATAAGAAATCTATACATTTAGCAAGGAATCAGAGGTAAGAAAACAATCCATCCTTGAAGCCACCAGAAACCGGGCAGAGAAGAACATATACTGTTTTAGGCCAGGGTTTGACCTACGCCAGGGTTCAACAAGCATTGGAAATGCAATAGGTCTCGCATTTGTTTAAGTTAGAGTCTTTGGTTTTGTTCTTTGTATTGTATTTTAGTAATATTTGAGTGTATGTTTGTGATGTGCAGTGTCTTTTTTGGGTATTATTGTGATAGTTGTGTATTAGTATGATGTATAGAGTTAGAAGGAGAAGAATGTGTGAACATTTGGGTAGGAGAGTGCAGAGAAGAAGAACAGCTTGAGAGATAATGTAGGAAAGTAAGGAGAAGAGTAGAATGAGGTAGAAGAAAGGAGAGTTTGGAGAGGAGTATGTTGTACATGGAAAAGAGTGAGGAGGATAGTAGGGTGAGGTTGAAGGAAGGAGAGTGAGGAGAGTAGTATGTGGCATAAGGAGATAGGACGAGATGAGTAGCATGAGGGATATGAAAGGACAGTGAGTATGGGAAGAGTAGTGTTAGAGAGAAGGAAGGGGATTAGGCACTTGTATGGAGCATGGTGTAATAGAGTAGTATTAGGGACATTGAAGGAGTGTGTAGAAAAAGAGTAGTGTGAGTGAGAAGGATGGAGAGTATGGAGGGTAATAGCATGTGAGGCAGAAGGGTGGCGTATATGCATCTATATACATGCATATTTATATATGCATTTAGATATATGTGTATATACATATGCTTATATTTGTTTGTATGCAATTAGAAATACCTTGCAGCTGTCTCTGTGGACAAGTGTAGGACAGTTCTAGGTTGCAAATTGGAGATATTATATGGCATACGGGCGGACCTTGCCAATGGGGGGAGGGGGGACTTTCGGCCGGGAATGGAAGTTCTTGCTCCTTTAGCATTGTCACCCGGATGGAGGGGCATGCGTGCAGCTGCTGGAGGGCTTTGGGGGCTTTGAAGGGATGGTGCCGTTCAAGAAATGCTGAGGTTTAGTATGGGATGGATTGAAGGAAGAAACTAGAGAGGCGCGGGCCTGTGGGGGTTTAGGAAAGGACCGCTCGCAAAGATGCACGTGAAAGGCTGCAATGATGTGGGGATAAGGATGCAGGGAGATAATGGCACTGGCTGGTGCGGCGGATAATCCGCAGTGGACAACCTGAAAATATGAAAGAAAGCAAAGATATGCAACTTGAAAACAGAACCTCTATGTCCACCTAAGTACGGCATGTTGCTATGACCCCGGAAACTATAAGTATGAAACGCACAAAAACAGCTAATGTACAGTTACATGAAATCCATAAATTAATAACAGAAATACACCCAATGTGAAAGCCAAACTTCCCGTTTTTGTACCTTATGTATTTTGCAACTGTTGTGGTCTGATACCAAAAACACACAATAAAAGCGCAAATTTGTACCATAAAAACGGAACCTGTTCGTGCACGATCTTGCTATACCCTGCCTTCCCATACCATACTTCCGCTGTGTTTTGATTCTGGGGTGCATAAAAAGGCCACAACTGCAAGCGCTAATTTGCAACAACAAAGCACGACCTGTACTTGCCCCAAATGCGGCAGAATCTATCGGTTAATGTAATGTAAGTATAATAAAAATGACGTTAAACGCCCCCACGTCCAACTATGCATATAAAGTGCATAAATTCAGCAAAATTAGAGCGTAAAAATTAAAGTCAATCCCCCAATGTAAAAGGCGAGATTTGCGACCGATAACTGCAATGCTTTAACCCTGTTTAGGGCCACAAAAACAATATAATCAAGCAGCTATGAAGGAAATACTAAATGCAGCACAATTATAGCGTAATAAATACGCCAAACGCTGAGCTACATAGTACCATAATTAAAAAATCAAATGTACAAAGGAAAAAACCTACCTTCAGGTCCCGATATGTCCAGTGCAGTGCTACAATTTGGGCCACCTGAAAAAGGACACAATAGTAAGCGCATATACAGTTTTAAAAAACACAGCCTGTACCTGTCACAAACTGCAACATGCTGCCAATTCACCCTGCCTCCCCATACTATACTTTAGGCACTGGGTATAAGTTCTGGGTTGCATAAAAAAGGGCAACTACAAGCGCTTCTTTGCAACAAAACAAAACACAACCTGTACTTGCGGCCAAATGCGGAAGAAGATATCGGTTAAAGAAATGTAAGTATTAAAATAACGTTAAACGCCCACGTCCAACTATTCATACGAAGCCCATAAATACAGCAAATTTTGTGCGCAAAAAATAAAGTTAGTCCCCCAATGAAAAAGGGGAGATTTGCGTACCGGTAACTGCAATGCTTTAACACTGTATTGGGCCTCATCCCAAAAAAAACACATAACAAAGCGGCAAAGAAGGAAATACACCAAACGCAGCACATTTACAGCGGAATAAATAGAGTCAATCCCACAATGTAAAAGGCGACATTTTGCGTTCCAATAACTGCAATGCTTTGACACTGTTTTGGCCCCCTACAAAAAACACATAACAAAGCATGATAATGTAAGCATTAATATAGTGTACTTTAAAAACCGGTCGGTATAATAACTAACTTTATTATATATATATATATAAACTTTTAGTAATATATATGTGATTAAAGGGTTGTTTGGTTGCATTTGTCACCCGGGTGGAGCGGCATGCGTGGAGCCGTATGGGGCTTTGGGGGTGTTTGCAGGGCTAGTGTCATCCAAAACATGAAAGGCACAGTGTCAGATAGCTTGAAGGGGTAGACTACAGAAGCACGGCCTGCTGTGGGATGGAGGGAGGGAGGGATCTTTAAATTGTGTTGCTAATCCCTCCTTAACCACAGATAGTGACGGAGATTATATTGCAAGACTAGCTAAAAAGACATGAAGCTAATTTTGGTAGACATGTGGCTATTATGCACGAAATATCTGTTTGAGCAAAACCCTTGTTAACCCTTGTTAACCCAGTGGTAAGCAAACGTGTTTTTTCCCGTCAAAAAACTTTTACAAGGTTTTTCATAGAGTACAAAGCAATAATGTAGACTGAGTTATTTGCTGTGTTAGCTATTTTATTTTCCAGAAAATAAACATATAAGCTTTTAGTAACATATGTCTATGTACGGCGTTTTGCTAACGGTGTAGCCCACTACATTAAGCGCTAAATTGTAACCTTACTATTAAGCTTTACGAGCCCCTACCTGCACCATGATACTATTGACTCGGCAAACATGTAAAAGCCTCGATTTACGTCCCGTAACTCCAATGTGCACATAAGACCCCAATAAATAATGGAAAATCCTACCTTCATGTCCTGATATGTCCAGTGCAGTGATACAATTTGGGCCACCTGAAAAAGGACACAATAGTAAGTGATATACAGATTAAAAAAACAGAGCCTGTACGTGTCCCAAACTGCGGCATGCTGCAAATTCACCCTGCCTTCCCGTACCATACGTGCGCTGGGTTTGGATTTTAGGCCGCATAAAAAAAGGCCACAACTGTAAGCTGTGAAGGAAATGTAAGTTTTAAATAATGTTAAACGCCCCACGTCCAACTATTAACATGCAGCCCATAAATACATCAAATTTTCAGAATAGCTTCATCCAAGGAAATGTAAGTATTAAAATGACGTCAAACGGCCCACGTCCAACTATTCATATGAAGCCCATAGAAACGGCAAATATTGTGCGGAATAAATAAAGTGAATCCCCCAATGTAAAAGGCGAGATTTGCGTCCCGCTAACTGCAAAGCTTTAACACTGTTATGGCCCCCAAAAAGCAACATAACAAAGCGGCAAAGAAAGAAATACACCAAATGCAGCACAGTTACAGTGAAATAAATAAAGTCAATCCCCTAATGTCAAAGGCGAGTGCAGTGCTACAATTTAGGCCACCTAAAAAAGGACACAATAGTAAGCGATATACAGATAAATAAAACATAGCCTGTACGTGTCCCTAACTACGGCATGCTGCCAATTCACCCTGCCTTCCCGTACCATACTTGCGCTGGGTTTGGGTTTTTGGGAAAGAGTTTTAACTTGCGCGAACTAGACCCCATGCATCGGGAATCAGAGCGCTTTACATCAGCACCAGTTTCGTTACAGATTGACACATTCATTATTTCTTAGCCACAGGGAGATTAAGTGATTTGCCCAGAATCACAGGTTGTTGAGCGTTATTGCTGAGACTTCAACCCGGTTCCCCAAGTTTTGTGCTAATCAATAAAGTCAGTACCCCAATGTAAAATGCGACATTTGCATCCCGCTAACTACAATGCTGTGACACTGTTGTGGGCCCCAACAAAACCCACATAACATATGGACAAAGAAGGAAATACGCCAAACGCTGCACAGTTACAAAGTAATAAATAAAGACAATCCCCAAGTGTAAAAGGCAAGATTTGCATTGAAATAACTGCAATACGGTATGTTAAATAAGCCACGGATATACAGCGTAATACGGGGAGATTAAGTGATTTGCCCAGAATCACAGGTTCTTGAGCGTTATTGCCAAGACTTCAACCCGGTTCCCCAAGTTTTGTGCTAATAAATAAAGTTAATCCCCCAATGTAAAATGCGACATTTGCATCCCGCTAACTGCAATGCTTTGACACTGTTGTGGGCCCCAACAAAAACCACATAACATATGGACAGACAAGGAAATACGCCAAACGCTGCACAGTTACAGCGTAATAAATAAAGGCAATCCCCAAGTGTAAAAGCCAAGATTTGCAATGAACTAACTGAAATGCGGTATGTTAAATAATCCACAGATATACAGCGTAATAATAAACAAAAACAATACCCCATTGTAAAAGCAGAGATTTGCGTTCTAATACCTACAATGCGGTATGTGAAGTGAGCCACGGACATACAGCGTAATAATAAACAAATACAATCCCCCAGTGTAAAAGCCGACATTTTAAGTCCTAATACCTGCAACGCGATATGTTCAATGGACCACGGACATCACAGTAAAAGTCACAGTAAAGTCGCAAAAAGTGACTACCCGGTATTAATAACAGGCGCGGTCCCGAAAGTGAAAGAGGACCGCGCTGCAGCCGGAGCATGGGGATCTCTTGTCTTTATGGGGCCATGTGTTTAAACACATGGCCCCATAAAGATAAGAAAGTGCTTCACGACAGCCGTGAAGCAGGCCACCGAGTCCGGCTCGGAGGCGAAAGGGCGTCCACCAAAAACCCTCATTTCCAATGGCAGGCCACCGTTTAGCATAAACGGTGACGCCAGCCAATGGAAATGAGGGGCGGGGCTTCACGCCCTCTTCTCAAACTCTTTCTTCACAATAAATTTCGCCGAGCGAGCTGCGCATGTGCACAGCAACGCTAGGCGAGACCTAAAAAGGCCAATCTCATCCTTTAACCTATTTATTGCTTGCACCACTCTTGGTTTCCTTTGTTTACCTTTAGGGTTACTCTGGTCCAATTCTAGGATTTGGGCACAATTTAAATCTCCCCCAATTACAATATTTTTCTAAAATTGGGCAAGATGAAGAATCAAAACATGCATAGGCTCCGGCCCATCAACAACTGAGCTGTATGTAGAAACTAATGTAATTAGCACATGCTCAATTAACACCTCTACAATCGCCCATTACCCTTTCTAATCCATCGATGATATAATAATCTCGCCACCAAACCTCCAACTTGCTAAATCTGCAACCCCTCTATGCACTGCTGAAGCAGTGCAATACAACAGAACCTGAAATGGCCCATGTGGCTTGGCCCTCTTTCTCCTTATTAATGTGTGTCTGCTGTAGGAACACAAAAGTTGTTTTTTGTTTTTCCAGCCAATTTAAAATGGCCCTGCATTTTTTCCAGTTGTTGAGCCCATTCACATTCACAGATAAAATGCTCATCTTATACTCATCCATAGACCTCTGCTATTTAAGTCATATTACTATATTGCCCTGACGGTCCCCCCTCTCTAATATCCTGGTTCTTCATACTGTCCACCTTTTGTTTCTGAAAAGCAATATTTGGATTCCAGAATTCATCTTTTTTTAGCCCAATCAGCAGCTCCACTAACAAGCAGGTGCCTCATTCCACCCCACCTGCCCTCCCCCTTCCTGTGCCCCCAACCCAAACAACCCACCCTTTTAGGTACCCATGTGCCTGCTACACCTTCTGCTTGGATGTCCTACCCACCCTTCACCTTTCAAAAGTCTAACTTAGACCAAAAGTCTAACTTTAGTAGTAGTAAAGTTAGACTTCAGGTCTAAACTTAGACTTTTGGTCTAAGTTTACCTTTGTTGGTCAGGCCCTCTGTGTGAAAGTAAAAAGATCTATGGTGTTGATAATTCTGATGGAACTGACAACTGCTTAATCGGTATTAAGAAGCCACTCGTAATGAGGGGCTAAGTGGGTTATTTCAGTAAGGAGGGAGGCAGCGATGGATACTGGCAACTTGTTAAATCCAAAAAAGCAGCACCTCGCCTAGCAGAGACATCTGCCCATGACCGCAATGTAATTGTGGCAAATTGTGATTTATAAATTCTGTACTAGGTACATAGAATAAAGCATTTAATTATTGTGTGCGTTGATAATGGTAATTTGGGTGCATCCTGTCTATTTTGTGGTAGATTGGTGCCAAGCTGCCCCCATGAGATGAACGCAAAAGGGGAAAAATATCTTTTCATGGGAGACTGTTAACTATGACAGTACCGGAAAGCAGATACAATTAAGAGGCATTCTGTACCGGGTGTGTTACAGTGTGATAAGTGGGTTCTGCCCATCTAATCTGCCCATATTTTTCACTTTTTGCTCACTGGGTTTTTGGCCTTTACTCTGAGAGAACCTTATAGCCTGTGGCTCACCCACGGTAAACTCATGGTAAAATGGACTGTGCATATTTATCGCCGGTGTCTGCCTTTTAAGATAATGCCAATGCGAGCCAGTAATGGTAGGAGGCACTTGGCTGATTACACATGTGTACGAGTGGGAGATTCCTGTCATGCGCAGCCCAGGAACTGCACACAGATAGCCTGGCGCAGAAGGGACTCTGCAGGGTTGGTATTGACCTGGGATAGGCCTTATAATGTTGGTGTACATAGAAAGGGAAATTCAGTGTGCTTTACTGTCTGGCCTGCAGTGACCCTCCATTATACACTATGCAGAAGGCTTCCTTAGAGTGCAGCTCCGCTTCCCCTTGGTCTAAAGACACCAGGGTCATACCAATGTACAGCGTAAACTGTCTGAAAAGAACAATTCTGTAAAGTCCAAAGTCATATCTGTACAGCTTATGGGTCATCCAGAAATGTCAGGTTTCTCTGGCTCAGCTCAGAATCAAAGCACAGGCCGTCACCCTGCTGTGTTCGGTTAGTCACTTTTCTCTCCAGCAGCAGGACCAAAGGCCTCCTCCAACAAAGGAAGCAATTAACCCAGATTAGGTCAGCACCTCAGAAGCAATGGGTGGGGTGGACTGTTCTGCATCAGTCAGCCAGCTGTCTTCCTGTGCCTGGAAGAGGGCAGGTCCAAGCCCACAAAACAAAGGGAGGGTGACCAGACCCTGGAGCCAAACCAGGAGGGTGGCTCCTTTGAAGTTTTGCTATGGCAAGCCCTGGCAGTGATGTCAGCGAGGGGTGGAGCTGAGACCCCCAGAGCACATGTGGCAAGTGACTCCTGGGTGACGCCTTCTTGAAGTATCCCAGAAGGCTGTGCAGGGAGGTTGGGACAGGGGCGGAGAGGTGATGTGGCACATCAGAATAGGCCAGAGATACAGCCCTTCTGGACACTCCTGCCCCCACTTAAAAGGTCTTGCGCAGGGGGGAGAGCTCTCTTGTGGATGTGCTTTTCTGCTGGACACTGGAACTGGAGGCTAATGCCATGGACAATTGGAAGGAAGAACCCCCTGACTGCCATCTGGACTAAAGACTCTGCCTCTGAATGACCCCAGGACCAGTGGGGCACTACCCCGGGACCAGGGACGCTGGTCCCCCTAAGGACCAGTTGGGGGAAAGACTAGGCTTCTGTGCAGTAAGGAGAGAAGCCCAGAGGTAGAGCAAAGTGAAAGGCTGGTGCAGGGAGCCAGTGAAACTACCTCCCTACAATGTATGTTGCCTTGGAGGCCAGGAGGCTTGGAGAAAGTGCTCCAGGTGGCTAGGGCTTGCCACCAGAACCAAAACGAGATCCAAAATTGTTGAAATCGGCCCAACAGGGCCCAAGTTATGGCCGTTTGATGTTGGGCGACTTTTGACCTTTTGTCAAGCAGACCACGAAGCGTGTAGGACTGGATTGCCTCTGGGGTGGGCCAGGGCCTGGAGGCTGCCCCCAAGAGCAGGGATATGCAGGGAAGCACCATGGCACTTTCCCCGGGAGAAGCAGGACCCTATCCATGGGCCGCAAAGAAAGAAGAGGGCAAGAGAGCATCGTCAAGCTCCCTCGCAATGTCTGCAGAAGGCCCGGGACCCCATCCCTGGGTCCGAGGAGGAGTTTGCAGAGAGGAAGTGCCGTTGCACCCCCTTGTTTCAGGAGAGGAGGCCCAGGACCCCATTCCTGGGACACGAGAAACCGGCACGGCAAGGGAGCGCCATCGTGCTCCCCCACGAAAGAGTAGAGGAGGCCCAGGACCCCATCCCTGGGCCTGTGTGCATGGGAAGTGACGGGAGGAGTTCCCACGCAAACCCTTCACGTGGCTGGCCCTCCCCTGGGGGCAGTGGGAAGCCAGCCAGTATCCAAGTGACCAGAATGCCACTGCCAACAGCACAAGTGAGTGCTGGCCGCGCGGGGAGCGGGCAAGTGCAGCCAGGGGGTGGGCTCCCCTCCAATGAAGGAAGCTGCACTCGGGGTGCCGGAAGAAAATAAAACCACAGCGCAAGGCCACATAAAAAGGAGAAAACAAAAGGAAATTCATGGAGGCTCTTCCCGGCGCAGTTGGAGAGCCACTGCTCTAATATCTACGCTCACAGAGGAGCACCCCATAACGCTCTGCTGACAAAAATCACTCGTTGTGGGCCACCACCAAATGATTACTAAAGTGCGGGGGAGCTGCAGGAGCAGCGCAGCCTTCCACCAAAAGAAGCCCCAAGGTACCCACCCTACCTTTGGTGGAACACAAAAAGGCTAACCCCTCAAGGGTTTTTGAAGAGTTTTAAAGCATTCCTCAGGCTGGAGCTTTTGGTCTACAGCTGGGAGTCCTGCTCTCTCTCGGGACAAAGACTATGGCCTGGATTCTCAAAAGGAATCACGGAATGCAGCGCAACAGCCAAAAATGCTGTGCTGCATTACGTGACAGGGAGGGAGCAGGAGAGCGCCATATCTACAGAGATATGGCTCTCTTTTCCCCTCTCCCTAGCGCTGGCGGATTTTAGCTGCTGTGCGCCATCAACACACCTTAGCACCATAATGCTAGGGTGCGTGCTTGAGTCTACTATAGGTTTTGTACTGGAAGGGTACCCTTCCAGTACAAAATACTATGCTTAAACACAGTTTAAAGCTTTTACTACTTTGTATGTGTGCTGCACATATGCAAAGTAGGAAAAGGAAGGAGAAATAAAAACATATCTCATTTTAGTGCCTCCTTTCAAATGCCGTTAACTTTTGGCACAAAACCCTGTCTACTATTGTTTGTAGATCGGGTTTTCCATCAAAAGGCATGGGTGGTTGAATGGGAGCGCCCGTGTACCACCCATGTAACTCCCCCTTGGCGCTAAAAAAAATACAAAGCGCGGCTTTGCATTAATTTTAGGGTCATTTCCAATGCAAAGAAAGTGATTTAGGAAAAAAACATTTTGTGCTGGTTTGCATCACTTCTAACGCGAACCCAGTGCACAATTTTTAGAATCTACCCCTATGACTGCACCTCTCGTGGCCTGAAGTGATACAATGTGAAGTTTCATGTTGGTGGATACCCTCTAGGTGTGAAAGATGGCTTACACATTTGTGTATTTACAAAAGCATGTTTAAAGTGCAGTATTTTATGCTGAATGTTTTTAAAAGTGTATGCTGCTAGCACCCTCTAGAGGTGAAAGTCTATAATTGCATAGTGATGTAATTATACATTTGATGCACTTTAGGGACAATGGTTAAATTGCAGATTTCATGCCAAAAGTAACAAATCATTTAGACATGCCTATACATTTTACTTGCACCTGTTTTAGTGAAATAATGAGGCTGATAGCCACTCGTGATCAAAGTCTGCATGCTTTATTGCCAGTAGTAAGTGCTCTCATGCTTTATTGCCAGTAGTAAGTGCTCTCACTCAAAGTTATGCTCAAGTATTGCAGCTACGTACAAGTGAATGTTTTTGGTCTAAATCTCCCTTTGAGAGGGACAAGAATGATTACGCAATGTCATACAAAAGTATTTCTATCAGCTTGTGTATATTTGCAAATTGCTGCATAGCACAGAGTAGTGTGTCTGTGTGTAATAGATGTACTTTTTCCATTTTCAAAGAAAACGCACAGACTGGACAATCATTTATTGAGTGTTATTGTGCATCTGTGAATGGTGATTACTAGCCGACATCACCTCCCTTGAGTAGCAGGCCTTAGACTGCTTTGCGACGCTACCCTATGAGAGTCAAGCGCAACAATGGGGTGTTTGGTTCCCAGTGGAGGACAAATGTAGATCCATTACTTGTGCCACATGTTACCTATGTATTAATAAGCAAATATTAGAGCGCACGTTTCTGAGAAGGGTTTAAAGGTTTGATCATGTGAACTAAAGGTATGAGAAGGGAAAGCCCCAGCACACACATACGTCATGTGAAGAAGTAAACTGTCAATGTTTAAACTGTGCTGTTATGACTGGTTTGCATTCACAAAGGGTGGGATGCCTAGGTGGGGCTTTCAAAGAAATGGTTACATAAAGTTCTTCCAGGCCATAGTTTACCCTATGAACCCTAACACTACACACAGTAGGCACGAATGAGAAGGGTTTGCTTCTCTAGAGGTTTAGGGACAGCAACTTATACCCACACCACAGATTGGGGTGTAGGTGTGGATGTTACTTCATGGGGTGTGGGAGGTGATTAGGGGGCCCCAGGAAAATCCTGCGCTTGTCAAACGCTGGGCAGGTTTTTCAGACGAGAGGCCCAAGCTAGTCATTCCCTCCACAGATTTTTCCGCCATTGGTGCAGGCCAAATCCACTGGAAGGGTGGGGCGGGGGTGTTTTTCTGCAAGAGGTAGAGACACCCCTAGGGGTTACCGTTGTGGAGGCCCCCCAAGAAATGTTTCCAGGGGGAGGGGGGCGGGTGCGAGAAAGTTGGGGTTCCCACAGTCCCCCAAAGGTTATCTGGTGTAGAGGGTGAGCAACCCAGGTTGGCCTCAAAGGAGGGTGGTTCCCGACATAGGAGGTGGAGTGGTAGCCCCTAGGTTCCCTAAGTGGGCTAAGTAACTGACCCTGAGGAGATCTGAGAGGGGATGGTGGACTCCCTAGATTCCAGGAGTAGGGTTAGTAGTGGACCATGATGTAACATAACATAGCCTTTGATCATGTGGAGTGGGCCTACCTTTTCCTACTACTGGAGAGATACAACCTGAGAACTAGCTTCATATCCAAGGTCAGATGGCTCTAGGATACTCTAACAGCCCACATATCTAGTGGCTGATTCTTATCAAAATCATATTCAATTTGTAGAGGTACAAGAAGGGGTTGACTCTCGTCCCTTCAACTATCTTTTTTTATTAGCCGTAGAAACATTGGCTACCACTATACGCAAACTGACAACATCAAAGGACTCAACATACCTGCAGGGGAATCTAAGGTCCTCTTACACGCGGATGATGTTTTATTTACACTTCGGGAGCCTCAAGGCCTGGTACCAGCATTAAAGTCTATGATAGATACATTTGCTAACTTAGCAGGCTACAAAATTACTGGTCCAAATGTGAAGCACTTCTAATGTCCCACTTTATTAGTATAGCCAAATAGTGAGTAATGACGTCAAATGAGTCACAAATAACCTTAAATATTTAGGTGTAATGATAAATTTTGGCTTGCACAAGATGATCCATGACAATACAAACCCATTGATACAACATACGGGGCCGGCTGGTCGCGACAGCCCGGAGGCAAGGCTGTGAGACAGGCTGAAGGTGAACGGACCCCATGGCCCAACTGGTGAGGCATTTGGCTGTGTGGGAGGGCAAGTGTCTCCTCGTTGACTCCAGACTAACACAGAGTGCATGGCTGACTGAAGCCCCCCAGTGAAACCATCCCAGTGGGGCCCGAAACAGTTGATAATCTTCCTTCAAATGAAAGTGGCCTTGACTAGACATTGTGCTATTGGGCCCCGACTGCGCTGTAACAATAGAGAAGTGGCATGTTTGGTGTCTGGCCGTTACCCAAACACTCTGCCCAAGGCGACTATTGAACTTTTTCACCATTGTGAAGGAGCAAAGGGCGCCGGTCCCGCCGCTGAACCCGGCGCTCCTTCCAGGATAATTATCACTAGAGTGTTCAATTACAGGGACCACGATGCCATACTGCAAGCTGCCTGCACACATGGTGATTTGAAATTTGAAAATGCCACAATACAGTTTTTCCCAGACTTCACATTGCAAGTACAGAAATTGAGGGCCATGGAATTGAAATATATTATGTTATTCCCGGCAAAGCTCCGAGCAATTGCGGAGGACAAGCCTTAGCACTTTAATATGCCTGAGGAAGCCTGGGAGTAGTTGGAGGGTTGGAGTACCCCTGGGTGGCAGAGACACAGTGGTGCCTGGAGTGGGCGCCAGCGGGGCAAAGCAGGCGATCAACGACCGGACCATCCTGATAAGCAGCAAGGACACGTGGAACTTTAGAACTATGCGAACAGACACTGATTGTGTGCTGTAATTGCCAGCTGGGGTTTCTGTGGTCCAGGGGGGCCACGGCAGTTTACTGTCTTGAGACGGCTCACACGCTGGCACCATGGCCAGGCGCAGATTATGAAACCCTAATATCTTTTTTTTCTATATGCTCTCTCGGAATGTGGGCTCTGGTGGCCACGGTTTACTGCGACCTAAGTAGAAGTGGCATTGATGACTCCATGCAGTAATTGGGATAACACAATATTATCAGTTTTCTTTTGTAAGTGGCTTTAGTCACACCCGTGAGTTGATCGAAGTAAAGTTGGGCGACAGCCATTCTGCATATTGGGGTGGTGGGCACTTCTAAGTCTGCTTAGCAGGGCAGCTGGAAGGGGGGAGTTGATTTGTTATGAGACCATTTTTTTGCTGTGTTTTCAAATGTTATTTGGTGCAGTTGCACGTGGGAGGTTGTGGGCTTGGGCTGGTGCCATGTCCCAGATCCCCACTGGATAAAGCATGGCAGCTCTTTCGAGCCAGCCTTATTTTCCTAGACCACTGGGTACACTACACAAGAAGTCACTAAAAGTATTGTCTTGGAATGTGAATGGGTTGGGGAGTAGGATCAAGAGGAACGTGGTACTGAAATATATGAAGGAACATACGTCCCACCACGACTTCACTCCACAACATTTCCCGATATGAGTGCCCTACTATTAAGCATGCCGCTGGGTATTCTTATACTGGATGGAAACATGAATGCAGTGGCGGACCCCAGGGTTCATAGGTAAGCCAGGCACTGCCATCTGCTACGCCCGTACCTCTGCCGGCATTTTATGAGGTTCTGGGCCTGGTGGACCTATGGCATGAACACAACCCACAGAGGCGTCAGTTTACCTACTTCTCGGCAGCACATGATAGCTTCTCCCGTCTTGATTATATATTTACACAACAATTGGATGCTAATAAGTTTCAGAGTGCCGCACATAGGGCATGGGGCATACCAGCATGGGTCACATTACATGGCCAGATTGGGGGTGGGGGGCAGGGAAATGCAGAGACAATATCTCTGGTGTTTAAAGGATAATGCCCTGAAGGGGCGGCTGTGCGAGGTGGCATACCAATACTTTCAGGAGACTGAGGGGACGGTAGACTCCGCCAGTCTGTCATGGAAGGCATTTAAGACAGTTGTGCGGGGACAGGCACTCTCCATCATAGCGGGCAAAAACAAAGACCCACTTTGAGGAACTTGAGCAAGAAATTGAGGGGTTGGAGTCAGGTCTCCTTACAGGGGAAGACTCTGACCCCAAACAGCGTTTCTGTCTTAAACACTACAAAGTACGAGAATTGTCAGAGAATGGAGCTCGCTCCTATGCTCTAGCCGCCCAATGCCTGCTCCATGATGTGGGCAATAAGGCTGGCAAATTACTGATGTGGCTGGAGAGGCGAGACCAGGGTCGGAATTGGGATTTGGAGATCATAGATCAGGCAGGTAGGGTCAGAATCAGCAACTCAGAAATCGCAGTAGCTTTTGCAACCTGTTACGAAGGCGCCTACACCTCCACAACTACTATGACTGATGAGAATTGTCCTGCTTTCTGCAAAGATATTCATATGTGAGGATTATCTGACAAAGATCGAGGAGTCCTACATAGGGACCTCACGGCTGATGAAATAGCAAAAGCAATTAGGGATCTTCAATCAGGGAAGGTGGCAGGGATGAACAGGCTGCCGATGGAGCTATACAAAGGCATGACAACCAAATTATCTGTCACATGTTGGCAATGTTTCAGGGACCTCGTAAACAAAGGCAATTACTGGAGGATCAGCGAATGGAAAATATTGTTGTGATCCCACAAAAAAAATAAGCTGCCTGCCATTTATGCCTCTAATAGGTTTATATCCCTACTCAATGTTGAAGCTAAAGTAGTGGCGAATGTGCTGGCAACCTGTACTGGCAAGGTGATCAATACTGTGATTCATCTGGATCAGTTAGGCTTTATGCTGCACAGAGGAACCAGACTCAACCTGCGATGCCTTTATGGAGTACTGCCCTTAACACAGAATGAACTCTGAGCCGGGAGTGGTACTGACTTTGGATGGCAGAATGGCATTTGATAGCATGAAATGAAAATATATATTTACAGTCCTTAGCCGTATGGGATTTGGCCACACATTTTGCAATTGGGCGAGACTAAGGGACACTGCGGATCTGCTCACAGGTAGCTAGAGAGCTACAAGTATCTCCCTAGCTACTCGCTGGAGAACCCTGCGCTAGATTTTTGTTTTAAATAGTACTACCAAAATGCTTGACGGCATTCCTTAAGAACAGATCAAGATTTGTAATAATGAAATCCCCTAATTTGCCTACTTTTCATATATCCTGTGCAATACTCCAGGCATCTACTCTTTTCTCTATGCTCTTCAACATGCATACTGAGCTTTCAAGGCTTCTCCTGGTTAACTAAACATCCTTACACCAGTATACAGGTAATATTAAACTGACTGCGTTCTGAAACTGACATTTCTTCTCAACTAACTGTATTACACCTCTCTCTAAAAATCAACCCTATTATCACGTAAGTCCCTCTTTTACAATGGCGAACAAACTCCCTCATTCTAAACTGGTTTAATTCCGGTAAGTTACTGAACCTTAACCTTAAAAGACTGCTAGATTACTTGTTCCAATCTAGACTTACAGGCGACACTGCAGTTTCAGGAGTGAAAACCTCAAAATTTGCCTGCTACCAGCTTCTCCTTCTAAAAATCCCCCAAAGCTTCTGATAGCTCGTAAGGGCGTCAGAATGGTGATACAACCACTGATCCTTTTGCACACTGATAGCAGCAACACCATTCATAACTGTCGCCTGAAATCATTAATAGCATTGATTAAATGTGATTGATAGTCGGTATAAAAAAAATGTCTCACCACAACACCCCAATTTATGTTGGGTGTCCCTAGATGACAGGATTGCATTTAAGACTGGGTGTTTCGAACACAAAACACTTGAGCAACCAGTATATGTGCTCTCCTAACGCAACACTATAAGGGGATCATATGTCAGAAGTAACAAAGACAATCTCAGAAGGAAGAAAATTTGTAAACAAAACATTTTTGGGGTTTGGTCTTAAACGTTGACCTCAAACAGAAAGTGTATTAATATAATTGTAATCTTCCATCCTTCAGTAAAGCTCATTTTATAAACCTACTTCCATTGCTAATTCTGTGCTGTGCTGGCCATATTTCTGTAATACCAGCTTGTTTCACTGTATTCGTAAATGGTTGTATTCCTTCTCTGGCTTAGTTACTCCTCTAATAATCTGTGCAAAGCACACTGCTACACATGTACTGATTACTGCACTATAGAAAAATTAAAATAAACAGCAAGGAGAATTCAAATGCTCTTGTGCAGTCCTGATGCATGCCCCTGGTATCGTTTTCCCCACTAGCCATAACTTAAGGATCCTGTATCATGATGTCAGATTAGTCCAGGGCTCTTGCTCCATGTCGGCAGACCTTAATATTTTTAGGCCTCGCCTAGACTGCGCATGCACTTTCTCGAAGAGACAGGTTGTATAAACTTTGTGGGCTTCAGCCCGCCCATGGGGTTCCCATTTGCTGGCTCTATCGTTGCTTTCCTATTCTTTCTCCATATTTGTCGATGGTATGCATGCGTCAAGCCTCTATCTGTGTTTAGACCAATTACACTATCCATCCACTTCTCTCATTTTAGCAACTGTTTTAGGAACTACTTTTTTTTTTGTTGAAGAGTACGTCACACCAGCGCTTGTGTTTTCACTTCCTTCAAGCTCTGCTTTTGTAAACGGGTCTGTAAATCTTGTTTTTATCACGTCTCATTTGCTGAGCAATCTAAGGCCGAGCTCAAATGTCAGACACTGTTTTCCGAGGGCACCTGTTTACTTTTCTTTCTCTGACTTCAAAGTGAGAGGAATTTTTTTAATAAAGTTGCATTTAAAGTGCACCTGGGGAGTATTAGCAATTCTGTGTAGGTAAAGTGCTCAGTGTTTTAATGATGGGTTTCTGTTACATCCCTCCTCACCGCCCTGATACACACCTGCGGCGCACCTCATGACCCAGGATCTCAGAAGATGGCAGCGTCTAAGGAGGCAGTAGGAAGAAGGCATGACACACCAGGAATACAAGTGATGCAATCACACTGCACATTTCGTAGTCTTTATTTGAAAAATGACTGCACTTGGGGAAACAATGACTGTATTGTTTGCTTGTTAATGTTGGAGATCTTTTAGGTAGGGTTTTGTTTCATTCTGTTTCAGTACAGAATACTGCTGAGCCTGCCCCAGTCCTGCTTTCTGTCATGAATGACATGCCATACACTGCATTCTCTTTAAACAAGCCATTGATTATAGTAGGGTTGCCATTCTAACTTCATTACAGTTTAGGAAATTGAAGGTGTGAATTGAATGAGAGTTAAAACAAATGTAACCACACATTAGAGCCTTGGGAACTGAAGGGCCTGCTGATGTCTGGTTTTATGTTTTTCATCTTGGACGTGGCTTATAACTAACATGCTGCATACTAAATTGCTTTGAGTTATGGCAAATGTGTGGTCAGTTTGCGTCAACGCCTAGAGACGGTTTATTCTAATATTTGCTAAGCATTTGCAATCTATCTTTAATTGTAATTGCTTGGCCTCTTTTGGGGTGTCTGCCAATACCGATAATCTCCCACGCCCTGTCGGTGCAGGGTACGAAGGCCTGTTGTCTGTGGCTGACACTGCATCTCCGAAAGAGCACGTTGGAAGGCAGCTGCACCACAGCTGTTTGGACAAATCTGGAATCGCAGTCCCAGCTATGCCTGCCTTCCAGGAGCCCTTCTGTAAATAGTTGGTTCTGAGAAGCAGGATTCCTGAAGACAGGCTGGGGTTACAGGTCTGCTGTTATCGGAGCTGATAAAGAACAGGTGCCTTAGAGCCTGCACATGAAAGAAGTTCAAGGGTCAGCCCTGCATATAAAACATAAGATTTTCTGTAAAATGGATGAATGTTTCAAGCTCACATTTATGTAACCACCAGCCAATCAAGTGGCAAGTAAGTAAATCTCGTTCTTATCTCGTCACATCTGCTGTGCATTCAAAGACTGAGGTAAAATGTCAGACGCTGCTTTCCGAGAGTGCCTGTTTGCTTTTCTTTCTCTGACTTCAAAGTGACAGGATTTGTTTATTAATGTCCCAGTGTTGCTTGCCCATCCCCCAAACCCCTCCCGCTTTGCTGCTTGACCCGTCCCTGAACCCCCTCCCTCATCGCTGCTTGTTTTGTGCCATTAAGAATTTCCTGGCTCTTTACTACAAAATTATAGTTGCTAATGCCTACTAAAGTTGTGCCAAGGACTTTGAAACATTAGTTGCTTCCCCTAACTTCTTGCACGCAGGTTTACAAAATTATATTCATGATTGGGAATAGAAAAGAACTGGTTTCCGCAAATATTTGCCATCACCAACACACGTTTCTAGTTATATTTCCTTACATCAAAGTTTTCCACGACATTCCAAATTCACTGTCAGTCCTAATCGTTCTATGAGGCAAAAAAGCACCCCTCCCGGTTCCGTTTGGGGGGAAAAAAACACTTTAACAAGGTAGATTTTTTGCAACTGTCAGTAAGTTGGAGGCTTTGCTATTTCATCATTAGAACTGCATTCGTTTACAAAATGGTGCAGTATGAAAACATCGGCCATTTTGGAGTTTCACTTGCTGATGCAAACCATCATGCATTGATCTGGCTAGATGCTTGGAAACTTGGTATACATTTCTTAGGTAGGGACAGGAAGACGCTACTGGGGATGTATGATTGTAACAATGTTGACATTGCATGGAAGTATGACATTTTATGTTCTACTATGGTTTGATTGAACTTCTGATTTGGAACAGCACTGTTTTGAAATGGAGACGGTCTCTGCATTGCCAGTTGTTCTTTCCCCTTTAATGGCATTCCAAGTCAGTGGAGTCACAGACCAGTGAATTCTTGGAAATTAGTCAAACACAGGACTGGAGCTGAAACCTTCCTTTATGTAGGTGTGCAGTATCAGGAACTGGGAGGGGAATCATCTCCCGTGGGAAGATGGAGACCATTCTGCTCCAGCAATGAGAGCAGATACCATGAGCAGTCACCAGACCGCAAGGATGTGCCTTTCCTGTGGTCCCCTGAAGTAAACTTTTTTAAGGGTTTTCAGCCATCCTGAACAGCAGCAGTGCTCTAAACAACATAGCTAAAAGACATTGACAACACCAAAAACTCTCGCATTGCGAGACCTATTGGCTTTGCCAATGCTTGCTTGAGTATGCGCCCATCAAGCTTAACTCTCAGAACAAATGGACGCCTATGCGATCATTATCCAAAGATGTTGATTATCTGAGGAGAGAGAACTAGAGTTTACCAAATATAAACTAAATTTCGGCAGCAGCTGGAATCCATACGGAATGGTGGAACTGATGCCTCTGTCTTTAACACACAGGAACCTTTGAAGTATGCCTTATAAATGGTCTCGACAGGTTCCAGTACTGTTATTCAGTGCTACCAGGACGTCCGTGTCAAAGAGATTACAAATGGCACCACTAACTGGTACCAAGCTTGTGAAAGAAGGTAATTAGCACACCCACGTATTGCAGAAGTGCTATATATAAAGCAATGTAATGCATATGGGGTTTCCTTTGTAGATAATACTGCTTATTATATAGGCAAGTGTAATATAAACTACAGTTTGATCTTAAAAATAAAATGCAATCCCAAATAATGCTAATTATGCAAAAATGTATTTGGAATTGTTGTTTGTCTTTCGTAGGGGGCAATACTGCCTCTTGTATGGCAAAGCATTTAAGAGGGTTAGTTTTGGCAAGCTTAAGCATATATGAGCATACATGCATACTTTGTAGTGTGTGAGAATTCTATGTAACACATGAGGGAAGAGTGCAAAATTCCTTTAATAGTTTCTAAAGTAGAAAATGCCAAGGCCTTGAATGGGTTTATAAAGGTAGGCCATCCCTGAGATGTGACCAGATGCAACAGCTTTGCTTTGCGGTATGCCCTGGAGTCTTTTATGGGTTAATGTGTTCAACATACAAGTTCAACCTAGCATTAAACGTTACGCTGGAAAAGTGCCAAGAACATATTTCTGTTATAGAATAGTACTAAAGAAGTGTTCCAATAAGAAGCTGCTTCATTGATTTGACCAAAAGCTTTACTTTATGGAGCTTTAACAATGAAAATACATTTGAAATTAGTGAAACACATTGCTACATGAGACAAAAAAACAACGGCACATTTATTTTTACCAGATCCGATGTACTTCAGTGTCCTGATGCGTCTCGTTTCAGGGTTCTGACTCACATGGAGCAGGCAGTAAGCTAGGGGGCATTCACGGGTTTGCTTTTACATGTTTGACTTATTTTTGCTGGTTCCTTCAATTGTATTTAACAGAACTCAAATAGAAAATGGAATTATGAAAATCCAACAATTTCCAGTTATTACAGATTCCATGATGAATAGACAAGCAGAAAACTAAAATGCACAGAATAGTTATGTCATGCCAATGAATACTTCTCCTAGTTTTAAATGTCTAAGATACAACTAGTGGTACTTTAAATTAGAAAACAGGTTTATGCGACAGCTGGTCGGAGTCCCAGTGAGTACCCCCCTGATACCCATTAGGCAGGAAAGTGGGCTAAGACCAATTAGTGCCAGTGTAGGATTACGTCCCCTACTTTACTGGAGAAGGATTTGGGCAACTCCAGAATTGGAATCCTAAAAGCAAGAGCTCAAGGAGATTATCTCCCTCTCTGGTTCCAGTGGCATTCCATGGTTAAAATATGTGAAGGGTTCTTTCCAGGAGATCGGACTGCCAGGCCTGTGGGCAACAGAGGTGGCAGGGTCCATTTTTCAAAGCCGATAATAAAACCGCTTACTGGCTGCAAAGGGATTCTTTCATAAACACGCAGGTGAGCCATGGTATTTTAACAGACACCTTTCTTTTGGCTAAGGATTCCTATGAGAAGGAGGATTTCCTAGACAAGATCGAGCCACCACTGGCTAAACGTCTCTATTTGCAATTTAGATATGGATCCCTCCCACTTCATGAGTTTACTGCTAAATGGTCACATGCACCGAGTGTCAACGATAAATGGTGCCCAGCTTGCGGTGATCACATCGAGACTACTTAGCATGTTTCTTTTTTTTGCCCAATTTATAGGCTAATTAGAAGTCGATGGTTAATTCCGATATGTAATAACCTGGCTGTTAGGGACAATAAGGTGGTCCTTAGAATTTTGAAGATTAATACAAGCAAATCACTGGTGTGTTCACTTACCTGTTACTTGCTAGGAATGTGGAGATTGAGAGCAAGGCATGTGACAACTTAGACATCTCAAGAATAGAGGCCCACTGTTCTCTCTATTCATCAAATATACAAATTATTGTACAATTTTTGTGTATATATTTTCCGGGAATAATGTCATGCTTTTACGGCATGCTGCTAAATCAGAATCAACAGTACATATAGTTATAGAATTCTGGTCACTTTCACTAGCATGTTTTGCATGTAATAGTATTCTGGTATCAGCTTCTTCTTGATAACATGGTCTGAGTTCAGATACATTCAGATTTTCAGGAACATTTACCATGCTATCATCCTTTGTCAGTACTACAAATTTACCCTCTGGTATTTCAAGACTCAAAAAGTTAGAAGCCAAGAATTGGAACAAATCATTTTTGTTATCTTCATTTTGAAGAAAAGTCACCCAGTTTTTTGGTATATTTGTTGAAACCTTTACACAATAGCATGAACCAAAACCTCGCCTATTTCTTTCTTCCTTTTTCAGAGACCCTTCTATTTAACAGTCAAATACTAGGTCTACTCATTTCAATTTGGGATGTATGTCATTACATAAGGCTGAAATATATAGGTGCTGTAGTCTTGAAAATGGTGTACGTTGTTGGGTTTTAAGAAATGGATTATTGCCGATCCATCCATAACAACACAACTTGCAGTGTCTGGAATGTTATTCATGTTATCTACAGCACCATTAAGCTTTTCCAAACAAGAGATGATGTCAGACTTTGTCCCTTTTCTTAGCAGTTCTCCCTCAGAAAGTGACGGGGGATAATCAAGATTCTCATGGGCAAAAAAATCCTTTAAATCTATTTCTCTATCTTGGCAAGCAATATACAGTCTAGTGAAAAGTGAGCAGTCGCTTTTTAAGATGGATACTTTGTGGTTTGCTAATTTTGGGACTACCTTATGAAATAAACATAGCTTGTCTCTAGGAATAGGTTCAAAAATAGATTTTTCACTGGGTACCGGGCGTTCTTGAACTAACGTTCCATATTGAGTTCCACCCATATTGTCAGCAATGCATACAGATTTATTTGCATTTTCACTCATGATTAAATTGGATGCAATATTCATAAGATTTTCACCAATACCACAGGCATAAGGATTTCTATTATCATGAGAAAACACTTATGTAAGAGTTATTTTCATTTTCACTGAATCTTATTTCTTCATCGAATTGTCCCAGTAAGCCGGCAATTAGAGGACCAGACACCATCCATTTCTTCAATGCACTAGGATTATCAAGAATACCAACTGCCCCGCCATCTGATTTTATATCCTTGTTACACTGCTCATGCATCTGATCATGAGATATGCAGGAATAAGGTCTACAACTTTTACAAGCAACAAAATATCAGTTTGAAAATCTTCCTAAACATCTGGCATTCTTGTTTTTAGCTCAACAAGCATTTTAATGAACATTGGCATCCACCTGGCATAGTGGGTGACAAACTGCACAAATTGGGCGTATGCTTGTCATATGAGTGTATTCGACAAGTGTCAGCAACAATAACTAACAAACAATGTAAGCAATTCTGCAATTATCTACACACAGAGGATCTATTGGGATCAATTAAACCCAAAACTTACTGATCCCTATTAGTCAAAACATTTACATGAAATAGGACACACAGATCCCATGTATCTAAATTCTGTCCTGTATACTCATTAGTTTGCACGTATGATGGAAAAGAAATGTCTTTAGGTCAAGAACCCTCACTCACCCAAGGGTGACACTCCTTAATTATTGGGTTCCCTCCTCACACCCGGACTGCAAGGTCCATTGTGTGGGCTACAACTCCCCTAGGGGGAGGAGCTGAGGTGTTTCACAAAGATGAGCAATGAGAAGGGATTAGCGAGGGGCAGAGTGCAGAAAAAAAAAATATATATATACAGGTGATAGATAAAACTATCTCCAGGGGTCCGAGTAAGCTTTATTCAGTGGGCCTCTGGGATAGAGTTTAAAAAGAGGACTAGGGATCAAACAAATATATCCCTATCAAAGGTCGACATGTTTTCGCCCATATATGATCCATTAACAGGATTCCGGGGCATCCACCAGGACCTTAAAAGTCATGTAGTCACTCTGGGTAAACTCGTGAAAATAAAATGTAAATATACTAGCCGCCATGTGATCAAAACGGTCAGGACTGCGATGGCCTGTATTATTCTGGGGAACACC
Source organism: Calotriton arnoldi (assembly GCA_963921515.1). Classification (NCBI taxonomy): domain Eukaryota; kingdom Metazoa; phylum Chordata; class Amphibia; order Caudata; family Salamandridae; genus Calotriton; species Calotriton arnoldi. The sequence continues at coordinate 399,247 of CAWUFW010014012.1, read as the reverse complement.
GTCTACCTGAAAATGATAATAAAAAGGAGGTCATAGTTCAATTATCATCTCAGTGTACAAAAAATTCAAAAGGCAGTTCAATTTCCATCTATAACTTATATCTATTGGAACTCTTCAATGATTAAGAATATCTGTGAATAGTTAAAACTTTGCTAAGTAAAGTATTATTGGTCTTACCTAGTGATCAGACAAATGGGGTCCACTCTCAAACCATTCAGTATGTCTTGTGGTGCCCAACTGTAAGTGAAAAGTGTAACAGTGGCAGAAAATGCATTCAAAGCTATGAAGTATCACAAACTTCAGGAGATAGTGTGTATAGGACTACTGGGGATATGTATGTATGTGGCATCACGTCAGGACATTTGGAAAACAAACATCAGTGAAATGTCCTGCATCGCCCATCTAAAGATAGAGTATGCACAAATATTCGACATTACTCTCATGGCGGTGGGGAATCACAAACTACAAAGGATTATCCACCGAGATATTGTTAATGCCAAAATTATAATATCAGTGAGTGGATCTAACAACATGTATATATATGTATGTATATCAACATATATATATACATGTGTATGTCAGTACAATAGTGCATGTGCACACTTGAGGGTGTATCATAATCTCTTGCGTGGTGCCCAATTCCGAATGCCCTGTATTCAGATATGATGATACTAAATATTGCTACATTGTGGTGGGCTCATCACAACCGCAACTGCGGACGTTGACAGAAAATACGACTAATGAGACACTGCAACGCCGACGGTTAGCATGGCTCTGTCAGGGTCTCCTACTATTCATAGTGGAGCTAGTGAGATGTGTCGGGCCCTACTTACCTCTTTAATTAGTGCCAGTCTCAAACAGACATACCGGCAAGAGTAGAAACCGTCCACGTACTGGTTGAAGGGGCGGTGCGTGACGTGTATTGCGTATGCGACACGCCCATGACTAGCTGCATGGGAATCTAGGAATATGTATTCCAGGGGGATAAGGCAATACAAAAAATGTATCATTGTGTTTGTATTTAGATGTGTATAAACAAATGTATGGTAGTCTTGAATATTATTATTATTAATAAATTGCGGTATAGCTGTAACAGATGATGTTGGCCGAAGGCCAAATCATATGACCCTGCTGCGCCCACGGTTAACATGGCTCTGTCAGGGTGTCCTCCTATCTACTGTAAGTTAGTTAACTGTAGCGGGCCCTGCTTACCTCTTTCGTCAGTTTCACCCTCAAACAGACGCCCCAGCGAGAGCCGTCCATGTCCATGACGTGTATTGCATGCGCAACGCGCCCGTGAGTTCCTGCCTGGGGATCTCGGGATATGTAGTCCTTGGAGTACAGGCAGTCTAAAACTTACTCATTGTGTTTAAGTGTGCATACACAAGAGGGAATACACATTTGTATATTTCACTGGGGTGACAATGTGCTGCATCACTGATGTCTTGTGATGTTTATGTACTACATCTAGTGTGTGTCTCTCCTGGGCAGGTTCTTAATAAGAATCCTATGATCTAAATTGATGAATAGAAAGCCAGTTAGAGGATCATCAAAGGCCATTATAGGGATCATAGAGAGGAGGGAAGTGCTATGTATGACATGCTTAGAGATTATATATCTCGAACTGGATATGTATTAGCATGGCCTTACAGTGTATATGGTCTTTATCTGGATCAAATTATCTCTCTCCAGATTTAGGTTGGTATATGCCACTATTTCAGGCTAGTCCGCAGGATCTCATCATTCAGCCCACATCTATCCCTCTTCAGTCTAAAGACCCAGCATTGTTCTATCTGGAAAAGGAATGATTCTTGGGAGCCCATTGCTGGTGAAAAGTTTGGTTTGTCTATCACTAGCAACTATATATCTTCTCTGTGTGCGCTAGTTCCCAAAAATGTCTGGTGAGTTTGGTGTTGGTTTTTTTACATGAGAAACAAAAAATAAGGGACCCGGCCTCCTGCTGCGTGGAGTTCCTAGTTATCCCTGTTCGCTCACCTTGTGGAAAAACCGTAAGCATCACCCACTAGCCAGGTATTTTTAGACATACACTTCCTTTACCTCACTCCTCCCCAGCAGAACAATCTGTCTCACATAGTCATTACTATCAGTGCTCCGGCGTAATTCGTCTGGTCGCAGCACACCCCGTTCCGTAGCGGAACAGGAAGGACCCTATGATGAAGCATGCCACCAAGGGGTAACCCTAGTGGGTGAGGGTTTTACGACAAGGTGAGCGAACAGGGATAACTAGGAACTCCACGCAGCAAGAGGCCGGGTCCCTTATTTTTTGTTTCTCATGTGTCAAGTTTTGGAGGGTGGCCCCAGCCCAAATATCCTCTAACTCCCTATTCTTTTGTGTATACGTTGGTTTTTTTACACCTCACTGAGCTCAGGTGTTCAATAATCCTGGTCTTCACCTTACGGGTGGTCATGTAGTTAAGTTTGCAGGGACATCTAAGTAGATATTTTACACCCTCTGTGTTGCAGTTCGTATGCTTCAAGAGTTCCCATGGTGTTTTTAGTACAAGATCAATCTTGTGTGTCACTAGAGTGTAGGGGCAGACTGCGCAAGATCCACACGGAAAGTGTCCCTTCACAGGAGGCAGGGACCACAAGGTATTTTGATCTGACTGGCCCGGATCACGAAATGGTCTTGTATGGACAGTTATGTCACCAATATTCTTGCTACGCTTTAGGGCAAATAACGGTTTAGGTAGAGTCTTATGTCCTCTGTTGAGGATTGGCCAACTCTTATTTATCACCTTTTTAGGTCGAGCCTAGCGCAGCGTGCATGCGCTGCTATATGGGAGGCTTCTTGTGAGCACTCCAAACTTCTCCGTGTGGGTGTGACTCCGCCCACACATTTGATTGGCCTTTGCGTGTGGCTTTCAATAATGAAAGCACACAAATGGCCAAAGGCGGGTACACCTTCCAAATGTTCACTTCCACAGCGTTTTGGTCTCGGGAGCGAGCAGCGGCGCAGGGTGGCAGCTGCATTCCTTACATTCCTTACAGCACACGCACCACTCGCACACAGTTCTATGCAGCAGGCGCTTAACCCGCAAATCACCAGTTCCATGTCTGCAGGTTCATCTGGTGTGCAGGCGCTGTGCAGGCAGAGACAGGAGCAGGCAGTTAAAATGTGCAGACTCCTTGCACAGAGGGGTGGAAGGGTAGGGGGCAGCTACCACAGTGCAGTGGGCATCAGGGCAAACCGGGCACCTCTGCGCCAGCTGCACGGACACATGAAAACCAGCAGGCACCGTGTCCGATGCCTAAGACCAGTCTCTCCTGTCTTAAACGTAATCATCATTTTGAAAAGATAGCGCTTCTGTCGGTGGAGTGTGTACTGTTGATTACTTGGCTCTCTTTCTTTTTATTCTGAAAGCATCTTAGGGCAGGGCCCCTCCTGGACCAGGCCTTGGTTTTACAGGAAAAAAACACAGATGCAATGTCTTGATGCCATGAGGAAGAAGTAACACCATGAGATGGTGGCATCGCACGGTGCCCCCATGCCAAGGTACCCAGCAGCCCATGCACATCAGGCCCCAGGCGCTCCTGAATAGATACGTGTCCATTTTATAACCATAGTCTTCCTCGTCTGTGTTCCCTCCTCTTCTATTTGCATTTTTTGTTTGCATAAGGCCCTGCGGAGGAGCAGTCCCTTCAAATCCAGGCAACCACTCAGCCAAATGAAAAGGGGCTTGGTCTCCCTTCTGTGCCAATAAATGACATGGCCTATTATTTAGCTGAGTACATTATCTCGGCCCACTGATAAATCAGAATTCTTGCCCCCAAGCGAATTGTACTCGTTTAATCAGCCTCAGAAAGATGAAGAGCCATGCAGTCCGTCCGAGTTAGCGGTTGTAACCTGCACTTTACCCACAGTTCTCAGGAACAGGCGCTCAACCCTAGAGCTACCTTAGCATTTGTTAATCCGCCCACGTACCATGACGTAGCTCAGCACAGCATAACACACACCACACCACTGTGTAACACAACACTGAAAACACGTGACCTGACAACAGCCTTTAACCATCCGGGCTACCCGCTCCAGTCTCTCCTCTTCCCCAATGTGTATCCCTCATGCCATAGTGCAGAGCGGAGAGTCTGGGCAGCAGCTCAGGGCTCGAGTCGGGGTACCACGCGGGTGGACGGCGTCCCCCCACTTATTTTACCGGGAGCTCGATAACTGGAGCAAATGGAGCCACACATTCACTCTTTGGCCTCTCTGGGGCGAGATCGGAGCTGCTGCTCACGCGCTGGCTTCTCTGATGCAATCGCATCTAAGGGGTGAGTGAGGGGAGGCAATGAGTCTGATGGTGCAAGCCACCTTTCGTGACGTCACTTCCTGTCATGACGTCAGCGTCCCCCCACTTCTTTTTTTTAGGTCTTGTGCCCTGCAGCAGCTGAACAACACGCACTTCCGTAGTATGCATAAGGCCCTGCGGAGGAGCAGTCCCTTCAAATCCAGGCACCCACTCAGCCAAATGAAAGGGGGCTTGGTCTCCCTTCTGTGCCAGTAAATGACATGGCCTATTATTTAGCTGAGGACATAAACTCGGCCCACTGATAAATCAGAATTCTTGCCCCCAAGCGAACTTTTACTCGTTTAATCAGCCTCAGAAAGATGAAGAGCCATGCAGTCCGTCCGGGTTAGGGGTTGTAACCTGCACTTTACCCACAGTTCTCAGGAGCAGGGGCTGAACCCTAGAGCTACCTTAGCATTTGTTAATCCGCCCACGTACCATGACGTAGCTCGGCACAGCATAACACACATCACACCACTGTGTAACACAACACTGAAAACACGTGACCTGACAATAGCCTTTAACCATCCGGGCTACCCTCTCCAGTCTCTCCTCTTCCCCAGTGTGTATCCCTCGTGCCACAGTGCAGAGCGGAGAGTCTGGGCAGCAGCTGAACAGCACGCACTTCCGTAGTAGGTGCATGAAGCCCCCTGCGAATGTGCTGATCCGCAGGCTTTCCTCCCTCCCCTCCACGCCAGTATCCCTGCGTGCCGTGCTGCGGGTGCGTTAACCCACTTGGCTAACTGCTGAGGACGCACGGGCTACCATTCCCCCTCCCCCCCTCCCACCATCAATCGCTGCATACCATGCAGCAGGTGCATTTATCCGCCTGGCTGTCTGCTGAGGATGCACAGGCCCCCTTCTCTCTCCACTTCCCCAGTTTCTCTGCATACTGTGCAGCAGGTGCCTGAACCTACCGGGCTCTCTCCCAATGATCCGCAGGCTCTCCTCTCACTGACTGACTGACTCTCTCACTGACTGACTGACTCTCTGACTGACTGACTCTCTCACTCTCTGACTGACTCTCTCACTGACTGACTGACTCTCTCACTGACTGACTGTCTCACAGACTGACTCTCTCACTGACTGACTCTCTCATTCTCTCTCTCACTGACTGACTGACTCTCTCACTGACTGACTCTCTCACTGACTGACTCTCTCAATCTCTCTCTCACTGACTCACTGACTCTCTGACTGACTCTCTCAATCTCTCTCTCACTGACTGACTGTCTCAATCTCTCTCTCACTGACTGACTGACTGACTCTCTCACTCTCTCTCTCTCTCAATGACTGACTGATTCTCAATCTCTCTCTCACTGACTGACTCTCTCACTGACTCTCTGACTGACTGACTCTCTGACTGACTGACTCTCTCACTCTCTCTCTCACTGACTGACTGACTCTCTCACTCTCTCTCTCTCACTGACTCTCTCGCTCACTGACTGACTGCCTCACTGATTCACCGACTCTCTCACTGACTGACTGACTCACTGACTGACTGACTCTCTCACTGACTCTCTCTGACTGACTCTCTCTCTCTCACTGACTGACTCTCTCTCTCTCACTCACTCTCTGACTCTCTCTCACTGACTGACTCTCTCACTGACTGTGCGGTTTCTTCTGATTCTTAAACATTGGCCCACCAGGAAGTTGTCCCTCAATGCTTGGGGATGAAAGCTGTTATAACAGAAGAGAGAGTTCCGTGCCATTGGTTTTTTGTGCAATTCTGAACAGATCCCTCTGTTTTTTGGGTAGAATAGTAGGTCCAAAAAGGGTAGAGAAACCTTGCTGAATTCACAAGTAAACTTCAAATTCCCTGTATTTATCCATCCAGAAAATGTGTGTAGGAATTCCAGATCACCCTCCCAGGATGTCATCTATATACCTTTTCCATACTTATTTCTGGTGTATGGGTTGTCTCTGGGATAAATGTACGTGCATTCAAAAATATGCATGTACAAATTCGCCATACTGGGGGAAATGTGCTACCCATGGAAGTCCCTGTCGTCTCCCAGTATAGATGGTCTTGGAACTGAAATAAATTGCTCTTCATGGCAATTGTTACACATTTCTTCACAAAGGTAGTCGGCGTCATATCATTGTGCGTTCTCTGTTCCAGAAGTCCTCTGATTGTTTGAAGTGTGTCACCCTGTCGAAACTAGAAAATGCTGTGCTGGGTCGAACGGGATGTCTGACAGTACAATAAGTATGTGTTTCATATCTTGGAGATAAGAAGGCATCTTTGACACACAGGGGTGTAAGAACCAATCTACTAACTGTGACAATGGTTCCAACAATGACCCTATTCCAGAGACAATTGGTCTGCCCCGTGGAGGTCTTGTAGGTTTGTGAATTATGGGTAATACACAGAAATATGGTATCGTAGGAAGGGCCGGTTGTAAGAATTCAGATTCAGTTTTGGTGATCCACCCTTCTTCTCTTTCCCTCTCGACCAAGGTCTTGATGGATTTTTGTAGTCTCTGCGTAGTATCATTCTGTACTTGGTATTATTCAATTGTCAGTAGCATTCTTCTTGGTAATCTTGGCAGTCCATAACAACAGGGCTCCACCTTTATACGCAGGTTTGATGATAATTCTCTGGTCAGCCCCTAAGGTCAAGCATAATATCTCTTCCTTAGAGATATTGGAAAAAGGGAATTTTGCAAGAGATATCAGATATTCGAAATCCTTGATGACAGCCATCTCAAAAGTGGCCACTTCAGGGAGGACCAGGTGTAGAGGCAGGTTGAAAGTGGATTTATTTCTTAAACCCGTGTTGACATTTCTTTCTGTGTGGCAGTCATCTGCTCCATCAAAGACGAAGGTTAGTCTGATTTTCCAAAAGAATTGTGACAATTCCATGTGGGTAGTGAAACCATCCCCCAAGTGGGTAGGCACAAATCCCAATCCTTTGTTGAGGACTTTGGTTTCTATTGTTGTTAGAAGTCTGTGGGTGAGGTTCACAATGAGGGCGGCCCTCTGGCTCGTCATGGCCGCGGGGTCCTTGGTCATGCTCCCCGTCACCTGTAGTTCGATCGGCGGATCCCATTGTACCTGGGGTCTCTGTGGATCCTGTTGAATCCCTTGAGTGGATCTGGTGCCTCTTCTTCTCCTGCCCCTTCTTCCTCAGCCCTGTCCAAAAAAAGATGGCTGGTATCCTTGTCCTCCAAAAGGAGAGGGCTGGAAAGGTTGACTAGGATATCCCAGTGGTTGTGGGGGCCACCACGGGTGGGGTGGAGGTTGAGGTAGGGGATGGTTTCCTGAAAGGTAACCCCTTACTCTTGGTTGCCTAGGTCTCATTTGTAAAGAACTAGTAGAGCCACTGGAGTTAGAGGTCTATTTGTCTGTCGCTTGGCGCCACCCTTTGGCTCCTCTTCTGTTATTCTTTTTCATTATTTGCGTCTGGTAATCATCTGACTGGTAAGGGTATACCTTTTCATGTGTGAATCTCTCCATATCTTTTCTCAACTTAATCATTTTATATTTCAGGATCTCTTCTTTCATTTCGCTCAGGGTCTTATTCACTTCTAATTTCTTTTTAAAAGCCATGAGTTGGATAGTACATTTGATTTGGGATTCCAACTGTTATATCTCAATAAACAAAAGTTCTGCTGTCTCTTTTGCTGTGTTAATAAGCAGAACAAGCCAGCCAGCCTTGCTTCTCGAAAGCAGCGTCTATAAGTACAAAGTGAAAGTTCACGCACCGCTTGCAGGTTTTCAAAACACATAAATAAAAGGCATTGTCATTTACAATGCCAATAGCTCAAACTCTCGCAATTGCGAGACCTATTGCATTGCAAATGGTTGTTGAGCTCTGAGACAGAGGCGGCAGCAGCCAAAGGAAGGCAGGGACCGTGATGCCAGGCCTTGCATTTCAAAAGCAGGAGGGAGGAAGAGGCAGCTGCAGCCAAAACAAACCTCAATCTTTGAATGCACAGCAAATGTGGCAAGATGAGAGCAAGATTTACAGCCCTGTTTACAACAGAGCTCTGTAAATCACGAGCACTGGTCTACACTGCTCCAACTTAAAGAAAGTGTAGTGCTCACAAGCTCCGAGTAGCAACACATGTAACAGGGGCAGTCCTTGAAAATGGGCGGAGCTTTTAAAGCCCATATCCTGAATACAGCATGTCTCGCAGAGACCGCGCTGCCTAGGCGTGACTTAAAAAAATAAGGACTCCACATGCTCCTGTTTTTCAGAAACAAATCCTGTCTTTGGGAGTTGTTTCTGGAAAACAAAAAAGCTTGGTGCGCAGCTATAACAAACATGGAAGATGCACACCAAACTGTTGGTGCCTTCACAGGCATCACTATGGCAACGACTCCTGTGAAGGCACCGAGATCACTGCAGGGCAGGCAGTGATGTCTTAATTTGGTTGGCGGTAGTCTGACTGGAGTAGCAAAGGAGATGACCTTCCGAGGGTCTAACGCAGGCCCCACGTTTTATAATTTAAATCAGAGTATTATCCTAAACACATTACAACTTCCATTACCTACAAAGTTACTATAAAGGGCATTTGCCTGGCTTGTGAATACAGTTAAACAGCCCATTCTACACACATTATCAGTAATATTAAAAAAGCAGTCTATTTAGGTCCACCATGCACTTCAACCAACAGACTTTCAGCAATGTATGTTTGTTGGTGGGGGCGCTAGAGGGTGCACGGCAAGATGGCTGCACTCTAGTGTAGCTCTGCCCGGCTGAGCCACAATCCGCCCATAATCCGCCCTAAAATGCTGCATCTGCACTCCTCACTGGACTGGGCTAAGCAGTGAAGCCCCCCGGCAGGTGTTGGGGGTGAAAAGGAAAGTATTTTGCCCCTGCAGCGCTGGTAATCCGACCCGAGGCTGCCATGTCTGAACTGGGGTGGTGGAGTGAGCTAAAGAATGGTGATGGATTAAACCCAGATCAGTTGACTGGGGGTGAGTGTTTGATTTGCTCTAACGCTCCGTCCATCATCCCCTTTGGGAGCGCTTGCAACATGGCGCCTGCCTCATGAATGTGAAGCGGAGCGCGGCTGTTGGAGATCCTGCTGTGGCTGCGAGCTGGAGTGTAGCCCCGCGGTGGCATATCACGGTGGTGCCCTGGTTTGCTTGAGCCCCCTCCGAGACGGGAGCTGTGGCGGCAGAGGTGTTGGGCTCGGACGCGCTGATGTTCGCCATCTGACGGAGCAGTGCGGAGCCGCGACAGGACGAGAGCTCTGCCTGGCTGTACTCGCTGTGACCAGAGGGAGACTGGCGGACGCTTGCTTCCGATCGACTCGCTCCCGGCGCCGGCGGTGGTAAGTGGTGTGCGGCGGGTCCTAGGCTGCGGCGGCGGGTTGGGGCCTTAGGCGGGCGCCGCGCTCTGCGAGCTGCTGTGGTTGCTGGTGGGAGCGCACGGAGAGAGCGGAGGCTGACTGTGAGGGCCGCCTGGGCCCTGAATGCCGTACTGATTGAGGCTGCCTGTCGCGGTGTGGGGCCGCGCTGAGGCCTAGATATACGCGGCAGTGTCTGGTCCCTTCACTGAGGCCTTGAATCGTGATTGAACATTGAATTGGCTGGCCAACACTGTGCTACATTTGTCCCTGCCGTTGGGGAGGAGAAAGCTGCGCTGGGCCTGTGCTGGTGGCTTGAGGGGGAAGGTGGCCTACCTAGAGCAGTGGATTGTTGGACCTGGTGCCCCGGGCTGTGAGATTGCGCAGGTGGTGTGGGTCCCCCCGCTGCGCGCCGATTTCCCAGGGGAATTATCCGGGACATTGGTGACAGCGTTCTGGGCGCTTTGGGACTGAGGAGCCTGGGGTCCCCGGTCTTGTGCATTCGGCCTCTGCCAACCTGAGACTGCTGTGCCGTATATGTGAGAACTGGTACACAGGCCCTGCTGGAAACCTGTGGTTGGGTACTGTTCATCTGGAGCCCCCTGGTATTGGCGTGTTCCCTGACCACGCTATCGGCGTTGGTTGCCTGCCCTCTTGCCTGGTGAAGACCGTTGGTGAGGTCTCTTCCTACTTGGTGGGGACCGGTGAGGCTCGGCTGGGGGGATAGCGCGGCGCAACATTAATGTGGCCTCACTGATGGATGAATGCTGCCCTGCGTGAGGAGTGGGGGGCCTGCATTGGGTACAGAGAGCCTGGGCCTATTGGAGAGACATCATTGAACTGCAGGTCCTGAGTACTGGACAGTGCCTGAAACCGATGTGTTGAATTGTTATTTGAAGCGCATTCTTCAGGGGTGTGCATTGCTCGGCCGAGTGCCCTGGTCCTGGCCTGCGCAGTGGGAGTCGGAGTGATCTGCGGGGGCTGCTTCTCTGGGCCCGGTGTCCGGAGGACCCTACTGCCTGGGCCTTGTTTCTTCACCCTACCGGCTCGGGGCAGACTGCTGGGCGCCTGGTTAGAGTCTACTCTACTTGCTACTACACTGCTCTGGGTGTGACGCTGGATACCTCCTGACTGAGTGTCCGGCTATTGGCGTTGGTCCGTGGGGCTGCTGACCCTTGGTATTCCCTACACGTGCTTTTCAAGCTGCGTACACCCTAGTAGCGCAATGGGGAGAGCGGACAAATCGCAGCCTCGCCTCACGTTTGAGGCAAGAAAATCTACAAAAACAACGCAGAAAGCTGCCTCGGACTCAGAAGCGGACGCTCTAGGAGATGGCCCTCCTTCCCTCGAGACCATGCTGCTGGCGATGCAGCGCAGTCTCCAGTCCATAGAGGGTACAATGGCGGCGGTGAACCACCGACTGGACCATATGTCCGCGCAGCTGGAGAAACAGAACACACGCGTGGGTGAGGTGGAGCAGCGCGTGTCTGCGACGGAAGATGGCCTGAGTGAGGTTGCGGGCAAGACACTAAATATGGAGAAGGTATTGGCACTCATTCAGGCCAAGAATGAGGACTTGGAGGCGCGGTCCCGCCGCAACAATATAAGACTCACGGGGCTGCCTGAATCCACCAATGTGGGGAAAATGGAGACCTTCGTCGAGAATCTAATTAAAGATATATTCGGCACCGAACAGCTGTCCAATATGTTCATAGTGAAACGTGCGCACCGCTCCCTGGCGACGCGGCCGGTACCGGGGGCCCCACCTCGCCCTATTATAGCTAGGGTGCTGAAGTATAGGGATCGAGATGCCATTCTGCGGATGGCCAGAGATAAGGGTGCCATAGTTCATCAAGGGAACCCGTTGGCCTTCTTCCCGGATTTTACCGTCGCTGTGCAAGCCACTTGCAGGGAGTTTGGCTCTGTTAAAAAATGTCTGCAGTCTGAGGGGGTCCCCTATGCGATGTTGTATCCCGCTAGATTGAGGATTGGCCCCGAGGGGGACTCTAAAATCTTCTCCAACCCTAAGGCAGCTCTCGAACATGCGAAACAGCTGAAAAGGAATCGGAGGGAGTCCAGCGCGCCACAAGCTGATGAGGCAAAAACAACAGTTGATGGACAGAATGCAGAACAATGTCATACAGTCACCCCAGTACAGAGATCTGGGCCTAAATCCATCGTTTTTTTGCTCACCATGCCATTCCAGTTTGAACCCAGCCATATGCAAATCAGTCTTGACCCTGTGCCTCATGGGAACAGTCCAGCCCGAACTGCCAAGCCAGGTCCTCCCTGGACTGGAAACAAGCATCCTAGGACCGGTTTCGGGGTTTCACCCCTCTTCAGCCAGGATAGCTTGATTCCAGTGGCATGGAGAGCACGGGACCCACGTCTGGGCATACCCGTCCCACTCGGGGTGACAAATGCAAAAACAACAGTTGATGGACAGAATGCAGAACAATGTCATACATTCACCCCAGTACAGAGATCTGGGCCTAAATCCATCGTTTTTTGCTCACCATGCCATTCCAGTTTGAACCCAGCCATATGCAAATCAGTCTTGACCCTGTGCCTCATGGGAACAGTCCAGCCCGAACTGCCAAGCCAGGTCCTCCCTGGACTGGAAACAAGCATCCTAGGACCGGTTTCGGGGTTTCACCCTCTTCAGCCAGGATAGCTTGATTCCAGTGGCATGGAGAGCACGGGACCCACGTCTGGGCATACCCGTCCCACTCGGGGTGACAAATGCAAAAACAACAGTTGATGGACAGAATGCAGAACAATGTCATACATTCACCCCAGTACAGAGATCTGGGCCTAAATCCATCGTTTTTTGCTCACCATGCCATTCCAGTTTGAACCCAGCCATATGCAAATCAGTCTTGACCCTGTGCCTCATGGGAACAGTCCAGCCCGAACTGCCAAGCCAGGTCCTCCCTGGACTGGAAACAAGCATCCTAGGACCGGTTTCGGGGTTTCACCCCTCTTCAGCCAGGATAGCTTGATTCCAGTGGCATGGAGAGCACGGGACCCACGTCTGGGCAGACCCGGCCCACTCGGGGTGACAAATGCAAAAACAACAGTTGATGGACAGAATGCAGAACAATGTCATACATTCACCCCAGTACAGAGATCTGGGCCTAAATCCATCGTTTTTTTGCTCACCATGCCATTCCAGTTTGAACCCAGCCTGGCTGAAGAGGGGTGAAACCCCGAAACCGGTCCTAGGATGCTTGTTTCCGGTCCAGGGAGGACCTGGCTTGGCAGTTCGGGCTGGACTGTTCCCATGAGGCACAGGGTCAAGACTGATTTGCATATGGCCAGGTCTAAACTGGGGTGGCATGGTGAGCAAAAGAATGATGGATTTAACCCAGATCTCTTGACTGGGGGTGAATGTTTTGATTTGTTCTGCATTCCGTCCATCAATTGTGTGTCTTTTGCTTTCTCGCCACAAGATGATGAGGAGCAGTGATGGCAGACTTGGTTATTTCAGAAATTGCTATAATTTCATAGCTCCAAATGGTTTCCATATAATGTGTTGAGAGAATTGCATAGCCGTATCAGTATGTACTCACCTGACTGGGGGGGCATATAACTGAATACACACTAGGGTGCTGTCGAATGGTTCATGAGGCACAGTTATTCGACCTGCTCTGGTGCCTCCTGCTTGTTGGGAGGATAGGAGCGCTTAAGTGTCCGCCCTGAATGGGTGTACCCCACAAACTGATTACTTTGGTTTGTCTCTGTTTGGGTTGGGTTATATCACATTGCGATGGCTTTGGCGAGTTGGGGAAGCTGAAGTGGGTGGGGGGATTGGGGTTCAGGGGACAGTACTGGCATTGTCTACATATAGGAAACAGGACTTGGGGTTGCATCTCTTAACAACGAGCACAGTGGCTGGAATATACTGTATTGAAGAAAGTGTGCCATGAGCGGTAGAGTACAGTGTTTGACCTGGAATGTGCGGGGTTTAAACACTCCTAAAAAAATGTGTGCGGTGATGGCATACTTGGACCGGATGAATGTGCAAGTGGCGTTTCTTCAAGAGACGCACCTTACTAGGACCTCGGAACTAAATGTGGGTGCTAGATGGGCGGGGGTGCGCTTAGCGTCCTCCTACTCCTTTTATACAGGGCGTGTTGATCCTAGTAAAAAAGGGAGTCCCCTTTACTGTCCTGGGTTCTGACATTGATGAGCATGGTCGAGTGGCAATGGTTCATGGTCAGCTGGGTGGCATGAATGTTTTACTGGTCAATATATACGGACCGAACACGGATGATCCTTCCTTTTTTACAGATGTGTGGCGTCGTATGGCTAGGTTCCCTTCAACAGAAATTATTTGGGGGGGGCGACTTTAATGTGAGCCTGGATGGAGTCCTGGATCATGTCGGAAGTGGTGCAACTAGACTTAAACAGGCATCGGGGACGCTGCGTGGAATCATAGAGGCTGGAACCTTGCATGATGTGTGGCGTACTCAACATCCCGGGGTCAAAGAAAGTACCTTTGTCTCATCGGTACATGGGACGTGGTCTCGCATAGATTTTTGGCTTGTCACAGAAGCTGTTAGTACATGTGCTGTGAATGTTAACCACATGGCAAGAACACTTTCTGATCACTCTCCAGTGATCCTGGAACTGCAGGTACCAGCATGTGAGCGGCCACCCTTTACGTGGCGGCTGCAGCCGTCTTCGCTGATTGACTCCGTTTTCAGACAGACCATAGGGGAGGCGATAAGTAACTTCTTTCGGGACCTTCAAGGCTCGGTTGACAGCGCTGGTGTGATGTGGGAAGCATTTAAGGTGACGATAAGGGGCGCTTGTATAGGGGCCCAGGCGGGGGTGTTGCGAGACATCAGGCGAAGGATTCATAAGTTGGCAGCGGATATCTCCACATTAGAATGGGAATATGATCAGTCACTTTCTCCTGCCACATTAGCTGCAATACGGGAACTGGTTACTGAACATAATGATACGGTGGATCAGGAGATGTTACACAGATCTAGGCGCGCTACCGCTCGGTACTACGGAGAAGGGGGTCGTCCGGGCAGGTCCTTGGCCCAGAAGCTGGCGGCGCCACGCAGCCAGGCCGGTGTCACTGAGCTGCTAGATGAGGATGGGGTTGCTCACTATACCACTCCCGAGATTAGCGACATTATTATAAGTTACTACACTAAATTATATGAGAGGGGGGCTACTGTGTAGCCCACAGAAATACATTCCTATCTAGACGACGTGGCCTTGGGGTGGCTATCGCGGGAACACAGGGAATACATTACTCAGCCCTTTGACGTGGACGACGTCAAAGCAGCTATAGCGTCACTGCAGACCTGTAAGGCCGCGGGGCTGGATGGGCTCCCCAGTGAGTTCTACAAAGCCTATGTGGACGATCCTGCGCCTAGGTTGCTGGAGGTATATGCGGAAGCATATGATATGGGAAGACTCCCACCCTCCCTCAAGGAAGCGCTACTGGTGACACTCTTGAAGCCGGACAAGGCTGCCAATCGCTGCGTCTCCTACAGGCCTCTTTCAATTATCAATATAGATGCCAAGATATTAGCAAAAATGATAGCCAATCGGCTCCAGCCTCTGGTCCCCCTTCTGGTCTTGCCTGACCAATCTGGTTTCGTGACAGCTCGATCCACCGCGCACAACTTACGCATGGTGTTCTCTACATTGCATCACTTTGATCATGATTTTCAGGCAGTTGCTGTGTTGTTAGACGCGGCAAAGGCCTTTGACTCCCTTCAGTGGGAGTATATGTTCACAGTCTTCACTAGAATGGGCATTCCTCCATTTTTTCTGCAGTGGATTAAGGTGCTGTATGAGGAGCCCCTGGCGCGAGTGCGCGTAAATGGTTGGGTGTCATCAGCGTTCCCTTGTCTTGTGGATTGTTACCTGCCTTGTTATGTTGGCCTAGGCCTGGCTGCCATGCTGCTTTTCTTTGCGCACGTTACACTGAGCCGGGCCTTCCTCGCCCTTTGCTCGTGCCAAGTTCTTTTGCACTGTCTGCATCTTCTGTTGTTCACCTTTATGGGCTCAGTCTGCACAAACATGTACAAGGTCGCATAACAATGTATTTTGGTTCTTCCTGATATGGCCAGTCTCGCGCACCCAGACATAACATTATGTGCAATTGCCATGAAGAATTTGATATGCTTTTAATGCTGTGGTTTACTAGCGCTGAAGGCACTTGGAGAAATCCCTTTCAGTGAGAAGAGCTATGATGTCCTGCTGATGTAATTCTGCATCTAGAGACTGAGGTATGGGGGTTCGCTAGTCAAAGCCCAGAGGTCTTCTATTATTATAATAAACTATCTTACTGCAAGGGAGGGTGGTAATGTTATTTATACGTTTATCCACTGAGCTCTGAGATGCTTTCCCCGTTTGTATTCTATGGAATTGTAACCATGCTGCTTATATTAGTCATATGCATTATGCTATTAGTACTGACACGTGTACTGTACATTAGAGCACGTAAGTTGGAATAAACATTTTAACCTATCCAGTGTCTCTTCCTACGCACCTTGTGGACAAGTACGAGTGAGTGACGAAAGAGTGTTCTTGCTTCTGCGAGTCCTGAGATAAAGATACCGTGTTCTGGGTTGTCCAAACATTAGTACTTGAGTGCTAATGGGATGCTAAGCTAGTTGGGTTGGGGTTTTTGGGTGCTACGGTATATGGTGGCAAACCACTGTAATCCGGGGTCCCATTTTCCTGTGCATAGCTCTGTGTATGTGCAGAAACCTTATGACATGGCGCGACCACCGTGGGGCCGCTTATCTGCGAGACGCTTGAGTAGTGCTTGTGCTTGTCCACAAACCCCTCGCGTACGCTTCCGGAGGCGTATGTGATGGTGATACCTCCTATATTGAATGTTTTATAGGTTCTTTCAAGCTTGAAGTTATTAAAAAGGTTAGTTAGCAGACCCATTTTTGTGCTCCCTGTTAGGTTGTCGAATATAATTGTTTAGTCATGGCTGGTGTGGCGATAGCTGCACATAGTCGAGGAGCACTCCGAGACCACTTAGCTGTGTATGGAGTGCCCGATACTGGGGTCGAGTTGGTCTTTGTGGTTCAAGCCGATGCGGCTTATCACTTTGAAGTGTTTTACACTTGGATCACTTTTGAAGCGGTGGATGCAGGTGATAAACTGTTTCATGAATATAAACCCACTGCTATTCCTGCTGCCTATCGACCCTATACTACTCTTGAAGTACCTCTCACGGCTTGGCAGCACCGTGTTTGGTTCAATGGCGCCCTACCACAACCAACTACCGCAGTTCGTTTAGGCCCCTTATCAATTCAGGGGGCCACTTGGCCTGTATTGGCCGGGTATACCCCGCATCCAAATGATCTGGCATTACCGCTTGCGGAACTGCGCACTATGCATACCGAATTGGTGCGAGTGCATCGAGCCTTAGTGACATACGTCACAGGTAGCCTCCATGGAGCTGCTCCTGTAGTCGCAGGCCAACCAGCTATTGCAGCTGGAGTGACCATAAGTCCTGTCATGGTAAATTCTGTGATGGGCAAACGTCCACAAAATAAGGACGACTATCCTTACTGGCTTGCTGAAAAGTTCGATCAGATAGAAGCAGTGTTTCCACATACATCCCCAGTAGATAAACACCGCATCCTCACGATAAGTTTGCCAAAAGACATAATCCCGATTTGACATCATGTGAAAACTGGGGTAAGGTATTCGCAGCAGTTTATTCAAAATGTTTTGGAACTCCTTCCATGACGGTTCTACCCTCTGTAATTAAAAAAGTACAGGATGAACATGGCCCTGAAGCGGCTGTGGAATTAGGGATGAGACTAGTGGGAGTGTTTGATGTAGTAGCTGAGCTGATCCTTGGAAATGTCAAGGGCGATGCTATGAACTTTCAAGTAGCGAATGCTTTGGCTTTGGTCCCAGAGTTGGACAGGCCTCGCGAATTACCGAAAATAATAGCCCGGGCTTATAAAACAATTGGAAGAAATAGCCTAGGCAACAAGCCTTTTGTAAAAATGCAAACTCAATCGCAATCACAAGTTATACAAACAAAAAGTGCATCTGAGAAAGATGATAAACCAGTCTTCACTAAAAAGAGTTGGAGACAGAAAAAACAGGGTAAGCAACAAAAGAAGCCGGGGTCGAGAGGCGCTTCCCCAGTTTCGGTTTCTTCTGAACGTACTTATGATTTACGTGATAGGTCAAGGATTAAATCACCAGAAAGGTTTCAGAGCTCTGATACGCGTTCTCCTCGTTCTTCACAGGCCCAGACGTCGTCACAGGCTGGTGGAGGAGGACGGCAAGATAGAGGAAGGGGCCGAGAGGCTCCCCAGGAGCGAGACCAACCTCGACAACAAGTCAGAGGTAAAGCAGAAGACTTTCATCTTCCTCGACCGCAATTTCAGAAGAAAAAGGTTGCCGCTGTTACAGCGAAATATGCCTCAGACCGTGAGAACGAGACTCCAGAATTGGACGTGGGCAGTGACCCTCCTAGACAGCGCCGCGGAAGTTACCATAGTGCGGGAGGCGCTACGTCCTCATATGGAGGCGACAGCAACTGAAACATTCGTTACTGTAGAGACAGCTGACACGAGAGTGGCACCCCTGACAGACTATATAATATAGTCATACAAATTGAAGGTGACATACCGCGTGAAATAAAAGGGATTTTTGGGAAAATCTAACCTCTTCATATGACATTTTGTTAGCAGAGGTGGATTGGCCACCCCCATTCGTTTTAGCTGCACATAAAGGAGAGGAGGTAATCCTTCCAAGCTTTTCACGGCATGTCCCAAAAGACAAAGCTGAAGCACTTGCAGCTGAGTGGGCTGTGTACCTGGCACCAGCGTTATACCGCAACCATGTGGGATGGGATGAAGAATCACCTCCTCATGCAATACCTTTGCGGTCACTACCGCAGCCACAACCCCAATATCCCATCAAACGGCAGGCAAAAGGCCCCGTCTCCGAAATTCTGACACAGTTGGAATATCAGGGAGTAATTGAACCATGCGTATCACCTATGAACAATCCCCTTTTCGTGGTTTCTAAACCCGATGGATCGTACCGCTTAGTTTTGGATTACCGGCATTTAAATACTCATTGTCGGAACTTTGCGGTGCAAAATACACACAGTTCTGCGCTTGTAGACAGTCTTGTTCGTAAAAAATACAAAACGACACTTGACCTTTCAAACGGTTTCTACACGCACAACCTAGCCCCGGAGAGTGGTCAATGGACCGCATTCACATCCGGTGGTAAATTATTCCAGTTCCGGCGATTACCCATGGGCTATAAAAATAGTCCGGGTATATTCGCCGCCCGTGTTGTTTCTTTGTTAAATGACATTGATCAAGACGCATGTTCGTACGTAGATGACATCTATCTGACGGACGACGAGTTATTTCAGCATTTGTCCCGTGTGGACCGCATTATTCTTGAATTCGCGGAGCAGGGTTACAAATTTAACTTTGCTAAGTCACACATTGCTGAATTTACCGTTCTGTTCTTGGGCTATGAGCTCAATAACGAAGGTAAGGGCTTAGCCCCCATTTCTTGGAAAAATGTGCACATTTGTGCCCCCAAATACTCTGAAGAAACTTCAGTCTTTGCTGGGGTTCTTGAACTTCGGGCGTACTTATATTCCTGAATATGCCCAGCGTATCAAGCCTTTGTATGCTTTGATACAACCTACTTATTCAAGGTCTTGCTGGCTGCCTGAGCACACCTCAATTCTGCAGTCTTTGCAGACAGACCTTTGGAGTCTAAATATCTTTTGACTCGTGATAACCACACAAACCTGGTGATTAGAATTATTCCGGGGGCGGTGGGATTCACCTACTTAACCTTTAATGAAGGTGATACAGTACCCATCGCATACAAGTCACATCTGTACACTTCCGCTGAATTGCGCTTTACATCTGTCGAAAAAGTTCTAACTGCAGTGCAAATGGCGATTCTGAAAGAACGCGCACTAGCACAGGGAAAGCGGATTCTGGTGGTAACACCCTGTCCTGCCCTAGAGGCAGTAACAAAGGCAAGTGTACCGAACTCAAAAGCAATGCATCCCCGTTGGATACAATGGGCTACATCTTTGACGTCATCAGACGTCACCTTTGTTTTCGATTCTTCTCTTCAGACTCAGGAGTTCTTACAGTATGAATTTGTTCATCCTCCTCCTCTGTTTTTGTTGCCGCTTGAGGATTACAAATGTGTGATCTACACCGATGGTTCGGCGCAACCGGCCACTGGGTCCAAGCACGCTTATTCTGCTGCATGTGCTATTGTTGCGGGTTCCTTTGTAGATGGAAAGTTCAAATCCTCTGCAGTGCATACTCGCACACTTGGAGATAGTACCGCACAATTGGCCGAGCTGCATGCATTGCTACTTGCACTTGAGTTCGCTTCTCAGGATGAGACCACTCTTATTGTATGTGATTCTTTTTACTGTGTACAATCTTACAATGACAATCTGTTTTTCTGGTCAAAAACGACTACAAGGACGCAAAAGGAAGCACAATTAAGCATAAAATGCTTTGGGTTCGAGTGGCAGAATTGCAACAACGTCTGCCCCTCACACAGGTGGTTCACACCTTAGGCCATCAGCGGGTGGGCGCACACGCTATTGGTAACGATCTGGCAGATGAAGCTGCCCGTTCAGCAGTAGTCACGTGTTCAGTAGCAGCGGTTACCAGGTCCATGTCTAAAATAGACCCTGTTATTTTAGCAGCTATTGCTGCAACCAAGGAAGGTGATAATTACCCTACAGGTTTCCCTTCCAAGTATTCTTACAAATTAAGTCCCGATCAGGTTCCTTATGTAACTATACCTGACGTTGGAGATCGGCTGATCCCCAACGCGGACCGCAGGAGTGCCTTGATATCAGCTGCACACGAAGGCATGGCTTCGGCACATGCAGGTGTGTCAGCTACGGTTTCCATCTTGCAGCAGCGTTATTGGTGGCGTGGGTTATATAAAGACACCCGTGCTTTTGTGCTTTCTTGCGACGTTTGTCAACAGATTAAGCCTTCCACGGTAACACGTCCACCACAAACACCGCTCTGCATTGCTAACAGACCCTTTGGGTGTGTTTACTTGGATCACTGCGGTCCATTCTCATCAGACACTGCTTATAAATACATCTTAGTGGCAGTGGACTCGTGCACACGGTTTCTCTGGGTCTGGCCACAACGGAGTGCTGACGCCCGAAATGTAATCAGGGATTTGCGTGTCTTTGTGGGAATTTTCGCATGCGGCACCTTCCATTCGGACCAAGGTCCAGCGTTTGCCTCTAGGGCTTACAAGGATGCAATGGCTTCGCTTGGGGTGCGGGTGAAATTTTCGTCTCCGTATAGGCCTGAGGGCAACTCTATCGTTGAACGAATGAACCGTGACTTAAAGCAATCCTTAACAGCTAGGGTTTTAGGTACTGGCAGGAACTGGCTGGCCCATTTGTATACCGTTCAGCGTGCACTTAATAATCTCCCTAGAAGACCTCTGGGTGGGCGGACCCCATACGAAATGCTCTTTGGCATAAGAATGTTTGTGCCTGACCTTGAGGGTCCAGACATCGCGGCGCAATCCGCCAAGTTTGATGTAGATAACCATTCTGCTATGTTACAGGACTTACAAGAAGCCCGAGACAAACTTGCAACTACACATTTGCCTTCAGCCACAGATCCTGCGTTGCAGATTCCGGTAGCCGGCTGGCTTCCGAAAGTTGGAGAACTGGTTCGAGAGAAGGTTGAAAACAAAAAGAATTTGGCCCCTCTTTTCGTGCACCGGTTCCAGTTCTTGGCCTGAAGGGAACACGTACAGTCATTTTACCACCGCTTCCTGGTCGCAAAGAGAACAGATACATCTCAGTTGAAAATGTCAAGCTACAGCGCCTGGCCGATCCTGAATAGTGTCACACCAGCGGTCTCTTGTCCTGCCATTTATCGGACATATGTTCATAGTCCATCTACACGAACGGTCGCTGATGCTGTAATTGAGATGGTTGATTTGCCTGAATCCTCTACTTTGCCTGAATCCTCTACTTTGCCTGAAACTACAATTGATCCCCAACTCTCCACTAATATCGACGAGGACGAGTATACTTATCCTGCATCTGAATCGGTGGCGCATCAACCAACAACGCCACTTGGCCCGACTCGTTATTCCTTTGATTCGGATTCCACTTCTTCAAAAGTCCCATCCAAGTTCAGTATTTTTGTATCCTGGTTTAGAGACAATTTTTTGATTCCACCCTGGACATACCTCTGGTTGGTACTTTTCTTGATTTTTCTGTTCATGTCCATTGGCTTTGTCACAGTGTTTTTTCTACTAATCAATGGTCACTATTTACCTGAACGCTCTGCTGTGGACTATGTTTCTGGAACTTTGGCTCCTCATTCCTCGTCTCACATCATGAAGCGTGACCACACATTTGTGAACATTTCAGCTTTTCCAGTTGCTGATGGCATCGTATGGGATGCAGTGAACTATCAAATCCATGGTCCGACGGAAATTATTAATGTACCTAATGTCCTTCGTGTTTCAATGGGTGATGTAGTACAAAATAATATTCATTCTGACGATTGGGATGTGCATGCCGTTGAAGCATTGTTTGCCGATTTAAAATATTATGCATCTTTTAATGCTGAAGATTTATATATGAATTCTGCTAATTACGCCGATTTGTATTGTTACCAACATTGGGGTAATCATTTTCTCCATAAGCCCAGTGCCCTGCGTAGTACTGTTAACTATACCCAATGGGAACATTGTCCAAACCCCTTGCCAGGTAGCTCTCAAACTCTTCGAAATATGTTTAATTATTTCACTGATTTTAATCGGTCGAACCCTGCATCCTATTATTTTAGACTAAATAACACATCAACTCAGAAAATTATGTTAACACACACCAAATTGCTTTATTCAGGTTCCTTTCTAAGTGCCTTAGCTGTGGGTGGTTATGAGTACTGGGATAATATAGTGGATTTAAAATCTATTTGGGGCTCCAAGCCATGGCAGGTACAGGGAACCGAGGCGTTGCATCGTGCGTGCCTCATCCCTACCCAAATTATGTTCATAAATGCTTCCATCTATCAGACTACATGTTGGGGCTTAGCAACCACTAAACAATTGAATACGCCATCAATACCATCCCTGTCGAGTTTTCCAAATGAAAGCTCACGATTCAATATGTCCCTCGTGTCCCTGCAGGCAATGTTACAAAATAATTCGTTTAATGTTTCTGAGCTGGTTCAGTCACCCTGGTTGGTATGGCCTATATCATCTAATGCATGCCAGATGCGTTTTCACGACTCAGGTACTGGCTACACACAAGATAGGCCTGATCCGAGATTTACTGCTTCCCGTACTGTCACTACATATTCTGTTGGTAAACTATGCAAACAATGGCTGCAACATTCGTCCCTTGATTCTGTTAAACAACATTTGTCCCTCCTTTCAGGCAATATTGATCTGTCCGACTTTGTTTTGGGACCTCGTGGTCCCCGACCTAAGAGATTCATTTATGAAACATATAATGAACTCTGGAAGCTATCACAAATTGAAGCTGCCTCCCGTCTTCGGGAAATAGATCAAGCAAATATGGAAAAGGTGCTTGCTGTTGTTGACAATAGTATTAATACCCTGTCTTCTCGCATTTACACTTTAGAGAATATTGTGTCCTCTGTTGTCGATATTGTACAAGATGATGTTTCTG
Source organism: Calotriton arnoldi (assembly GCA_963921515.1). Lineage (NCBI taxonomy): Eukaryota > Metazoa > Chordata > Amphibia > Caudata > Salamandridae > Calotriton > Calotriton arnoldi. The sequence continues at coordinate 375,941 of CAWUFW010014012.1, read as the reverse complement.
TGTTATATCATGGTCAGAATCAATTGCGTTCAGTTATGCAGTTTGCATGGACTTTACAAACGCTCAAGTTAGGTAAAGTTCCTTGGCATTTTTGAACACCTCTGCCTTATTTCTGCCTTTTAACTTAACTGACAAACAGCAATTTATGTCCATGAAGGATGCAACTTACACTCTATTACATATCGAAAAGGTGGATCCTTTGCCGTTCTCTGTTGCAGAACTCGATTCTGCTGTATGGCTAGTCCATGGGGTTATAGCTTTACCATTTTCCTTGTTTGAATTTGACTCGTGCATGAAACATTATCCTGTGGGCCGTTACCGGCCATTGGGCAGTGCTTTCCTGCATGAACTCTGGTCCTTGCCTTTCATGTATAAATGCCTTCGGGACGGCAAGGAAGTCTTTCTCACGGGGGAGTACTGCGACTCGACTATAGGTCATTCGCTTATTTGTAAACACATTAAATTGCATGGCTCATGTAGCGTTTCCTCTCCTAATCTTGCTTGTGTGCTGAAAGGTATTCCTGCTCCTGTTATTTCACCTACTTTCACTCTCCTTTCCAATGGTAGTTATTTACTTTTAAATAACGAAAACTGTTGTGGCCTGCAGGCTGGCATTCCTTACATTGTAACAGTTTCACACAGGGTTGTCTGCTGAAAAAATGTGCTTTTTCCTCCCCCTCATGGCAAGGTTGATATCTCTATTTGGCCTTCCATCCCTACCATGGAAGCAGATTTCAATAGACTGAGCAGAATAAAGGCACTATTATTAAACGAGGAAGTTATGCTCACGTCCGCCCGGGAGACATTCGTTCTCCAGGTGGCGAGTACCCACAGTGAAATACAGGCCCTTTTGAACACTAATCTCCCCCAACATTTTGGGGAGTTAATACATCGTATTTTTAACGCATCTAACACTGAAGGCCTAGTACACTTTTTAAGGTCGTTGGGTCGGGCTTGGTGTCCTCCTTCCAAACTATTTTTGGTGTCATCCCGGCTTTCATACATTCTATTTTTTCCAGTGTCTTTGGCGGTTTCCCATTAATCCTCGCTTTAGCGGCTGGTGTCTTGCTCTTAATTTGCTTTCTGCGCAATGGCTGCTCCCGATGGGACCTGCTTGATCCAGAACGCCTCCAGCTGCTCCGTGAGCGCCTTTGGCCGGTTTTGGTGTCTTGCCATTGGCGACACTGAGTGTGTCATATACTCTTTCATTTCGCTTTGCGTATTTCACTTGCGTGCAACCTGTGATGACTTGTATCCGCTGTCCTTTCACCTGGACTTTGGATTATTGCCTCTCCAATTCGTCATTGTCTGTTCCGGATTTTGTTCAGTTGATGGGTCCCTTAGAGGCCCATGAGCAGGACTGTTCCGTCGCTGGCTGTATGGCGCGTGCGGCTGCACTGGGGATTTTGGCGCAATGGGATATCTGGGCGGCTGCCCAGGATCTCCTACAACGAAGCTGTTTCAATTATCACGCAAGCTGTCCCGCATTGCTTCTGGATGCTCCCTTTGCTGAGGAGCATTCCTGCTCTTTTGAACTCATGGATTGGATGGCATCTATGTTTTTGACGATTCCAATGATGAACTCTTGGAGGGTATGGCTTTTTTCTGCACTTTCACTTTCATGGATTGACCTGCCCTTCGCCGTTTGGGCGCTCCCTGTGCTCCGGCGTCAATTTTCTCTTCTGCTGGGCCTCTGTCCTGGCCGCCGGACTGTCCAGGGGAGGGTGTCTTGTGGATTGTTACCTGCCTTGTTATGTTGGCCTAGGCCTGGCTGCCATGCTGCTTTTCTTTGCGCACGTTACACTGAGCCGGGCCTTCCTCGCCCTTTGCTCGTGCCAAGTTCTTTTGCACTGTCTGCATCTTCTGTTGTTCACCTTTATGGGCTCAGTCTGCACAAACATGTACAAGGTCGCATAACAATGTATTTTGGTTCTTCCTGATATGGCCAGTCTCGCGCACCCAGACATAACATTATGTGCAATTGCCATGAAGAATTTGATATGCTTTTAATGCTGTGGTTTACTAGCGCTGAAGGCACTTGGAGAAATCCCTTTCAGTGAGAAGAGCTATGATGTCCTGCTGATGTAATTCTGCATCTAGAGACTGAGGTATGGGGGTTCGCTAGTCAAAGCCCAGAGGTCTTCTATTATTATAATAAACTATCTTACTGCAAGGGAGGGTGGTAATGTTATTTATACGTTTATCCACTGAGCTCTGAGATGCTTTCCCCGTTTGTATTCTATGGAATTGTAACCATGCTGCTTATATTAGTCATATGCATTATGCTATTAGTACTGACACGTGTACTGTACATTAGAGCACGTAAGTTGGAATAAACATTTTAACCTATCCAGTGTCTCTTCCTACGCACCTTGTGGACAAGTACGAGTGAGTGACGAAAGAGTGTTCTTGCTTCTGCGAGTCCTGAGATAAAGATACCGTGTTCTGGGTTGTCCAAACATTAGTACTTGAGTGCTAATGGGATGCTAAGCTAGTTGGGTTGGGGTTTTTGGGTGCTACGGTATATGGTGGCAAACCACTGTAATCCGGGGTCCCATTTTCCTGTGCATAGCTCTGTGTATGTGCAGAAACCTTATGACACCCTATTGAGCGAGGCACGAGGCAGGGCTGCCCCCTGTCACCAATGCTCTTTGCGCTTGCGCTGGAGCCATTGGCCTGCAAGCTCAGGCAGCGGCACGCTGCGGCGGCGTTGGGCTTCCATGAGAGGCCACTAGTGGTCTCGCTCTACGCGGACGACATGCTACTGTATGTGCGGGAACCCGCCACCTTTCTGCCTGCCCTTCTCCGGGAGTATGTTAAATTTGAGAGGTATTCGGGCCTGGGAATTAATTGGGAAAAGTCAATGGTGTTTCCACTCACGGCGGGACCAGCTGAGGACTTCTCGCTCGCGTGGACCCCGGACCCTGTGAAGTATCTGGGAATATGGTTGCACAGGGATCCGGAGCGGGTGATTTCTGAGAACTATGGTCGGGCCCTCACGCGGATCACTGAGCAAACGGAGCGGTGGACCCGATTGCCTCTCTCGCTGGCTGATCGAATCGCGGTAATTAAAATGACTATATTGCCCAAACTGCTCTACTTCTTTGTACATATCCCGATTAGACTAAATATTGCGCTGTTCCGTACCCTGCAATCTGTATTGCTTACATTTGTATGGGGAGGTAAGAAGGCTCGATGCGGTTGGGATGTCTTGGTCCAGCCATTCGATCGTGGGGGATTTGAGGCACCTGATTTACGGCTATACTATCTCTGCGCTCAGGCGCACTTTGCACATTATTGGCATTTCCCACAGCGATTCCTACCACACACAGCAATTCAGTCGGATGCCGTTCTTCCGATGCCACTGCAGGCGGTCACTCTATCTGGGGGGTCCGGTGGCCCACGGACTGAAATAAACCCTGCTTTGTGCACAGCGTGGGCATGGAGGGCCTTAGCTAAAAGGTCCCAGCTTACCTATCTGTATGCCCCCTCGCTGCCTGTGGTTGCACATCCTGATATCTCGGCGGCTCGGGAGAAAATTGCGTTGCAGGAGCTGGCAGCTGCTGGTGTTAATACGCTGGGGGATTTGTACAAGCAGGGTCAGTTCCGATCACTGCAGGACGTGCAGGGAGGACGGAGCAATAGATTTATGCTGGGGTTTATATATGTCCGGGTGCGGCAAGCGATCAGGGATATATATCCTGACTTTCCAGCGGAACCTCAACCGTTGCGTGCACTGCAGGCAGTGCTGGCTGGGAAGGAGAGGAAGGGTCTAATTACTAGGCTCTATAATGCCCCGCAAAGGGCGAATGAACCAGGTGAACATCCTTCCTATTTGAAGTGGAGTGGGTCGTTGGGGTCTACGTTCACGCCTGAACAGTGGCGGACCTGCTGTGCACTGACCGGGCGCCTCACATCGAATTGCAATCTCTGCATGATCCACTTTAAGTTTCTGCACCAACTATACTATACCCCACTGCAGCTTCGTAGGTTTGGATTGCGGGAGCATGCTAATTGTGTGCGGTGTGGACAGGCGGATGCTGACTTCCTGCATTTGGCATGGATGTGTGCGGGGGTTTTTGAATTCTGGGCTAGGGTTGTGAAAGTGTTGACTGATGTGGTGCTCGAGCGGTGCAGTGTGCTCCAGAGGTGTGCCTTTTCGGTAGTGTTCAGAGGTTCAAGCCCTGCAATCGGCGGATTGTGGCAGTTTCGACCTTGATGGCAAAAAGGGTGGTGGCGCAGCACTGGGGGGCGAAGGCTACTCCCACTGTTAAAAAATGGATTAGAGATTTACTTTATTGCAGGGATCAATTGAGGGCCTATGCTGATGAGATACCTGATGCCTCTCGCCCTAAAGATTTTTGGGCCCCGCTCACTGTCTACTTGCTAAGTCACCCCGACTTGTGATACTATAATTCCCTATATGCTGCTTTCGGTATGGACGTGAAATGCCGGTGGCCGAGACTCTAAACTATCGCCATTATATATTATATTAATGTGTTTGAGATGTTTCGAGTCCTACAATTGTATGATGTAACATCCTTGACATGCTGGGAAGAGGGGGGGGGTTGATCAGGTTGGGGTTTGCTGCGCATTTCTCTGTCCTACTACATGTATTTCTCAAATACTAATAAACAGTTTAAAAATTTTTTTTTAAATAAATATGTAAACTCAAAAAAAAAAAAACCAATGTATGTTTGTTAATGCAAATAACTCGTTTAGTAAACGTTTGATGATGCAAGTTGATTTTATCAAAATAGCTAATAGCTAAGCTAAACGTGCCTTTTGTGTGCGATTCACACATTTAGTCACAATGTTTATAAACCAAATATGCTTTCTTTTTCTACAAAGGGGAAACATTTTTGTCAGTATTACCAGAGACTGTAGAAGGGCCTGGTGCTAGGTCCAGTACATTTAACTTGACACATTGCATTAAGTGAAAGTACCTTTGACATAAAGAGTGTAAACGATTGTAGCTACCAAGGTAGATATTATTTAGTTTGGAAATGGTTTCATATTTTGAGAGAAAACCCTGAGGCTGCTCAAGTATGCTTTCTGTGCATTTATCCTCTTTTCTGGTGGCCTGAGCTAATTTATTGTTGGTGAATCTTGTTTGTTTTTCTCCGGTTTGAACAAGTGGTCTAAAAACAAAATCAAGGGAACTGGAATCAAAGAAGACAGAAAGGGTGGTTCATTTAACCTCTTTACAGCACTGATTAACACTTCGAATCGGAGACAGAACATCTGGCTCACATGTGGGTACCATTCAGAGCTTCATTCAGGAATTAATCCTGAATTACAATGAACGATAGTACCATATTTAATTGGTACCCTACGTTAATAAATGGCATTATTTATAAACAATGATGAATATGTGGGCTATAATGCTTGTAGTCTATATAAAATGTTGGTTCTTTTATGATGCTTAATGACTGAGTCTGTTACACGTTTGAAAAGAAAAAAATACATTTATAAACAAATATGGGTATAATTAAATTAATCCTTCCTACGTTAGTATCCTTACTTCAAAATCCATATTAATAAGCCCCAATTGAGCTGAATCAACTCCTTTCATCTTTCACAATTCTATACTGATCCGTTTATCAGTCCGGCCATTGCCCACCTCTTGGGCAAAATATGGTCTGTTTGACCTTTCTAGAAAAGTTCTATTTTAGCTAGGTGAAAGGTCAACTAGATCCAAGGTTGTTTGTAGACCTCGTGGAATAAGATTCATAGCAGCAGCGATAAAAAGCAATGTAAACCAAATACAGGAGATACACTCCTTAATTTCTCAAAATGTGTTAAAACACACAAATAGTGCTGCAGCAACTGGGCAGGTCTGCATAACTCCAGTAACAGAAACAGCAATTCTCATAGCCGCCACACCCCAAGTATGCCACCATTGATGTATCAATATTAACCAATCCTACAAAAGAATTTAAGGTAGGATTAATACTAATTTGCACCAAAGTTGACCACAGAACCATTATTTGCACAGATTTGAAGGTGTGAGCGTGATCAAGGTAGGCCATGTGTAATTGACCCTACATGTCCTGCTCACCTTCTTTGCTAACATTCACTAATGTTTCCACTGGTTGACCTTTCGGTGTCTTTTTCAAAAGGATGTTGTTCCATCCACCCTGGGATTCAATTGGGGATACATTTAGAAAATAATTTACTGTGGTGTATTGGATGCCGACCGGCCAAAAACAGCCAGGCTCACTTCTGCATCCTTTCCTCAAGATTGGAAAATTCATCCCATGGGACAAAGATGAGGTTGTGGATCCTGCTAGCATAGTACTGAATAAATAAGGAATGAGATGAAAGTTGTAAAGAAAAAAAGTCAATATGGATAACTGAGTTACTGAATCCAACTATGCAAAGTATTCCTAAGCTAGGAACACAAACTGTAAAGAAATGTTGCTTGCCTGAATTCAGATACAAGCATTGGCAAAGCCAATAGGTCTTGCCTATGTGAGATCTATTGGCTTTGTTGGAGTGCAGTGTCGTGATGTGGTGTGGTATGGCATGGACTGGAGTGGAGTGGGTCTGTGTGACATTGTGTGACGTGGAGTGGTATTGAGTGGGTTGCACAGATAGATGTAGATGTTGCTAATATTAGTGAGCATAGAAAGGTGGTGTTTGACTACCAGGTGCTGAAACTGGGCTGTGGTATCTTTTTTCTGCACTCATTATCTAGCACCTGAAAAACACATTTTATTTCTTTATTTACAGTTTCTGATTCATAAATAGTGCAACGCAGCTCTGAAAGAAGTCAGTGCGCTTTACTCATAGACTATATAGTAACATTTAAAAGGGACAATGTACATTTACTGTAACCGTAAGTGGCAACTTTTAAATTAGCACAGAGACTGGATCAGCAAGAAAATCATGAAGGGAATGAGATAATAGAGGGGGAGATTGCTTTGCGAGATGGGTCTCTGTGGTTAAACTGCTGACTCTCCTTCCAGGAGTTCTAGTTCTAAACACAATGTCTCCACAGCACAACACTGCAGGGCTTGGAAAATCATAAAAATGTTACTAGACCTGCAGGTCTAGTAACTTTAATAATCTACTCGACTTAACTGTAATGTACTTGACCCGTGAACTGGTCTCAAATTGTGTGATCCTAGGCAAATATTTTGTCTTATGGAGCCGACTTTTTCTTTATTATCACATAAGAGAGCACCTTCAAATATGCAAGTTCAATATTTCTGCTGTACAAAAAAACTTTTTATTTACTAGACTAAATTTTTTCTCCATGTATTACAAGTAATACTAATAGCATTGACATCTGGGCAGGAGCAGTAATAATTCCTAGTTCATGTTTAAAAACTCACTTTTCATAAATATATTACCAAAGCATAATGTGGTAGTGCACCGTCATTTACTGACAGCATATTTTCCATTGAAATGGCCACAAAACTTTCACACTAACATGTAGTTTTACTGATAATAGCGCATAAACAATGTTTGGATTTTGCTAAAATATTTAAAATTTGCACTTCACCAAGTAGTGTTCTATTTTGTTTTGATCCTATAAAAATATTTTTTCACCACAGAATTACAAAAATGGGTCTTCATAACTAGTGAAATATATTTGAAATGTTTGAACAGTTCACTTATCTATTTCAGTATTGTGTTAGAAAAAAGCCTGACATCTTAGTGCCTTTCATTTAACATGCTTTGCACAGTTCAATTGTTACACAGTTCATTTTACACTATCCTCTAACTTCAGTCCCAGAAAAATAAATAAATGTAGGAAGACACACTGACTTTTGACCTCTGTCTCTGAAAGCCAGCAAATAAGACACAATAACAAGATTCCAAGGCATTTGTATTCCTCCTTCACTTTGTGAGCAATAAAGAAGCCTTTAAATCTTGTTATCTTGTCACATTTGTTCTGCTTTCAGAGGCAGAGGTCAAAAGTCAGTTTATCTTCCTTTATTTACTTTTTGTTCTGTGACTGAAGTTAGAGGATTTTCAGCTCACCAGAAAGGGCGAGTAGTCCCTAAAAATAGCTTGTCCTGAATAAATCGACAATGCAAGTGGGCGAGTGGATTTTTCAAACCCTGCACTGTGTGTTCCTGGGATAACTGGTTTATGTTAATGTGCCTCAGTTCCCATATGTATTTTGGAGCTCTTACTAAAAGCTAAATGTGTGCATGAATAGGTTATAATAAACAACTTAACATTTACTGTATCTAAAAGCTATGTGAAAGGCAGAAAGCCTGCATACTGAAGACGTGCTGCTCACCTTTGGGTCCAGGTAAAATGGGCTGTGGTGAGCAGCCATCCATCGAGGGCGAGCTCTAAGAGCTGAGAGCAGAAATGGGGATTTGAAGAACAAAAAGCAGCAGTAATGTAAGACATGCCTTTCGCCTATGTGCATTCACAAAGTACAGTCCTGGCAGGCCCTAGGGGAAGTGGATGAATGCTTCAAGCCATTTTTAAATAGTTTTCTGAGTGGGAAGTCGGGCTGCTGTAACCCGTGGGATGAAGGAAGCAAATATGATTGTGCCTAGAATAGAATCTTTTAATTATACTCATTTACAACACAAAATGGTCTGTCATCTGTCTTAAAGAATTTCCTTTTATAATTTACCCATTTCTATTTTACTATTAAAATGCTGCAAATTATGGGGCATATTAGCAAGGGCCATTATCTCCGCTTTTTGGCTTTAAGAGCCAAAAAGCGGAGATAATATTACCGCCCTATTACCAAGGCGGGTGCTAACATGCATTAACGCATGTTAGCACCCGTTTTCCCCACGCCTCGCTCTGCATCTCTAATGAGATGCAAAGTGGGCGTTCCTTCCCAGGATAACAGGAGAAATGTCGCTAACCGACATTTCTCCTATTATCAAGCTGCAGGCGAACATGCAGAGCGATTAGAAAAGTAGCGCTAACCGCGGTTAGCGCTACTTTTCTAACGCCTGCTCTCAGTATGACTTAGCCATGATATCCTATGTAAGGTGGATATCATGGCTGAGTCTGTCCTGCCCTATCAGCAAGCTATCGCCAAAAGTTGTGTGATTATCGCTGGATTTCCAGCGATAATCGCACATTTGGCAGTTAGCGCTTGCAATTTTATCACTGTTGAATGAGCGTTGCTGATAGCACGCTAACTCAGTGATAAAATTCAGCGTTAGTCAGGCGATAATTATCCTCGCGCTAAGCGGGCTGAGCGATAATTATCGCCGGACCTTAGTAATATGCCCCTCTGTTTTTTGTGGTGAAGGCCTTAAAGGTGCAGAATCGTGTTGATGTTACTTAAAAAAATTACCCAGGATCTAAGGTCATGGTGCCTGCAGTGGACAACTAAGCATGCACAACAGTTTCCACGTTAGCAGTTTAAAAGTCAGGCATAAAAGTTTTATGTTAATGTTGTTACATGTGACGACTTGTGGAGAATAAAATATGATTTGCAAGGGGAGCTCAGAAGCAAACTGGTAAGAGCGCAACATGCAGGAGAGCAGCGGTGGCACCGAAGACCGTGGACGCACAAAAGCAACATGGAGGAGAGGGGGTACAGGCAGAGGGTGATGGCGGGGTTTTACAGAAGCTGAAAAGAACACGAGATGAAAGTTGTGAAAACACACACGAGCTCTTGGAAGAGTGCTTAATCAAACAAGAAAAAGAAAGTGCTACGAAGGGAGCAGCAGCCTCGGCAGAGTGCCTAATCCAACGGGGAAAAAAGTACATGCTAGGGAGGGAGCAGCAGTAGCGGCTGGTGTGCGGGCGGAGTGGCAGGGCAAAGGCGGCGACACGATGGACAACACAAAAGATCTTACCTGCTGCCCGCCGCTCTTCTGCTCTGGGTCTTCGCTGCAGTACAGGCTCCCAAACTCCTCTGTGGCCAATCCTGACGCTGCTCTCATGCAGCTGTCGGCATGAAAGCAGCATCAGGATTGGCCTGAGCACCCTGAATTTGTGATCTCGGAGAGACTGGGAGCCTGTGCTTGCTGTCTCCAACCCGCAACGCAGATCAGGTTGGAGACAGCTCAGTACGTGTGCCAGTTTGGCCGTCCTGAGACAGCCGGCAAAACCGACATGCGCTCTGACAGCAGTGCTCACCACTCCCCCTTGTGACTGCCCCCGCTATGGCCCCATTCCCAAGACTCGGCCTGGCCCATAGAACTTAAAAATTAAAACGATAATAAACCCATTTCATTATTGTTTTATTTTTCTAGTTTTGAGGCTTGGGGGGGGGGGAGGGGGGATGACGCTCCGCCACAGCAGAGGAGCCACCACTGGCAGCAAGCAGTAGGAGTTGGGTGAAATAGTACCCGAATCGTGTTGGGAGCAGCGGACGAGCACTGATTAAATCGAATTAATCTGTGCTTCATCCGTGCTCCACAGCAAGCATCGGAAATGACATTTCGGATGAAGGAGCCAATTAGGGATGCTGCAATGGTAATGGGTGGGCTCCAAGTCCTTTTTGGGAACAAAAGAGTCTCGCAAGCGAGATGCATGCGCTAGCGCATGCACTTGCAGGCTCAACCCCAATAAAGGACTGAAAATTTGCTGAACATTCCTAAAAACTGTTTTTAGTAAAATCGGATGCACTACCGTGATTAAGTTCTAGAAATGCTCAGACAAAGGTATGTAGTTGAACCATATCAGTATGTGATCTTTTCAGAGGAAGATGGTAAAATGTATGCTGTGAACTTTAGGTACAGAGTATAACACAAGGTGCCCCCGTACTGTTCGTTCTTGTGACTTTTAGTCTTGGTACAATACAAATATACGATACAAAAGGGGATGATGGACGGAACGCTTGAGCCAATCAAACACTCACCCGCAGTCAACTGATCTGGGTTTAATCCATCATCATTCTTTAGCTCACTCCACCACCCCAGTTCAGACATGGCCATATGCAAATCAGTCTGACCCTGTGCCTCATGGGAACAGTCCAGCCCGAACTGCCAAGCCATGTCTTCCCTGGACCGGAAACAAGCATCCTAGGACCGGTTTCTGGCATTCCAGCCGTCATCAGCCAGGCTTGCTTGAATCCAGTGGCAAAGTGAGCAAGGGACCCACGTCTGGGCATACCCCCGCCAACTTAGGGCGAACAAAGCGATACAAAAGGGGATGATGGACGGAACGCTTGAGCCAATCAAACACTCACCCCCAGTCAACTGATCTGGGTTTAATCCATCATCATTCTTTAGCTCACTCGACCACCCCAGTTCAGACATGGCCATATGCAAATCAGTCTGACCCTGTGCCTCATGGGAACAGTCCAGCCCGAACTGCCAAGCCATGTCTTCCCTGGACCGGAAACAAGCATCCTAGGACCGGTTTCTGGCATTCCAGCCGTCATCAGCCAGGCTTGCTTGAATCCAGTGGCAAAGTGAGCAAGGGACCCACGTCTGGGCATACCCCCGCCAACTTAGGGCGAACAAGCGATACAAAAGGGGATGATGGACGGAGCGCTTGAGCCAATCAAACACTCACCCCCAGTCAACTGATCTGGGTTTAATCCATCATCATTCTTTAGCTCACTCCACCACCCCAGTTCAGACATGGCCATATGCAAATCAGTCTGACCCTGTGCCTCATGGGAACAGTCCAGCCCGAACTGCCAAGACATGTCTTCCCTGGACCGGAAACAAGCATCCTAGGACCGGTTTCTGGCATTCCAGCCGTCATCAGCCAGGCTTGCTTGAATCCAGTGGCAAAGTGAGCAAGGGACCCACGTCTGGGCATACCCCCGCCAACTTAGGGCGAACAAAGCGATACAAAGGGGATGATGGACGGGCACGCATGAGCCAATCAAACACTCACCCCCAGTCAACTGATCTGGGTTTAATCCATCATCATTCTTTAGCTCACTCCACCACCCCAGTTCAGACATGGCCATATGCAAATCAGTCTGACCCTGTGCCTCATGGGAACAGTCCAGCCCGAACTGCCAAGCCATGTCTTCCCTGGACCGGAAACAAGCATCCTAGGACCGGTTTCTGGCATTCCAGCCGTCATCAGCCAGGCTTGCTTGAATCCAGTGGCAAAGTGAGCAAGGGACCCACGTCTGGGCATACCCCCGCCAACTTAGGGCGAACAAAGCGATACAAAAGGGGATGATGGGCCGGAGCAGCTTGAGCCAATCAAACACTCACCCCCAGTCAACTGATCTGGGTTTAATCCATCATCATTCTTTAGCTCACTCCACCACCCCAGTTCAGACATGGCCATATGCAAATCAGTCTGACCCTGTGCCTCATGGGAACAGTCCAGCCCGAACTGCCAAGACATGTCTTCCCTGGACCGGGAAACAAGCATCCTAGGACCGGTTTCTGGCATTCCAGCCGTCATCAGCCAGGCTTGCTTGAATCCAGTGGCAAAGTGAGCAAGGGACCCACGTCTGGGCATACCCCCGCCAACTTAGGGCGAACAAAGCGATACAAAGGGGATGATGGACGGAGCGCTTGAGCCAATCAAACACTCACCCCCAGTCAACTGATCTGGGTTTAATCCATCATCATTCTTTAGCTCACTCCACCACCCCAGTTCAGACATGGCCATATGCAAATCAGTCTGACCCTGTGCCTCATGGGAACAGTCCAGCCCGAACTGCCAAGCCATGTCTTCCCTGGACCGGAAACAAGCATCCTAGGACCGGTTTCTGGCATTCCAGCCGTCATCAGCCAGGCTTGCTTGAATCCAGTGGCAAAGTGAGCAAGGGACCCACGTCTGGGCATACCCCCGCCAACATCGCAATACAAATATAACCATGACCACAAGTTCCAGCTTTATAAAGACCCAACAATTTGCAAAAGAGCTGATAGTGCACCAGAGAGTTCTTCTTGTATCAGTGGATGCCACTGAACAAATGTGAAGTGAAAAGTATATTAAAAGAGGGATAAAGAAATTTTCGGGACAGAAGTTGTAGACTAAGTGGATGCAGCTAATCTGTCTAATTTCCGACCTATCCTTTGCTGCCTATTTTCTCCAAGATTTTGGAGAAACATGTTAACGGCCAGTTAACTTCTTTTGTGGAAGTTCAGAAATTTCTTCACCCTTCTCAGTCTGGCTTCAGGGCTGGACATATGATAGAATCCACCCTTCAGGGGATAACTGAGTCGCTAAGGCAGCACTTGGATGAGTTAGAAACAGCTCCGCTCATCTTATCTTAGCGTTGCCTTTTACACTGTGTCTCATCCTATTTTAATGGACAGACTGATGGCACTTGGTCTTGATGGCGTGGCCTTGGAGTGGTTCCGATCTTTTCTTAAAGATCGGTACTTTCAGGTTTTTTCTTCTACTGCCAGGTAAAAATCACAAGTTCTTTCTTCTGGAGTTCTACAGGGCTCTGTGTTGAGCCCGATGTTATTTAACATTTATAGCCACCCTTTAGCTTTTGTGGTACACAGCAGTGTGTTGGCCGTTTTTAGGTCTCGCCTGAGCCAGCGCGCATGCGCTGCTCTGCGAGGCTTTTAGTAAGGACTTTAAACTCTGAACACACGCTCGTGCGTGTGCTTTTTTTTTTCATGACCCGCTATTGGCCTTTGCATGCGTCTTTCTAAGAAAGTCAGCACGCAATTGGCCAAAGGCGGATGCATGTCCCGCCTTCTCTCTCCCCTGGCCTAGGGAGCTCGGGAGCGAGCAGCAGCGCCATCTGTTTCCAATTATCGTGCCCGCGTCTCGCAGTCGCGTTAATTGGAAACAGATGGCGGTCGAGCTGGCCCTGGTGCACTTTTGCTACAAACGCAGCACTTTCACTTTCGCCGCCGACCTGGCACGCGCAGCCGCGCTTGTTTTTTTAAAGTGGGGTGAAGTATTGTGAAAACCGTGACTGTAATGCCTACTGTGTGTGGGACCCCTGGCCACCCTGCCGTGTGCACGATTATTACTTTGGAAAATCCCCGTAAACTGAGTCCATACAATGTAGTAGTGTTCGTGCGCCAAGCACTGCTAGATATGTGCCATTTATCGCTTTAAAGTTCCACCCCAAATGAAATACAAATTAATTTCTTTAATTGAAGCCGGCTGGTAATTCATGGCTTCGTGGCTGTTCTTGAAGTGTTACCGAAGCGAGCGAGATGCACACGGAGTTGAAATGCGTGCACAGTAAAGTTATCAGTGTCGCCCTCCAAAAGCTGTGTTTGTTGTGCCCGGAGCCTGAACTGGCAGCAGCCCCGTAGGGCGCTTAGAGCCTTTCTGTGGAGCCTTTGAAAGCGCGTGGCGCCCGGTGCCAGGAGCCTCTGTCTGCCTGCCGCGGCCCGGCCGCCTCCGAGCTGTGCCCTCGTGCTGGGCGAGGATTGACGGACCCCTTTCACCGTCTCGGGCGCCAAATCTGTGGGCCCCAGGGGCGCTAATCTATCCCCGTCCTCTACTGTACCTGGAGACCAGGCAGGAGGAATGTGAATATGTTTATCGTATAAGCATCATCACGGCCTTTGGCCTTTTTTTTATTATTGTTTTTATTAGTATTGCGTGCTTGAACCAGCTATGCTTACGTTGTTCGTCCCCAACAGCCGTAGAGTAATTTATCGGGTTCATGTTTGAATCATTTGGGGGGAGATGTGGCCTAACGGCCGGAGCTGCTGGCATTGAAACTGGGGACCAGGTACGAGTCCCGACGTCGGCGTAATATCCTGTGATTCTGGAGAACCCCTCCCCTCCCTCTCCCAAAATCTGAATAATGTAATCTGGTTGTCATGTAAAGCTCTCTGATGCCTTTTGGGCCAAATTAGAACTGTATAAAACAGCAAACAAAAATTAGGTGCCTCGCTACACTTTTACGGATCCACATAAAAGACACTTCAAGGTAGAAAATACTGCACAAGTCATTTTCTCTGCTTCACAGTGTGCAGCTTGCGCCCTAACAGCTTCGACCACTTCTAAGTGGTTACATTAGTGTACATGACACCAATGTCTCGTGGGTGGCAGCCCTCTTTCTTCCACTGTCACTTGTGGCATCCTTGGTATTCTACCACTTATTCCCTTTTTGTAGGTTCGATGATATTTGCAAGGCCATCTTGCTTAGGAGAGCCACTCGTCCCCTTCTGTTTCTCGTTTTCTGGTGCTCATGTATGACCCTTTGAGTGATGTGTTTTTGTGTCGTGCTTATAGAACATAAGCACTGGTGCATGAATTCAGGTCCCTGAAGTCTCCAGTCACCTTTATATTTCCTCCTTTCGCTGGCATTAGCACTCTAAAGCAACGGCTAGGCACAATAAGTACTATACAAAATGTATAGAAAAGTCTTGGCCTTTCCAATACTTAATGTATTTTTTGTTTTACTCCTCTGTGACTCTGCCCTCCCGAGTAACTTCTTGTAATCCATTATGGCATGGAAATAGCCATTTCAACTCTCTTTTCCTGTCGGTTATGGTGGCTCTGTGGATTCATGCAGCCACTCCACCGATTTGTATTCGACCCCAAGGTGACATTTTCCAATGATAGTAGTTCCTCTGATTCTGTCATCCTTCTGAGCTCAAAAGACCCAGATACCTCCTTGGGAGCGAACATGTGCTCTACAAATGTGGGTGAACGTGCTCTACAACTGCTGTGTTTATTTCCTTCTCTGCTTCATCTACTCCAGTCAGGACCCCCTAACATATCCACTTTTTTCGACAAACAGGCACACCTTTTTTGGCCACCTTTTTTAAATGCGATTTTCTTGAAATGTGGGCACTATGAGCTGATTCTGCTATATTACTTAGCTGGAAGTGCACCTTTCTATGACAGTACAGTTAGACGTCAGTGATAGAGCAGATGCAAAAACATTACATTCTGTTCACAGGAGCCAGTGTATGTTCGTTTGTTAATGGCACTGAACCCATATATGAGAAAAAGGTCACATTTGGGTTCTAGACAATCTCCTTGCAATTAAGCTTTGTTGAACTGCAGCAAGTCAATCCTGCAAGCACTCAAGGAAGCATCTGTCCTATACGGTGCTCGACTTTCAATGTTTTGGAAGCCAGAGCAGGTATGAAGAGAGCAATGGTCCACTAGCAGTAACCTTCCACTACTGGCGGTGCACGTATAACCTTTCCCATGGCCGCTTTCCTCGAGTTATTTTACAGGCTGATATAAAAATCCATGTTTTTTTAAATGAAGTTCTGTTTTGAATTGTCCTTCCGGTAGAACACTTGTTTTCATGGCTTCCTTGCACTTTAAGCAGTGCAGATGATGAAGTGCCTGCTGCTAGGGTGGGTGCACGTGTGTCTGTCTGCATTTGTGTGCACTAGCAGTTGCAGGTTTTTGTTCTCCGTCACCCTTCCTGTGAATATACTGTTTTATAATTATTATTAAGCGTGAATAATTATAAATCTGTGCATGTTCGTCCATAGAATCCCCTGCTCTGACATCCTATTCTGTGGAGCTTCGTAGGCGCCTATGCATATATAGCTCCATGGCAAGGTTTTGATGCAGTTGCCTGGGTGGACTGTCCAGTATGTTCATCAATAGATGCAGCCTGGCTTTAGTCAACTCAAAGTCGTTGATTCCTTTTCCGAATTATCCTGCTGCCTATCGTGTTCACTTTTGAGAGCCGCGGGCTTGTACCTGCATTGATGGGGTGGAGTGGCTGAGCTGCTAACTTTGGAAAGTGGAGACCTGGGATGGAGACCTGCCTCTGGCACTTGCCACTATTTTGACGCTGGGCAAATCGCTTAATCACGTTGGAAATCTGTGTGACCTAATGTAAAATCTCATGCATATATGGACAATCACATTCGACGTACACTTAAATGATGGAAACTCGCGCACAGCTCCAGACAATGCGTCCAAAACTGTATGACTAAGAGAGGCTCGGCCTAGGTCACATCAGAAAAGATTTGTAATGGTTTCTGGGCAAACCTGTTTATTTTGATTTTTTTACGTTCCCCACAGGCTGCTTAACAATGGACCGCACAAATGGGAGAGGTTTGTGTGCGCACTAAAAAAGAACACAGAGAGTCACTCCCTCCAGCGTTGCTGTCTTGCATTTGATTATCCGTTGCACGGAGTGGACCCGAGACCGGCCTTACCACACACAAAGCATAAACCCCGGCCTTTTAGGGTTGGAAACGAGCACACTATATCTAGAAGGCACATAATACAGCGAGAAGAAAAGGCACTCCAGTCTAATGCTTGACACATAAACTCCGCGCCTTCATCACTCAACGTGCAGTTTCCTAGACCCAGGCCGGGCGCTGTACCGCCTGAAACAGCACATTCAAGCCCTGTGGAGTGCACAATACTTCCAGAAACAGACCATTCTCCGCCTTCCTTGCACCGGGGAATAGAAACGCGCTGATCAGTCGGCCTGCTGCAATGAATAATGCATGGCCAGGCGCTGATTGGTGCTCTAGCCCGGGAGTGCACGCGGCTCGTCTACTTCGCCTCACCCATCTTCGATTATAGAAGTCAATGGGATCAATGGTTCGACGTAACTTCCGGTGTCCGAAGAGCACCGGTGTCCTTAGAATGAGGCCTCCCTAGAGGCTCGGGTCATAGGCTTAGATGGGAGCGCCGATCCCGCCACGAATGGGTGGTTCCCCATGGTGCATGCATGTGTGCTGACTGAACAGAACAATGTAAGGCCGGCAGGCAGTGTTGGGCAGTTGGGCTGTCTATTATACTTATCCATACTGCACTGACAGTATATATTCATTGATCTAAGGGAGTTCTCCTCCGGTGTTGTGTCCTTTCCATCTATAAGTTATTTCATCTTCCCCATTACTAGGTGCATTATACAATTTCAGAGGAGCTTTTACACAACTTTACAATCTGCTTACTTGAATTGAAAGTGATATTAACATTGCACAGTATGGTCTGACTTTAAGAAAACTTATAATCTAGACTATAATTTTTTTCTTAACCTTTGAACCATCTCAACTTAATTATGTTTCAAAACAAAAAAAATAAAAAAATCGATCTGCTTTAATGAGACAACCTTCTAGATTGCATGTGAAAAGGAAGCAAAGGAAACCTGCAGGAAACGTCATCGCATTAAAGATGTACAACAAAATAAAATATAGTGCGTCTGAACTCTACTCAATTACACTCAAAATCTGCTTCATAAGTATGGTTTATATTTGTATTGTTTTCTTCCACGTCGCAGGATGGCTGCTAAGTGCCCAGGTAAAGTTGTAAGATGATTTACCTTGATGAGAGAAACAGTGCTGCACCGTGTGCATAAAAAGGCCACCTTTCAATACATGTCATTCACCCACTTCTCCAAACCAGAAGTTTTCGTTCACCCTTCTCTCTTCTCCTCCCTTCTTATTCCGCATCCTTCCTATCATTTCCGCTATATACATGTAACACTTTCTAACAATCAAAATTTGGCTAAAGTTAATAACTTTCATAATAAACACAGTGAAAGGATGCTTCAAAGAAATTGAACCTAAAATTTCACAGTAGTTAAGGACTGCATCACACAGTGTACAATAATTATATAGCTCTCCAATTCATGATTCCTGGTAAACTATTGTTTGCCAAACACAAATATTTATTTCATGTATCAAAAAATTTATAAAAAATGGTTATATACCTATACTCCTGTGTCTGTGGTTAGCTTTTCTCTCTGACATCCACGCAACTCTGTATACTGCCATTGTGCGCATCCTTATTATTACTGTTTGTATCGTTTCACAGGAGCCACTGTTACGCTTCCAATTTACTTACCCAGGCTCCCAGTGAGAAGGGTTCCCTTGTTGTCTTTCTAATACTTAGAGCGGTGGCCGCACCGCAAGGGTTCATCCTTTCCTTTGGATTTCCCTTACACCCTTTAAATTATAGGGTCACCTTTTGTCCCCCAGGGTTAGGATGTCAGATAGAGATGCTCCATTATACACTGATGAGTATATTGCACAGATTATGAGTGGACCGTCCTTATTTTCTAATCATCCAATCAGTAGTGAGAGCCCGCGCCAGCAACTACTAGAAAAAATAGAAAAAGCCAAAAAGAAACATGCCAGAACCGAATTACATGCTAGGATGTTAACAGAATACTTAAAGGCAGGAATTATCCCTCAAGGACTGATAGTAAGAAACGTCCTGGGATCTTTCGAGACGATCCCAAATTTAAAGGAGGGTTCAGCCATATTTCTACCACTTGCTCACGCCATTGGATGGTGTTGGGGGTTGAAACAGCTCTTGACCATGCTAAAGCAGAACTGAGAGAAATAGAAGAATTAGAGAAAGAACTTCTTAGTGGTGATGAACTCGCAGAGGCCAGAACACTTCTAGAAAAAATTAATAAAACAATTGAGGACTTTAATGGTCTGGAATTGAAGAAAAAAGCAGAAAAAGTCACCAAAGACATTAAATTCTACTCCAGAGAAAGGGCATACCCGTACTTAAAAGATGATTACTATAACACCTTTGGCACACAGAATAGGCAGAACACCTGGGGAAGATTTAGAAGAAATCAGCCAGTCACCTTCTCTGAGTCATCAGGAGGTTCCAGTGACTCAGACGCACAACCAGGTCCGAGTCGCAGTGACAACCATTCAGGACAGCCTTTTTTAGACCGAGGTGGCAAGAAAAAAACCAGAGTATGGCACCAATATTCAGGAGAACGACAAACGCGGAACAAACACTATCAGTGGGGTCCCCAGCCTTATTAGGCTTTGATGATACAAGGACAGAGAGCATTCCTATCTTTAATCTGTCACAACATGTCTTGTATTCATCGGAGATTTCCTTGCTCAGCAAAGGACTTTCATTTGTGATTACAGAGCGTACTGATTTTTTCAAACTTAAAACAGAACTATACCAATTCTTTCGTAAAATACGATTGAAAGTATTCTTTACTGACAAAGACTTTTCACCATCTGAGTCTGCCACTGGACTAAGACCGCCCTCCAAATTCTATCCCACGAATGGCATGGTGCCTCCAGAACTGATTACATTTGAGAAGATAGTACTTGCAGGCATAGATGTAATGAAAGATAGTTACCAATATATACCATATAACATTAGTCTAGTTGAACGGAGAGCATTGGAAAATCTAAAGAATGATTCATCAATAATCCTGAAACCTGCAGACAAAGGGGGTGGAATTGTCATACAGAATAGACATGACTATAACACAGAAATTAGGAAACAAATAACAGAGGAAAGACATTACACAAAGCTTCCAGGTAATCCTCTTGCAGGAATAAAGAAAGAAATTCTGAGAATAACTACAGATGGCCTAGATCAAGGCTTTCTCAACAAGAAGGAATTTGAATTCCTCAATACAGAACATCCTAGGACCCCTGTACTATATACCATCCCTAAAATACACAAAAGTACCACCAATCCCCCAGGTCGTCCCATACTTTCTGGATGTGGATCCATTCTGGAACCAATAGGCAGGTATATTGACTTTTTCATTAAAGATTATGTCCCACTACAGGAAACGTATGTGAGGGACTCCATGCATATGATTAATCTATTAGAAGGCTTGGCCTACGACATTGACCAAGATTGGCTAGCCACTTTAGACATTACTTCGTTATATATGAATTTACCTCAAGCAGAGTGCATACAGGTGATCAAAGACTTATTAGATAGTAGACCAAGACCTACTCTGGTGCCTACCAATTTTATTATATCACTTTTGGAGATTGCATTAACACATAACTACTTCATTTCAGAAGGTAGTTATTACCAGCAACGTTCAGGGACTAGCATGGGAGCAATTTTCGCACCTAATCTAGCGAATATATACATGGACCATATTGAACACGAATTTGTCCTGCACAACAGTAATATATATCGCTCCAAGATTGTATGTTGGAATCGGTATATAGACGACATTTTTCTCATCTGGTCAGGTACCCATTCTGAATTCAATGACTTTAACATATATCTCAATACCATTCAACAACACCTCACTTTCACCTCTACTATAAATAAATCCAGCATTGCTTTTTTGGATCTAAACATCCAACATGAAAATGGCAAACTCTACACCGCCTTGCATAGAAAACCAACAGAGCGTAACACTCTACTCGCCTACAAAAGTCAGCACCCACGTGCACTTAGAGATGGACTTCCATATGGGCAGTTTCTCCGACTGCGACGTAATTGTACCAAAAAGAGGACTATATGAAAGAAGCAAACACACTCAGAGAAAAACTAAGGCAGAGGTTACCCTAACAAGCTCGTGAAGAATTCTTTAAAGAGAGCTTGGTTTTGCCCGAGAGAAACTTTATTAGTACCGAAACAAAAGTCTAATAGTGACAAACTGATTTGTGTCTCCACGTTCAGTACACATACCCATAAAGTTCGCAAACTCATTACAAGAAACTGGAATATCATCAAAAGCATTGATCCTAACATCGAAGTCCCTATGTTCGCATTCAGGCGAGGCAAAAATATAAAAGATCACCTGATCAGATCCTCTCTTTAAGAGTCACCACAGACTAACAAATCACTGCAGTCCACCTGGGGCCTTCCTGAAGCCAAAGGGCATTATAAGTGTGGCAATTGCGTTGCATGTGCTTTCACTCAGAACACTAAGACATTTGATCATGGCAACGTCAGACACACACTAGATTTCTTTGCTAATTGCAATACGAGAAACGTGGTATACTGCATTACATGTACATGTGGACTACCTTATATAGGCCAAACACAACAACCAGTGAAAGCCAGAATAGGTCAACACCGCAGCAGAATAAGGAATGCGGTACCCAACGCCCCGTTAGTCAATCACTTTCTAGAGAAAAATCACACAGCTGACGATATTAAATGGCAAGTCATAGACAAACAGTGCATTCCACCCAGGGGAGGAGATCTAGCAGAGATTCTGCAACGTTCAGAATGCCGATGGATTGAACGCACTAATTCGATCACACAAGGGCTAAATTCCGCAGAGGAATGGCGGGGTTTCATTACCTACTGAGCAGCTAAAAAAAACGCAGTAGACAAATGACTAAGCCTGGGCGTAGTTCGCGAAGTAGCGCTACGCGAAGCTACGCAAAGTGCAGTTTGCACTACGCGAGCTACGCGTAGCACTACGCGAACTGCGTAGTGCACTGTTCGCAATGATTGCACAGTGCCGGATGCTTGTCCGCACTGTGCAATCATTGAAAACGGCATCTTGCACAGTGCGAGCTGTCTTTTACTGCCGCTCGAGTAGATTTTTACTCGAGCGGCAGCTTTCTCAACGCGGACTGGTAGTTTCTCATCGCGGCGGTCGCGAGCATACGCGACCACTCGCAATGAGAAACCTGACCTCCCGCGTTGAGAATCTCGCCGGGAGGTTTATTTTCCATGCTCGCGATCGGCAACTTGATGTTGCTGATCGCGAACGAGAAAAAGTCTCGCCGGGATGTCATTTTGCTTGCTCGCGGTCGCCAACTTGACGTTGAGGACCGCGAGCAAGCAAAATGACCGCTGCACTACGCTACGCGTGTTTGCACTGTGCTACGTGCAATTCGCGTTGTGCGAAGTAGCGCAAACTTCGCAAACTACGCGAGCGTAGCGTAGTGCTTTGCCCAGGGTTACAAATGACCCCCTTTTACCAACCAGTATGCCTGTAGTGGCAAACTATATATCATGCCTTTCGCTGAACAGACTAATAAAAGTGTTGTACTAATTCTGTGGCCTGCTAACCTGTATGTATGTCAGTATTGTGTATATATATAGACAGCCTTGATAAGCTGTTCGTTAGAAGTGTATTTATTCTGTTACTGTGAATGGTTGTGTTACCACTTTGACTTCCGGTCAACAATATGAAGTCACAACATTACAGATTACTGTGACGTTTTCCCATGCTAATATTAATAGTAACCTGCAAGTATGCCACAAATTGAGTATATTAGATACTCTGACCGATTGTTTACTGGTATATGTAATGCATTTAATCACGTTATTATTTCTTGGCTTCCTCCTGTCCTATATATATTATTATAGTATGGACCATTTTTGTCATACCAAGGAATCACCAAAATGTATATTTATATGTCATGTGCCGCGCTATTGCAAATAATCATTAGAGTATTATATGAGACACACTGTAGTGAAATGAGTTAGGATTGTTGAAACCTATGCGATCGCATTGTCTGTCCTTCATTTTCATTTATGCACACAGAGCTACCGAGCAGCTCTAGGCTCCAGATCCAATAGCTTAGTCTACACTGCCACCATGTGGCGGGAAACACGCTGAGAAATACCACCGGCCCTTCATTAAACAGATGTCATTGCACCAAAGGAGACGCACGGTCCTCGACTCCAGCAGGCCCAGATGAAATCGTACACCGCAATTTTTGCAAACTATTAAGGTAATTCTATCCCTCATGGCCCCGGCACTGTACACTTAACATTGCATTAAACTCCCACTGCAATATGCCCACTATTTTCGTCATTACCACCAGATTGCCATCAGGCACAGATCGTAAAGAGGGCCTGCAGTATTACTGAGGAATTCCCAGTCTGGAGTCCTGGTCTTGTCTACCACACACCTCTCTCCCATGGGGTAAGTGCGCTTTGAAGAGCCACGGTGCTGTACATACTAGTAGCCCTGCCTTTCTGTAAATAGTGTCTCTGTTAACCCTCGGCTGTCATTCCTTCACAGCACCCGGACGGGTTCCCTGTGAGTAGCTTTTTAGGTCTCGCCTACGCAGCGCGCATGCGCTGCATAGGAAAAAGATCTTTAGCCATCGGCACAGCTTTGCCGGCAAAAACGTGCACGCGTTGCATTGCTTCCAATGGCAATGCGTGCACGTCTGGCGATTCCCTTGCGGGAGCGAGCTTTCAAACCATGTGTTAATTACAAACATATGGTTCCTGCTCGCTCCGCAAGGCAAACAGCGCAGGCCCCCCTCCTCTCTCCCCTCCCCTGCTGCCTCCTTTCAGCGCGAGGAGCGCGCGCTTGTTTTTGCAGCCCGTTTTCAACACGTATATCGTCAATTAGCGATAAAGCCCTAAAGCCATTTATAGTTAAATGTGCAATGCAAATCGAGAGAGGCCAGGCCCTTGCATGGTAAATGCTGCTGGCACCTGGGTATTTCATTTTCCAGCTCCTTCACTGTAAATTGTAACCGGATCTGGCCACATCCAGCCATTGTACAATAAAAGATGAGAGCCCTTGAGTGCGGAATGGCCTAGACCCGCGGCTCGGAATCTGCACGTTCCTCTTCAGACGCACCAACATGGCCGAGCCCTGGGCGCACGTGAACCCGCTGAACTCCGAATGACGAGGGTGGCGGTACATTTCTTACTCACAGAGGCCGGCGCGCGCCTCTCTGTTAAAACATCAGCTTGCCGGATAAAAAAACTCCTAATTGACGTTTCATCCAGAGGCGCACGGTGACCTTCAGCCGGAGCTGTTGGGACAGCCGCAGCCAGCTATCGGAAAATGATCTGCCGCTGAGTTGAAAGGATAATATCGTGCGGTCTATTAGTTATCTCTGTGCTGCCACTACTACCGGGGGATGTTACACGAAATGTTAATCCGTCTGTGATTAGATTCCAGAACTGGCGCGCTTTCTTTTGTACAGGAATATGCCATTTTATTTCATCTCATTAATGTGTGTGGGCTGCTTTTAGTCGGGAAGAAAGTTCTGAGCTACACAGAGTTTCAGTCTGTTTTCAAGGTGTTCACAGATGTGATGTTTTTTAATCAGACGGTATTTTTTATAAGCGTGACTGAAGAGAATGTAACATTTTTAATCAAAGTTATTGCAGCTAAGATTAAAAACATCACAATGAGCCCTGGAATCCTCATTGGCGGTTCGTTATAGTGCTTCGTGTCCACGGTGATTCAACGCACTGCTTTGTCCCGTTAGTACGTCAGTGCATTGCTGTCTCATTTGCCTTTCATTGCCCTGCTGTTTCTTATTGGTGGCCAGTGCTTTTCTCCGTGTCAGTGGTGGTTCAGCGCATTGCGTGGTCCCATTAGTATGTCTCATTGGTAGTCACTGCACTTCGCTGTGTCATTGGTAGTTCAGAGCCCTGACCCCTATCATTGTGGTGCAATGTATTGTACCTTGTCTTTGGTGGTTCAGTGCACTGCGCTATGGTATTTATGGGTGACAGCCCAGTTCCATACTGTTGTTGGTTCAGTGCAATGCTTTGTTATTGGTGTTCAGTGCACTGCTCTGTGCCATTGGTGTTCAGTGCTCTCCTCTGCATCATTGGTAGTTCAGAGCCCTGTCTCCTATCATTGTGGTGCAATGCATTAAACCTTGTCATTGGTGGTTCAGTGCGTGCTCAACATCTTGTGGTTCTGGGCAAATCACTTAATCTCCCCGCGCCTAACAAAAACAAGCATTGGCATAGCCAATAGGTCTCGCTTTTGGGACCTTATAAGTGTTTAGCCATGCAACAGTTGATGTTGCTGCACAAAGGATATTGTGCTGCATAACTAAATACTTATAAGGTCCCAAAAGCGAGACCTATTGGCTATGCCAATGCTTGTTCTCTTTCTCACCTATCACATGGTGGCACTATTCTTCACATTAGGCAGGACCAACCGCCCTTCAGGTACATAAACATTAAGCATGGTTGTTTCGTTTCCATACTGGTAGTGCTTACTGGCAATACGTTGACACTATCCCTCACTTGTTTTTAGGTGTCCCACATTTCCAGGTCCTGAAGAGACCCTACATTTCAAAATAGGGTCGAAACGCCGTCGAAACTGTTAAACAGGGCGAACCTTGATCCAACATTGATGACTGTATTTAGTGTTGTTTATATTGTAAAAACTACAAATGGTCGCCTATTGTTTTAAACCTTGTACATAAGTCACACATTATGTCACTAATTGCTTAGGTTTATTATGTTTTTTTCACTGGGACATGCATTAATTTCCTGGTAAACTATTGTTTGCCAAACACAAATATTTATTTCATGTATCAAAAAATTTATAAAAAATGGTTATATACCTATACTCCTGTGTCTGTGGTTAGCTTTTCTCTCTGACATCCACGCAACTCTGTATACTGCCATTGTGCGCATCCTTATTATTACTGTTTGTATCGTTTCACAGGAGCCACTGTTACGCTTCCAATTTACTTACCCAGGCTCCCAGTGAGTAGGGTTCCCTTGTTGTCTTTCTAATACTTCAATTCATGGCGGCACAGCACCAAGGATAATGTGCTGCATGGCTAAATACTTATAAGGTCCCAAAGGCGAGACCTATTGGCTATGCCAATGCTTGTTTCCTATGCTGATGACACCTAGATCATCTTTACCTTGTCATCTGCTCAGATGGGCCTTCGGACCTCAGTTTCGGCTTGAGTCAGATTTCCTCCTGGATGTATAACAACCTACTCAAGCTCAAGAGGGATAAAACAGAGGTCATGATCCTAAGCAAGAACCCCGCTCTTTGGGGCCCACGTCATTGGTCTGCTTCTTTAGGTGTTCTACCCACACTATCAGACAAGGTTAGGAACCTGGGCTTCCTTTTGGCTGAATTGTTATCCATGAAGTCACAAGTGGCTAGGGTGACGGCCGCCTGCTTTGCAGTGCTTAAATGGCTTAAAAAGATCCTTCGGCTGATCCCCATCTCTGCGCAAAGGACAGTGATGCAAGCTCTTTTCATCTCCAGACTTGATTACGGCAACGTACTGTATTTGGGATCCGACAAAACTACTATCCGTCGACTGCAGCCAGTGCAGAATTCTGCTGCTAGGCTTCTTTATCGGTTGCCCAAATTTTAATTTGATGAAGAAGGATTTGACAACTGAAAACAAAAAATGTACAATGAATCTTAAAAGATATATGCAGAGTTTCTTCGTGATATGAATAGCTACCAATCATAGACAAAATATAAAGGGCTATAAATATATGTACTACTGTACTGTACTGACTGATTATGTAATACAACCAGGTCTTTGCTACAGACCCTCACCACTCAATGGTAATGCGATAACTATGTATATTTAACTCATTACTTTACAGTTGATCTAGAATATCATAACAGCTCCTTTACTTGGATGTGATGTGTCGTGCAAAAGCAGCAATAATACGAAGTTGGGCACATTTAAATTTGGTTTTACTTTTTAAAGTATCACCTTTCTGAAGTTACAACCTTAGGGTAGGTCCTTTGTATGTGCATCCAGAAGGTGCAGTTATTGATGTGTTTGTGTGCAACAACTATATGAGTTCAGCACGGCTTTACATTTTTATGGTATCATGGGGATTAATGTGCATTTTAGTTCATGTTCCTATAAAACCGATATCCAGTTGCATTTATCCACTTCTGAACGCCTCACAACATTACAAAGCATCAGCAGTTCAACACTTCACTACGTATAAGTTCTGTTCATTTTTCCATCAGTATTTCGTTTTTTTGACATAACTATTCTTTCACGTCAGAACTGCTCTTGATGAAGGCGCCCATTTGCTTTGTGTGACTGTCCTTCAATTGTTCCAATTGCCTCTGACCTCTCCGCAGCAGAAACTCAATATGCATCACGTCACTCCTGGGAATTTTGGCATTTTTTCGGAACTCCTCTTGGACTCGGGGCAGAAATCCTGGTTTGTCCTTTGCAGCCCGTACAAACTGTTTAAATAAGCTCAGGACTTGCTTCTGGAGGTTGCTGTGTCTAACCATGGTTTGTGGGAGATGCAGCCTAAACATAGAATAACAAAAAGTAGATTAACAGAGGCAATGATTGTGAAAACATTACATTGAAAAAAAAAACTTGCCTTCAGAGTCTGCGAATGACTAGCTGTAGAGAAAGGTGTACATAACATCACAAAGCAAACACTTATGTCAGTGTTCCTTGCCAGATACAGCACCTGTGA
Source organism: Calotriton arnoldi (assembly GCA_963921515.1). Taxonomy (NCBI): domain Eukaryota; kingdom Metazoa; phylum Chordata; class Amphibia; order Caudata; family Salamandridae; genus Calotriton; species Calotriton arnoldi. Next base: position 348,257 of record CAWUFW010014012.1, on the reverse strand, counting down.
GTCTCAAAGAGTTATACCCCTGTGCTTGTTTCTTACTCTGGAATTTGTCTGCATACAGTTCTCTAATATCTGGGCGCTAGTCACAGAAACGTGTCCAGGAGATGTGACATCTACAGAGAACAAAAATGTAATGCCGGATTTAAACCTTATTAACCACTAAGGCAATGAGTAATACCCCGTTTCTAAATGATATATGTTTTCTTGGCTTAACTGTGACACTATAAAAATAAAGCTTTACAAATCCTACACAAATCAGTTCAACTCTGGCCAAAAGGCACATCACAGATCTATCAGCTAGGCCATGCTCTAGTTGCACAAGAGCAAAAAACTTAAAAAAGCTTACTAACAACATTGACACTTGAATTGAACGAACATGAGCTACGGAATAAGTCTCAGACATACTCTTAGTGAGATCTGGTGCCCTGAAATGTCCCACACTGGTTTACATTAAGTAGAAGAGTGGAATGGTTGATGTTTCATGTAAGTTCTATATGCAGTAAATTATGTTATATGTGTTTGTAACGCGCACTATTACTTGCACTATTACTATGAGTATTTGTAAAGCGCACTATTACTTGTAAGGGTATTGTGGTGCTGAGCAGGTGTGTGTGCTAGCCCTGCCTATGCTAGGTTGGTTAATTGAAAGGTCAGGTCTTCAGCTACTTGCGGAATTCAAGAAGAGAGGAGGAGGCACTGATGTTGAAAGGTAGGTCGTTCCATGCCTTAGGAGTGATGTAAGAGAATGCCAGTCCTCCTGATCTAGTTCTGTTAATGCATGGGATGTGTGCGAGTAGGAGTCCTGCACAGCGGAGGTGCCTAAGTGGAAGGATAAGGAAATATGACTGTTCAGGAAGGTGAGAGCACATTTGTGTAGGGCTTCATTTGTGTAGTGCTTTGAACATGTGTGGGTAGAGTTTCAAATGATTCTGTTCGTGTATCATGAGCCAGTGGAGCTCTTCGAGTTGTGGTGTGATGTGAGTTCTGTGTGGGAGGTTCACATTGAGTCTGGCTGCTGAGCTCCGGATGGTTTGTAGCCTTCCAGTGAGTTGCTTGCTGATCCCGGCGTAGAGGGTGTTCCTGTAAGATCTTGCTGGTGACTGTTTTTCTGGCTTTGCTAGGTAGCCATTTGAAGAACTTCATCATCTTCAGGAGGTGGAAGAAGGATGCCGTGATGGTGTGGACTCGTGCAGTCAAGTCCAGTTTCCAAAGGTCCTGGTGTGAGGTCTGCGGGTGGGTCAGAGTTCAGACGGTTACCAGTTGGAGTCTCACTGTGAGGTGTTCTAACAAAGAGCACTACTTCTGCCTTGTCTGTGTTGAGCTTGAAAAGGTTTGCTTTCATCCAATTAGCGACTACGGTCATGCAGGTAGGGTGACCTGTGTTGTCTGAGGGGGAGAGCAAGAGTTGCAAGTCGTCGGCATAGAAAAGGATGTTGGTGTTGTGTACGTGAATGTTGTTGGCCAAAGTAAGGAACCTTGAGGCACTCCACAGATAGGTTTACGGGTTTCCGAGGAGTAAGGTGCCAGGCTGACAGCTTGTGTTCTATCCGTCAATAAGGTGCAGATCCAGTGGAGAGCGGGTCCTTGGATGCCAGTCTCGTGCAGGTGCTTGAGGAGGATAGGGTGTGAGACCGTATCAAATGCTGCAAAGAGGTCCAGGAGAATGAGAGCTGCCATGTCGTCTCTGTCAAGGATCATGCGAATGTCGTCTGTGGTGGCAATGAGAACTGCTTTTGTACTGTGGTTGGGCCTGAATCTGGACTGCGTGGCGTCGAGGAGCTGGTGGTTGCTGAAGTGGTCAATGAGGCATTGATTGATTAGCTTGTTTAAGACCATGGCTGGGTATGGTAGAAGGAATATGGGTCTGTAGTTGGTGAGCATGACTGGGTCAGCCAATGGTTTCTTGAGCAGGGGTGTGATAATAGCGTGTTTCTAGGTGTCCTGGAATGTGGCAGAGTCAAAGGAGGCATTGAGGATGGGTTTTAGTGCTTAACTTATTTGTAGGAGTCCTTTGGTGAAGGTGTGTTGGGGGCTAGGGGCAGATAAGGGCCCCTAGTGGATGGTCTGCATGGTAGCAACATTTTTGATGGTGTTGAAGGCGGTCCACGAGGTCAGGGTTCGTTCTTTGGCCGGGGATGGGAAGTTGAGTTGCGACACAGTTCAGTTGTGGTATATGGAGGTGATTTTGTTACAGTAAACTAAGGAGGAAACAATGTCTCATCAGAAGCAGTTGATGTTCACCATCTCTACCACAAGGTCATCGATTATAACATTACACAGGGATTCGGGCTGCACAGACAGATACAGGGAAAGACACATCAAGCAGAAGATGCCACGCATCTCCCCCTTATAGAATTAACTATAAAAATAAAATAAACAGGTACCACAAAAGACCACAACTAATATGAAGGCAGCAATATACTGGCTCAAGCTAAACAAGAACCCTACTTTATTAACACACATTACATATATTAAGTAGACCAGCACAGCTTAACTACAACCAGCAGTAACAACTACCAGCACAACTGCTACAGTCACACATACCTTCAAACAGTAAGTGCAGCCACATACCAACCTTTGTTCGAAAAATTGACACAGCACAGTCACACTTATACTGGTCAACACAACAATAAACAAGCAGATTAAACATATCCCTTTGTGTGGAACATACCTAATGGAGTCAAAACTTACCACACAACGCAAACACTGTAACAGGAGTCTGCACTCTCACTGAAACGCTGCTGGGAGGATTCTTCCCAGTGGAATACACAACCTTGACACACCGATGGCTTCTATATTGTCATTCCAGTCGATGGAGTACACACCCTTCATGTACACAAACAATGCACAGAGTACAAGGGACATAAAAAGAAAGACCAGTGTCGACCTCTAGCCCAAAGGTTCGAAGTGCATGGCTGCTGTGCCCATATGCCATAACGTGTACACAGACACCATAAAAAGTCCATTTAAAAATAAACATACGCTATAACAAATGCATCAGACTAGCATTGCTATATAAAGAAAGTGCAGATAAAGCCAATTGGCATGGCTTTGCCACATCTGAAAGTGCTGTTATGTTTATTTATTGTGAATGTTATACAGAGCTATTTGCTACCTTTTGGTTATCTCAAAGTGCTGGAAAAAAGGACAATGTAAAATTAAAATATATGGAGTCCATATCTGCTTTGTCAATTGAGGTGTTTCGCTTGAAAGCAAATGTGCATGGTTCAGTCTTTAGAATTTCCCAAAGCATAGGTAGACGGGCTCAAACATCAAAGAGGGGTAAAGGACATTCTAAAATTTGGGGTTATGCACTCCCAAGGTTCCACATCAATGTTTTGACATCCTGAAAGATTAGTGATGGATCAAAATGCCAGCCACTCGTCTGAGGCTTCTAGCTGTAGTGGCAGTAAGTGTTGGTTTCTGCAGCTATTCTAGGCCTTTACCACAGTACGCCATGTGGACGTTGTGAAGAACCTTCAATTGGATCCTGGGCTTACCTGGAAGTCATTGGTGAGCCTTCAAGGAGGATTTAATGTTGTCGCGTTTGGAGTTTTCCGCAGAATTTGGCATTCTGGTTCTATAGCCTATATAGATTAGGGGTGTTTTTGGCTAGATTGCATAAAACATGTGAAAGCAGTACAGGTGTCTCCTGACAAGTGCTCTTGTGAGCACCATGCGGTCATCGCTTTGACGAAGTGTCAGAAGTTTGGAGAGAACACATAGCTGGAGATTGATATCTTTAACTACTGTGAACAATAGTTCAGAATTAACAAGTAGCCCTCGGTTTCTGGGATTTTTGCGGTTAATGTGGGGGTGGGGTAACAAGACCTCAGGGCCAGTGAAAAGGTAGAGGTCTAGCCTAAGTTTGTCGTATTACAAGATCTCAGTTTTGTAACCTTTGAAGCTAAGGGGTATAAAGTCCAAACATGAGGTGATGTTGGTGGGATTACCGGAATGATGTCAATTTGTGTGTCCTCCATATCATTTGAAGTTGACATGGTGTTGAACGAGAAGCTAGGGCAATGGCAAACAAAAGTCTTGTACAATATTCAAGAGGGGAGATCATTGGGGGAAGCCACAAGGCACCAGGCACATAAACAATTAAACTGCCTCACGCCTAACATTGATTGATAAGTTTGTGGGTGAAGTTCTGTGGTTGGTTGAATATATCAGTGGTTGGAAAATAGATGAGCAAATTATTTTCTTGAAGGATATGTGAGTGATTGAATGACTGATGATGAATCATGGTGATGAATGAATGGGACCAGTGCTTAATTTGTAAAAGAATAAATGCCAGGGTCTTCGTTAGGATTCCACTGCAGCTTGTACCACCCATTGCCCCTGCCAGCACCATCAAAGACTGAAACAGCACAACTACTAATCATCACACCATACAAGTGTGACAATTCAGAATAGTCCAGGCCCCAAAGCTATACGATTGGCTTGGGCAGCAGTTATTAGTCATTTTTAATGCATACTGAATTAATAAACAACTGTGTTGTGTTTTTCTCTAATTTAGACAAACAGTGCCTCCAAGTGGCAGACTGTCATAAGTGCTGGTATTGACGTTTAAGTGCTGAGCACTGGACACCACCGGCTCAAGTTAAGCACTGAATGGGACTAGCTAGAATATGTGTGGATTCATTAGTTGCCATCAACCAAGCCTGTCGTGCCCACCCGAAGGGGTGCCATCACTTGACCCCTGTGCTCTTTGTGACACTGGTGCAGGTGGTAATGCAGGCAGGCAGCAGGGCGGCGCAGAATGTTTTCTAAAACAGCTGCCAGACATGTTTTTAGGTCTCACCTTCCGACAGCACATGTGCTGTCGCTGCGAGGAGTATTGTTTACAATAAAGTGCTTGGGGCCAGCCCACTGCTTACCATTCGTTGGCTTCATTCTCACTCTTCTTTGTTGCCTCCTAATTGGCCAACGCATGTCAGGCACCTTTTTCTTTCTCTGGAGCATGAACCAAACAGTTTGTATGCTCTTGATTAGCATTCATTGCTACCCACGCTGCGACTGAGGTGCAATTTCTTCATTCCCATGTTGCTTCTTCACCCTCCCACCTACCCCTTTTACATGCTCCTGCTGATGTCCATCCACCCCTCCCGTTGTCATTGCTAGTCGGTACCCCCACACCCTTCCTCGTCTTTGAATGCCCGTCCTGCATAAGAAAAGTGAGCAATGACGCGGCCACCGTGTAGCACTTTTTTTTCAAAATGTTCTTTTAGCCATGCTGTACAACATGGCTAAAATACTTTGGCAAAGCCAATAGCTCTCGCACAGTCACGACTTATTGGCTTTATCAATGATTGTTCTCTCCACAGGCCCCTTCATACACCTGGACATACTGACTGTACTATTAGATGCTGCTGCTTTAAAATACTGACTGTACTATTAGATGCTGCTGCTTTAAAAGTCAACATGTTGCAGGCTTCACCTGCCCTCCTGCCGCCAGACACGCATTTACTCAGGTCCGTTGCTTGCAACTAAGCGCACATTATAAAAGCGCCAGTCAGCCCACCTCAGCTGCCACGGGTCTCCCCTCCGACAGCAGCCGGACTGTTATTCCACCAGGGCCGGCCAGCAACGCAAGTTAATCCAGTAGCGCCTGCTCTACTGCACCCGTGTGGTAGGGCGGGGGGAAAGAGCGGACGTTTTTTTTTTTTCAAACTGGAACGGGCTGCCTCCTCCTCCTCTCTCCCCCCCCTCGCCTCGCCTCCCCCTGCGGCAGCAAAAAGCTCCCAGGCTCCCCTGAGCCAATCACAACACTGCAATGCAGCGTTGTGATTAGTCTGAGCACCGTAGTTCGGCGCTCAGACAGGAAATGGGAGGCTGGGCATGTTCCTCAGCAGGCTGTGTAATGCAGCCTGGTGGGTAGGATGCAAAGTGCGCAGGACTGTTTGGACGGCCCAAGAGGGCTGGCCAAGCAGTCGTGCACACTTAGGGAGTATAAACCACTCCTCCCTCTGCTCTGGCCAGCCTTGCCCAGCCCGAGATCAATGACCGCAATTGGAAAACTAAAATGATAACAACCATAGTTATTATCATTTTATTTTTCCTTTTGCTCAGTGGGGCGACGCTCCTCCAGCTTAGCGGAGGAGCCACCACTGAATTAATCCAGGTGCCAAGACACACTCTGCTCGCTCATCCTCAGCCTGGTTGACAGACGAGTCCTGCAGTACAGCCTCAAACTGAGTGCAATGGGGGTTAGTGTCAGAGTGGTAGGAGGAGGGGCAAAGACGTAGTTGAAAAGGACAGCATAATTCGGTCTGTTATTTTTTTTGCTGTTGGTTTTTCATGTTCAGGTAACAATGTATAAAATAACGCACACCTTTAATTAAAGTAAATCCATATTTCGAGTCATAGGTGGAAAATGCACTTTTACATTGTGAAATTCAATTGGTGAATGCAATCTCTCTGTTGATGCCTTCTATCTGTAATCAGACAGAGAGAATTGAATCGTGGTTGACAAAGGATGGAATAGAGTCTTGCCTGTTTATAGTGGTGCTAGGTCCCTGTCTGCGACTAAGAAAGCAGTCGAGTTCGACCAGGCAAGTCATTAATTGTATTACACACAGTAAAAGTGTCACACATTTGGCTGTAGAACCTCATCCACACGTCGGATACGCTGAAGCCATAGAAACTGACAATCTAAAAACTTGGCAACTATGTATTTTACAGGGCACGGGACGTTTAGGGTAGGCGCGTGGGAACATAGCTACCAAGTATCCCAGGTCCATGCAGTACACAAGACCACAAAGCAAATGAGGTAATATGACCATAACTGCAAATTGTTTGTCGCCAGGATAAGTGGAGACCTATGAGACCCTTAAACGTGTACATCAAAAGCAGAGCAAAACCCACGTTTCATATAAACTTCTTTAATAGAGATGTTGCGACGCCCCGAAAAGAAACAGGTCCCAGGACTACAAGCGTCACAATGAAAAACAAATACATTTACTTAGAGAGCTACACATTTACGGACCTTCTGTGGGAGTAATGTATATGGTCAGCGCTTGTAGGTTACTTACACGGACCGTCCGTGAGTTCAGTCTAATGTACGTTGATCGCTGAAAGCTCTTAACTGATACTATTCGCCCATTATATTCCGAGTCGCAAAACAACCGGTGACACGGATAAATGCATCATGGGAGCTGCTTAGAAGTAGGATGTAAAGTGGCCTATTATTGGACTACATCAGCCAATCCAACTGCACCACACAGAATTCCGAAGTGCTGGGTTGGCTGTGAGAAGAGACTTCACGTGCTTCTGTTCTAGACGATTTCCGACAGCCGTAAGGCGCTAATTTGTTTTGAGAAAGTAGAGCTTGGCTGGACCAGTGTGTTGCGCTGTTGCCATCTGCGGGTCTACGTTTTTTTCTTCTTTGGCTGGAGGGAGGGAGTGCGGCGCAGATCCGGGCTATTACCGAGTGGTCGGTGTTAACAATGGTTGAAATCGTTTAATAGGTCCCGCGGCCTCCCCGCTCTCTTCATAGCCCACATATGGGCTGTCGTGCTTTTGGCTGTTGCCCTCGTTTTTGGCGGTCTGGCCGGACCAGGCCGTCCATAGGCGGTGTGAATGGGGCCCAGCAGTTCTGTAATGAAATTTGACAGTTTGAATATTTACTGACTGGCTGTTCCATTTATTATATGACGCTGGTTTAGGGTCCTTAGATTTTCACAACTGCCTAGTTTTTAGCTTGTGTGCAGGCCACAAGTCCTAAAACAAGCATTGGCATAGCCAATAGGTCTCGCCTTTGGGGGCTCATAAGTGTTTAGCCAGAGCTATTGACTTTGCCAATGTCTTTAAGCTGTGCTGTAGAGAAGTGTGGCTGCTGTGCAGCATGCTGAAAAGTTTTAATAAAAAAGTGTCAGAAGCATTTTTGTTACCTTATGTATGACCAAGAAGGCATTATGTACAACTGAACGACCATATTAAAAAAAGTATTTACAATAAAAAATGTCCTCAGTTTTTTTTTTTGTTCTTGCAATGCTGGCAACTTGTTTCTGCCTATTCCAATGGTTGTTTGTTTAAAGCTTTTTTTTGAGAGCGAGAATGCACGAGGTGATGTATGAGAGAAAGGGCAGAGGTGAGGCGTGTGGGGTAGACGCGAGCTGATATGTGAGTGAAAGTGAGGGCGAGAGGGATGCTGAGGGAAGACGCGAGCTGATGTGCGAGTGGAAGGGAGGACGCAAGGATGCAAAGCGAAGACACCGGGTGATGGGAAAGAGAAAGTATGAGGGGAGACATTCTATTCGCAGTGAAAGAAATGCCGAGGTGTAACTGTCAAGGGTGCAGCAGGTGCAGTGGCACCTGGGCCCAGGGCTGCTAGGGAGACCACTGCACTGTAAATACGGCTGTTTTTAAGACCAAACCAGGACATGGGGTGCATTTTTTCCTAGCTTGCATTAGGGCCATACCTTTGGTACACTGGAGAAATGAGGTGAGGACAGGGGTGAGACACAAACGGTAAAACCCACTGGTTGTGTGTGCGCGTTTGCCGGGGAGGGGAAGGAAAGCGTGCGCTCCCGTGTGCCGTTTTTAATATTTTGCCACACACGTTCTTCAAAAGTTTACCCGCACTAACATCTCCTGTGGAGAGCATGCCACCGTTTTCAAGAGTGGTAAATGCACACTTCCTGGCAGTCTAGCGCCGGCCTTGAGGTTAGCTACACGTGGCGTGGAGTAAGAAGTGGCGGATGAGAGGGATCGGGTCCCTGCAGTCTGAGGAGAAAGGGAGACAGAGAGGGAAAGGATGTACTGTCGAATTAGGGAGTGTGCTGGGGAAGGAGAGCCAGGGATTCGCGGATACATTTGGCATCCCAAAATAAACACGTGTACGCACTACACGCACTCACTGCACTACATAAAGAGATGCAGAGTGGTGGTTTTGCACATCTGGACAACAGCACGTAAGAACAATAGCTGTAAATACGTAGGCAAGGTATACAAAGATATACGCATACAAAGGCCCTTGCGTACCCAAAATATACTAGTATTGGCATACTTATGCGCATGTAAATGAATCCGCACCCACTCATCTACACAAACCACGAGGAAGCACATACAAACATTATAGGCTTATGTATGCACAAGCCACTACTGCAGGCATATTTGCATAAAAGCATACACAAAACCGTCACAAGTGCAATCAGACTCGCCTCCAGAAATGGAACCACTCTTACACATGAGTATTTGAAACTAAAGAAATAAACATGCAGAATTACCCAGTGCAACACAACCAGCTACTATGATACACTCTATGCATTACATCAAACACAACCACAGTTACAGGCATACAAAAGATAGAATACACATGAACAGACGCCACCCCATCACACACGAGTACGAATAGGCAAACATTCTCAAATATTGCAAAGAAGACACACTCGGATGCACACAGCCAAAATGCCAACGATAGACTCGCAAACGCCCCTAGGATACACGAAACTCATACTTGAGTGCACACAATATCGATATACCAGTGATACATCCTCAGATGCACACACTACTGACACTCAATTACGCAAACCCTACATGCGCACAGTAGAAAAACAATGCACACGTTTAGATCAGATCAAGCAAACGCACTCAAACGGATATAAAAGTAACTAACATATGCACACCTAATACATACATAAAAAAAATAAAGATTGATACACCTGACATACAAATAATACACATGAAACAAATTAACAGGAAGGACACATCGAACATGAAATCATGCCAAGTGTATACAAATAGAAGCCACACCACACCACTGAGACAGCAAACGTGCTTACGTCCAATACGTGCAGTTCACATAAGGCAAGCACTTAAAAATACTCACATATAGCGACCTCCCCATAACATGCAGACAGCAGGCACAGACGAAATCCTGAGAGGATGAGAGTCAGCTGCATTCTGCAAACACCCTTGTCTCACGAGAAGAAAGTGCGTTGTGTTTATGCGTTGTTGGATTGCAAGAACAAAGTGCTGTGTTTTGCAGTAAAAGCCTGTTGATGATAAAGAGAACGCAGAGGCTTGAAAACACTTTAGCATGTACGGGGTTCCCTGATAGACATGTGACACAGACACAAGTATAAACATAGAAAACAGATTCTCCAGCAAACTGTGTAAAGGAACAGGCTGTGACACTGATACCACAAGCACACAAACACACTGGGCACACAGGCCCTTCATCCCGGGTCTAGTCCCGGATCGGGAAACTCAGTGGGTGCAGCCCCTGTCCCATAGTGCTATATGCAACGTGCAGGTCATAGTTAAGTCGGCGCATCTCGGGGGCTAATTGTACCAGGGTGGGGTCACTCGCGCCATCCCAGCAGAGGTGCACCGGCAGAGTGGATCACACTCCTGGGACAACAAGACATGCTTTAGGTGGAGATTGGAGCCTCAGCAGAGCTATGTTGGGATGTGCAGGGGGTGCTGCTGGTCGGAACGGGGGTGCATTGGGAGAGCTGTGTGCAGGTGACACTACGGAAATAGCAGGTGGCGCTGTGGCTGCCGACTGAGATGCGCTGTGTGTGGGTCACACTCCTGGAATATACCATGGGGGCAGACGGGGACACCCCCACCCCCCTCCACCTGTCTCTTGATCCTTCTCTTGATAAGCGTGGGGATTACTGAGACTCATTTGTGGCGAAAGATAGCCAGGGGTGGGGTGTAGTCCGTCCTCTAGGGACCCACAGAGTGGCTCTGCTGAGGAATGAACATGTAACCACCCGATGACGCGTCTTTATCATTGAGACTTGCTGAAGGAGTTTAGCACTGCGAGTCAATTTCAATTCAATTCATAAAGCTTTATTCGACTGTTACAAATTTACAATCATAAAAGCACAAATTTAAAAATCATTAATAGCAGCTATCATAATAGGCAGAACACGATCATGAAAATGAACAATATTATTACATAAAAAATTAAAACCATAAAAATCAATGTTATGATTCAACAGTAATAACTAAACTTTTCCTTAAGTAAAAAACTCTCTTTAAAAACATGACAAGTCTCCATACAACACGATCATTGTCCAGTAACTGAAGTTTTAAAAAAGCAGGACGACATTGTCTAAGACCATAAGTTTTTAAGAGCGGGACCAGCCAGACTTTTCTTAATTCAGAATAAAATTTACAGAAAAGAACGGTGTGGATTGTGGACTGGCGTGAGTAATTATCACATGGACACAGTGCAAGTTGTCTCGACCAATCATTCATTTTGGGCCACGAGACCATTCTATGGAATATATTTAACCTACATCTAGCCAGTAACATTCTATCAAAAGTAACAATTACATATGACAAATATGGCTCCATTCCAAAAGTAGTTGAAATTACTTGATGATAGTTAACAGTGGGTTTAATAAGTTCACTAGACAGTCTGGCCTCTTCTAACATACATAGCCCCTCCCTTTTTAGTGTCTCCCGTGAAATTTTCTGTAAGGAGCTTGGCTTTGTAAAATACTCTATGTGCACTAAATCAGTCATAAAATCCCGAACAAAACTGATCCATGGTATTTTCAACACTCCATCTAATTTAAGGCAATCAGCAAGAACATCCCGATTTAACTGTGTCTTCTCCTTAGTCCAGATACTATGCCACAATAGTATCAGCTCTATTTTAATTAGATCGGATAAAAAAGGAAGGCCCAACTCTTCATGGCAAATAAAGGTTGATGTACTCAGGGGAACAGATAATATAAATCTTAAAAAGAGTTCTCCACTTGCTGCAGCTGCATTATATTAGCTACACCCCAAACCCCTGCTCCATACATCGTCGAGCTGATACACCTCGCTTTATAAATCTGTATCAGCTCCGCAGGGGTTTCCGGCCCAATTTTTAGAGAACCCCATCAAAGCATTCGATGTCCGAATAAACATCAATTTTTTGGCCATTATAGTTTGGACCCACGAATCATTTTGGTTAAACAAGACACCCAAATATGAAAAGCTCTTAGTTGAGCTTAATTTCTGCCCCTCAACAAAAATGTCCTTCACTCGCATAGGTCCATGGCCACATCTCATTACATATTTCTTTGAGATATTGATACTAAGACCTAGATCCTTCATAAAAACAAAGAATCCATTAAGGACCCTTTGGAGGGCAATTTGAGTTCTTGCCAGCATAACTGCGTCGTCCGCATAAAGGAGTACCGGAATGGGTCGGCCGGCAACGTGGGGAAAGTCATGTGTTGTTCTAGCCAGTGCTTCTCCTAACCCATTCGTATACAAGTTAAAAAGAAAGGGGCCAGCAGGCAGCCCTGCCTCACCCCCTTCTAACGGGAAAATTAGCTGTATGTTCCCCCCGTTCCAAAACGTACACTGGCAGATGCGCTGCTATAAAGATTCCTTAAAAAGACAATAATTTGAGGGTCTACTTTCATGTCCTCAAGAACTTCCCACAAGCTTGCATGTTTTACCGAATCGAAAGCAGCGGTTAGGTCTACAAAGACCATGTACAATCTACTTTTTTTTGCCCTCGTATATTTTCCTATAAGTAGGGACAAGTTTAAGCACTGCTCCGTAGTTCCAAGCCCCTTTTGAAAGCCATATTGTAAATCAGTTAAAATCTTATTTTCTTCTGACCATTCCTGCAAGCGTTCTAAAATCACACGCCCCACCACTTTCACCATTGAATCTAATAAAGAAATCGGTCTATAGCAGCCCGGATTCTGACGATCCCCTTTTTAAAAATTGGTACTAACTATTAATGACCCACCCCAGGTTTCTGGTAATTTTGTTTGACAGCTTGCGTTTATAACCTGCGTTATAATAGGCCCCGATAAAGCAACATTAAATTTAAACAAGTCTATCGGAATGCCATCCGGGCCGGGTGCTTTACCGGACTTACTCCCATATAATGCTCTAATCACTTCGTCTAAAGTGAAATTTAAATTCATTTTTGGGCGGTCATTCTCTTGTTCATCAACAGGTCTAAAATAAGAAGCGTCAGAACCATTATATACCTTTGCGAAGTGGGTTATCCACTCCTCCTCTGAAATGGCAATGGCTATTGTTGGACCTTCGTGTGTGGTTAGGAATGGTGTCTTCACTGCCCTCCAAAAAGCTGCACTATCCTTCAAAACTGCCGCTGTATGCAGGGCTTCCCATGCTTCGTTTCTCAGGGTATTCTTCCTTTCCTTTAGTGCCTGTCGGTATTCCAGTCTTGCAAGTCTAATGTTATCCACTATTCTAGGATGCCTATGTAATTCTAGTTTTAAGTTGGAGTAGGCTTGGGTGCATCTTGAATTAAACCAGCCTAAGTCCTTATGTTTCTTGCGATATTGCACTAATAATAGTTTCTTAAGGGCATTCGATATTTCAGCATAAGATGCTACTATACTTTTCGCAGGTGCTGTTTCAGACAGGCATGTTTCAATTGCTGACTTACAGTTAACCACAAGAGATCTAGTTATTTCTGAGGGATCCACCTTTGACCATTTCAGTGTATACCCATTAATTTTGTCTAATGTCAATTCACCTGCTTCCTCTCTAACCTTATTTATACTAGAAACCTTCTTTACAGGTAAAGCAACAACCAGGTGTAGCGGGAAGTGGTCACTTAAAGAATTCCGGTCGACCTCAAAACAATGTAATCCTAGAGCATGATTATGGGAGACCAATATATAATCAATTACAGAACCACCTCTTCCATTATAAGTATAAGGCATCGTTACTGGGGGCTCCATAAGTTCATTTACAAAGCCTAGGTCATGTGTAGCTAGAAATTCATTAAACAGATCTCCTGCCGGGGAATGGCAAAAATGAGTTAAATGAGTTGAATCCTCATGTATGTGACCACATAATCTCTTGTCCTCAAAGGGGCACATTGCACAATTAAAATCGCCCATCATAATTATCACAACATTAGCAGGACAAGCATTACAAATTACATGTAGTTCCTCACTTAAATTTTTAGTACCAGACAAAGTTCTGTTGAGATCACATTATTATAAAAATTTACTAATATTACACATTGATTCATGGGTATAGATACCTTAATAATCTGATAAAAGCTACTACTCAAAAATGCCTGTAATTTAGTAATTACCAACTTATTAGAAATATACAGGCTCAGGCCACCCTTAAGCCTGCCCCCAAGGCCTTTCACGGCCGGTGTATTAAACATTTTTAAAACCATTGATATAAAGTGGCTCATTGACCCAGGTTTCCTGTAGGCCTATTATATCTCTATCTTGAATGAACTTATGCCACTCTGGGTTATCTATTTTCGCCCGCAGCCCCGCGATATTCCAAGAAATGATGTCACAGAGGGGCACATCACCATTCAAAGACTGCGGCAAAACAGTGTGCATGTTGTAGTTACTATCACCAGAGCACCTCAATTCTAATGTTTGCATGATAGGAGTTGCATTAAGAGGTAAGAATACCTCAATGCCGTTCTCTTGGCCCCTCGCTCGCTCATCCCCTGGCCTTAAATAATTGCTAACTTCCCGACCCTTAATGCTTCTCCCAGATAAAGAAAGGTCCTCCCCGATGAACCCTTCTATCTCAATAATCTCGGCGTCATGATAAGCCCTCATATTCAGTCAATCAATTTCTCCCAGAGAGCTTAGAGCTTCAAATCGATTACTAGTTGGAATAGGGAATCTTTGTTGAGACCCTCCCAGCCAGTTCTCTGTCTCACTATACTGTGGGCGCCTAGGAAGTTGATAAAAAAAGCCCAATGGTAGGATGTTTATCCCCCGTGTAGAGACGTATCTAGATCCCACTCTCTCCAGTATAGTTTTAGTCAACTTAGATGTGCCGAATGTTAGCACTATGCAATCTCCTAACAGGGATTTAGTAGAGCCTCCTACCCAGGCAATTCTTCTCGCCATTTTGAATTCAGCAAATAAGGCATTGGTAAGCCCGGTCCTTGCCCCCAGTAAATGAAGAGACTTATTTCTCAAAGTAGTCCAATGCTCTACAGTTCCAATTGGAAGTTGGGGGACATTCGCTAGGATTACGGTATATGGTGTTGCTTCGGGCGGAAGATTCAAGTTCCTAATTTCTAATGGACATTCCTGCCTTGATGTTACAATGCCCATTGTATTAGCGGGCGTATCTGCCGTAGCGATGGTCTGCATGGAATCCTCTGCCACTCTCCCTGTCCCTAGCGGTATACCTTCCCTTTCATAAAATTCCTGCACTTGATTATAGGAAGTGTTTGGTGCTTTTACTCTCAACGGCTCTAAACTAATCCGGGCGTTTGGGTTATTTAGATCTGGCTGTATCTGCTGCTGTCGTACAACCCCACTCTCATGGCTAGATAAGACATGACTTCCTTGCAATGCTCTAATTGAGCTCGGGTGAACTGTTTGACTACAACAGCTGCACACCATCGGGTTGGTGTTCGTTGGGCTCTCCAGTGATGCCAATCTGTTATTGATTTGTGTTAGCATTTGCTTTAATGGATCCAGCATAAGCCCCACTCTAGATTCAAATTTTAACAAAAAGTCCTCCCACCCTGTTTCAAACTGAAATCCTGGGCGTGAACTATCTTGACCACTCGTAATTAGGACCTGCTCTTGATGTGGTATCTTACCCACAGTCTTACCCTTACAGGCCTGATTTTTTACACCGTTTCTTAGTTTATTTATGCCCTGCCCCTTTCTCTTTTTGGATGGGGGGGTAAGTCTAACACAATCAGCGGATTTAGCCTTTTGGCCTCTGGTGGTCACATTTGGCCCAGACCTAGGCCTTTTGTTACTAGTCTCTGGATTTTCTCTTGAGACTGCATCCTCGGGCTCCTCCACAATAGACTGGGACACTAAAGTTATACATGGGTTACTATTATGAGGGCTTTCTCCTGCGTGGGAAATTTCTGCAGGGCATACTATACGATTTTGTGGCTCCAACGAAAGTCTGCGCTCAGTGAGCTGTATTTCATGAATTAACGCTGACTCTGCCCTCGTTAAGAACGCATCTAAAGTTCCCACCACCCCCGCCCAGTAAAAGGTTTACACTTATTCATTGTAAAGTACAGTACAGTACAGTACAGATCCTCCACACTAATTTGAGCAAAACACTGCACAATTGATAACAATTGGCTACCACCAGTCCCAAGATTGTATTCCTGCCCATACAAGTCCTGTGCCCTTCCAAATTCAGTCTGTTAGGATCCTATCTCGATATTTTTATACTCAATTCATATGAGTAGATGAAGTCATTCGTAACAGTACCTTCTTTCCTGGACTGTAGTGCACGTACGGGACAATCCGATGTATTTGTCAGAGAATAAAGGGGGGTGGCCCAGCCCGGCCTCTTACGGCCCCTGATGGGCTCAGACAGGTCCGCCCTTGGTCCGGGCTTCGTCCGGGTTGCGTCCCGCGCCGCGGGTGGAGAGGCAGCGCCTTAAGCGCGATGGCCACGCCTACCTCTCACTCGCGGCAGCTGGAGATGGCCTGGTGCACCATGGGGGCTGTAGTCCTCGCCCCGGGTGATGTTGGAGGGAGACCCAAGGATAGCAGCAATTAGCAGAACCGGGCCGAGCTGCACGCGTCACAAGTCTGCCCACCACCTCCTGTTGTGGAATGCCACGGATTACTCTGTCACCAGAAGTCAGCTGCAGAAGAAAGCTCCCCCCACATGCGACGCTGCGAGTCACCGGGGCCTCTTCAAGGACCGTTACTTCATCACTACGGTTTGCCTTGCCCCACTTCATACAGCCGTTTTCGGAGGGCGGTAAGGGTGATGTACGCACAGGCAGGCGGCGCGGGTTCCGCCATTGTCGTCATGCTTCGGTGCCAGCCCCGTGCCAGGCAGACGGGCTGACAGCTCAATGTCAACAGGAGGAGACAAGACAGGTGTGCAGGGACGCGGGAGAGGCTGGCCAGGAAGAAGAGGAGGCGGGGCCTACTGACAGGACCGGTAAGAGGCCTTAAAATGTAGCCACGCCAGAGATAAACAGACCCCCAGAGTCGGGCAGTGCATCTCATTGCTTAGCTGACGTGTAATAAATGCGGCCTAACAGGTTGTTACTATTGGTTCATGTGGGAAACCGTTAAATGCGGGGATTAAAGCGCCACGACGGCAGAACAATGGCACAAGCCCGCTGTATACGCTGTATACTCTATACACACAGTCTAGTCTGCGGCTGTCCGTACTTTATCTTGTATATTTAATTGTATAACCTGAAAGAGGCTCCTCGGTCCATGGAAGCTGCGTTTATTCTGGTGTAAGGAGCTCGGACCCAGTCCGGAAGCCCTCAACTCAGGGCATGACCAGTGTCGACGCGCAGGTGCCACGGCAGCAGGGGGAGAGAGGAGGGGGCCTGCGCGATTCCCTTGCGGGAGCGAGCGGCGCCAGGAGCGATAATTGCTACCATATGGAGCCGCTCACTCCCGCAAGTGAATCGCCAAACGTGCACGCGTTGCCATTGAAGGCAATGGAACGCGTGCACGTTTTTGGCTGAAAAGCCGAATCAATTGCAAAAGGTCTTTTTGCCTATGCAGCGCATGCGCGCTGCGTAGGCGAGACCTAAAAAAAGAAAGGGAAAGATTAACCAAGTTAGGCAGTATGCAAGTGACATCACGGCGCGTGACATCGCACGTCATCACAGAAAGTGGAATCACAGCCCATGATCTCTCAGAAAGTGATATCACAAGCAGTGACATCAAATCGTAAGACCTCGTACATATGTTTAGCAGTACATTTAAGCAGATTACAGTATTTAACAAATGATATTTTGAGACGAGGTTGTGACAAAAAAGTGACACAAAATCGGGGCCCTAACTTATAGATTTCTTTTTTTAAACTCTGCCACAAAGAAATCAGCAACATGGAGAAATGTGGCAGTACATCTGTCCTGCTTAATTGGTTGCAATGTCTGGATTTTAAAGTATCTTATGGGGTTAAGGCACCTGCTGCATAGATCTTTGTGTACCCAGTAAATCTCCGGGAATAATAATAATGGTAAAATAACTCTGGAGGTTAATGCACTTGCTGGAGAGATCTGTGTTTTGTCTAGTCCTGGTTTTGCATCAAAGTAGCACAGAGGGTTAGTATGTCTCCTACAAAGCACATCATGTGACATGCAGATGAGAGATTTTTATTTTATGTTGATGGGTAAGTGGGTTACTGCTTTTAAAACGGAGCTTCTTTTGTTACTTTCAGTTCATAAACTGTAGTCCTTCTAATATAACACAGTGAGCTATGAAGGACATGTGACTCCTACACCTTGTAACCCTCACTGTCTTATGTAACACATCCTGTACATTGATTTACACACATATGACTTTCTGGCAATGTGTATGTGTGATGTAAAGTGCTCCGATACCCTAAATAGGAATGAGTAGCGCTATAAAAGAAATAAAACAAAATAGTGGTATTTAAATTGTTATTTGTGTAAATACTAGGATAGACCAACACATCTGACATTCTTACAGCGCATGCATATGTCTTATATACAGGGCCTGAACAAAGTTGAAGCATGCCTCTCTTAAGTACCTGTGAAGTAATAACAAGCTGTGAGCCTTTGTTTCCCCTCCATTTGATTTGCAGGTAGGTGTGAGGCTCCAGATAGCTCCCAGCCAGGATACTCCATCAAAAGAAGGCTTGATGGCCTCTTAACTTCAGCCTTGGTTTTAGACCCAGCTGGAGTCTACAATATGAAATCCCCCCTGCACGTTGCTGCTCGGAATAAAAGCAGACAACCTGCAGGCGCTGCTGAATGTGTCCAGGTGTCTGAAAATTACCCGGGGACAAGTTCAGGATATTTCTATGGGGTCCAACTTCTTGGCAGGGGAGACGGCGTACACCCTGTGAAAAAAGTGGGTAGACGCCGTTTACACGCGTGTACACTCGACTTGGGCCCTGCTTGTGTGTTACATTTTCATATATTAAGTGTTATTTGTGACATTTCAATGCCTTAAGTATAACACTTTATCGCAGCTAGAACAAAGCAGTTGTGTCCTTGTAATTAGATACATTATAGCAATTACCCAATTTTGTAATTGTAAATTGTATTTATATAGTGCTTACTGCCCCTGATGAGGCATTGCAATGCTTTGCGGTGAGCAGCACGTGTGACCGCAAGGTACCCCTATATCTTAAGCCCGATAAGACCTCAATATCACGCCCAATGTTGGGTGGCTAGGGGATGGTTTTAAACCTCAATTTTATGAGGCAATGTGTCCCAAAATATGGTGCAAAACAGCATATAAAAATACAGTCATATAAGGAAGGGCAGACTCAATAGGTTAGTTCTAGGGCGTAATTTAAAAATTTTGAAAGATTTATTAAAATATGAGCCCATGCCAGAGTCTTTCAAGAACAGCATCGTTCGGAAATAAACAAACATGACTTGCTTGAATATGTGCAGCAGAAATAATAAACAGTGAATATGACACAATGATACTTCCATTTTTAACAAGATAGCGTTGAGGTCCAGCAGAGGAGTAGTTAGCATAAACCAGGAAAATACACTTTAACAGGTCTTCTAAAAATAGTTTCAAGGGCAGTAGAATTATATATATGTGCACATGTAGATTCACGTGTAGCTTACTGTTCTACACATTGTTAATAATGCAGAATTCTATTAACGCACAAAAACGTTTACAAATTTCCCCCTCTGAATATTCTATAATCATTAGAAACCCTCTATTCCTATTAATACAGTCTGCATCACTTTCTGCTTTTAGCTATTTTATTCTTCCAACATCTTGAGTTGATTATATACTCTATCTCTGGCATCTTCTACTTCAAATTCCACCCTCTTCCTTTTTGACGATCACTTTTGCTTTTACACCCACATTTTACAAATAATTATTCAAAAAATGTGAAGAATAGAAACACTTGCACAAATCAACACAATAATTTCAGGGATTAGTATTTTTCGTAACATACTCTCAAGCAAACTATCAATCCACTCGCTCAGGAACCTACTGCCCTCTAGCAAGCTATACTCTTCAAAATCTCTACCTTCATGAGAAATATTAGTTATGTTTAAGACATAGGTATTAATAACCCTACTGGTATCTGAGTTGAGGGTGCAACACTGCCTCACCTACAGAACCCTGCAAATGCTGCCTTTTTTCACGTTAAGGATATCTAGTGCTAGGCGGTTTTGCATAATCATCATGATCATAACAATTAGCTCTTTGTTTATTTGTGTTAGGGCACCAGCAGTATTAAAAGCAAGCCAATCAAAACCGTTGCTAATCTAATTTTCACATTATTTATAGCCATTCCTATAGCTGGAATCATAGCTCCTAATACATCTAGTATAATTTGCCCAAAACCCCATTTCACTCTCATCAAACCAACAGCATCAATCATCTCATTCACATGGTAAACTCTAGGGAATGCCAGAGCAAGATAACAAGAACCCATCCAGTTGTGCGGTAGGTTGAAATAGGCAGTCTTGCCACACAGATTAGTATTTGTGCTTCAACAACCAGGAAATCACCACTGACAACATTACTCCTTTTACACTCACTCTTTCCCACAAAGTATATCGATCTGGCTCCTGTAGGTTCATGACTCACCATAATCAATTCACCCTTTCTCTCATGTTCCATTCTAAACTCTGGATGCAAATTTGAAGACCTAAATTTCTCTTCAGCCATAATATGTTCTCTAATTTTCCTCTCATCCTTCCAGTCTCTCAAAATCTTTACTCTTCTCTCATTATTTTCTTTAATAAATTCACGCTCTTCTTTACTCAAACTAAACCCATACTCCCTTTTAGTCTTTTTAGTATTCAAGTTAGTTTGCGCAATTGTATTCAGATATTTACTATGTTACCAAATTCCCAGTATCTTCAGAAACAGGTAGGTCTTCCAGCAAAGCATTGCAATCCAACAGGTATGGTAATGGAAACTTTTTCTTATTAAATATACTCACAAAAATGGTACATGAAAAACTATATGAAATCGGCAGTTGGAAGTAGATAGAGGCTTCATCTGCAGAAAAAGGGAGAAAAGTATAACCAGGCAATTCTTAACCCTCATAATGTCATCTTCATCAAATACTTTATTCGGCTCCATAGAGTCATAAAAGTTAATCGTAAAAAGACATATGGTTACATAAATATATATTTAAAAAAAATAAGAACATACATCAGAATTACAAATTTATAAAAATATAAAATACTAAACAGTTAATACACAATGAGTACAAATTTTGCACAGATATAAAATGCTTAACAGTAAATTCAGTTTCTCAATATTTACTATGGGTTCGCAGGGCACTTATAAAATTTAGCATAGCATGACAAATCTCTAAACTCCCCAAACATTGTAATTATGCAAATGCCAACTCATGGGATTTTGCTCACTTTGCCACTGGATTCCAGCTAGCCTGACTGATGAGGGGTGCTACTCCGAAACCTGTCCCAGGATGCTTGTTTCCGGTCCAGGGAAGACCTGGCTTGGCAGTTCGGTGTGGACTGTTCCCATGAGGCACAGGGTCAAAACTGATTTACATATGGCTGGGTCTGAACTGGGGTGGCGAAGTGAGCTAAAGAATGATGATGGATTCAACCCAGATCTGTGACTGGGGGTGAGTGTCTGAAAAGTGTCAGCGCTCCGTCCATCATCTCCTTGTGTTTGCATAGCTCATGGGACCTGACCCCAAATTTTCTAAGTGATGGTCATAAAAATTGTCTTCTTTGCGAGATGTAAAGGGAACAAAATAAAGTAAAGTGCAGTGTTCTTTGTGCTGTAGTGCCATCACAAGGGTAAGGTGGGAGTGATGGACACCATGTACCTTGAGTTGGGAAAGCTATCAAAAAGTGAAGAGACTTAAGACGAATTGTAGTAAAAAGAATTTGTGGCGTTCTTTAACACATTTGTGGCGTTCTTTAATGTCAACATACTCCCGCAATATATTTGCATACATATTATCTTTAATACTACTAACTAATCTTTCCCTATATGTCAGTTTGTTGTGTTCAATTTCATTATGTACTGTAGTTGTTTCAACCTGTGAATAAACGTATCCAACCAGAGATATTAGGCACATCAATGTGCCAGTTAAGACTATTAGTATCACTATCAGTGAACTCAATTATTTATTTATTGATCAAGTTTTGTATTCATGCTAACAACTTTACAGCATCTGCTGTATGCCATTTCTATTGAGATTAAATAACAAAAATGAAAAGAATTCAGGACACAAAAATCAGTCTTCAATTTTTTTCAAAACAATACATCTTTTAAAAAAAAAAAAGAATCAAAAATCAAACTTCAGAGTTGTTTCTTTTATATGGTCACAAAACTGTATTTCTTCATCTGGGTACTTTAGTAGAAAGCAAAGTGATAATTTCTTGCAGAGTTCGAAACTGCAGATAAAAAAATTTCATGACCATTGGCATTTGTAAAAATTCAAGGTAGTTCTTCAAAGATGAATTTGCAACAGTTTGTTGTATTCTTCCACTCCTGACTCTTCTTCTTAAGACAGATACAAGAAAAGCCATTCAGGTGAAGCATACTTTCTGTTCGGGATCCTCTTTCTTTTTGGTTTCTTGGCAAAGAGGCCATTCACTATCACTGTTCTCTGAATCAATTTAAATTATTTCTGGTTATGATCTTTCATTTTCCCAGTGTCTCTTTTTGCAAGTTCTCTTTGTTGCCTTAGGCCACCTATCGCCTCGATGCACTTTCTCGACTCTTATATCTTCACTTGTGACTACTGCTGAGTCTTCTTCACTCACAGTCAAAATTGTGCTTTGACCAGCATCATCAACCCAAATCACTTTCTTCCTCTGGGAGTTCTTAAGACTGAAATTTTCAGATGGAGCTATTCATGAACTGGATTAGAGAGACTGTTTCTTGCTGCTGCTTGTGACTTTGCACCAGTTCTTCACTCTAATTCTCAAATCGAAACTGGCTACTGGTACCGTCACCATGATCATCACTTTCACCAGCAACTTCATCCACTTTACTAGTTTCAGGATTCACCTCTCTATCTTCCCCCTCTAGATCATCTCTACAAACTTGAGCTCGACTGTGTGAATCAGTGGTTGTTATCATCACTCCTTCATCTACCGTCTTCATTCTTGTGTGAGCCGGGTAGCTCCAACGTGAGATACTGGCACACTTTATAGCAGGGTTAGTCACAAGCACAACTTGATTTGGCCTTTTGCCCCTGGGCTCAAGGCAGCTTTTATTGACATGCTTAACCAGTGTCCAGTCTCCTGGTTGAAGTTATTTATTATTATTTGTAAGTTTTATAGCGTTAGCTAGACCCAAAGGTATCACAGCGCTTTACATAAAATGAGAAATAGAATAATGTAGCTTTACATATGCAGCCTAAAATGAGATATAAAATAACGTACCATTACGTATGATGCTAGACACTTAGATTCAAGAGCAAGCCTAAATAGAGACAAAGAGAATCATTAGGCAAAAAAGGGTGGTTACAGTATGTGGAACAATTAGAACAACATAAATTAAAGGAGTAAATGCCATATTAGACAGCTGAAACAATCAAATAACCAACTATCACAAATGGTCGAGTCTTTGAGAGAGTGAGCTATTGGAACGTAGTTCAGTTGGCATGTGTGTTGAAGTATTTGTTGAGGAGAAGGAGTTTCAGGTTCCTTTTGAAGCGGGAGAAGGAGGGGTTGCATCGGAGATCTCTAGGGAGTGAGTTCCATATTCTGGGTGCATTTCCAGAAAAAGAGCAAGTCTGGATGGATTTCCTTTTCATTTTGGGAGTTATGAAATGAAGTAAATTGGAGCATCTCAGAGTTCTGGTTCTTCCTGCTTTCGTAAGTTTGTTATCGAGATAGTTGGAGGTATATGTGTGAAGGGCTTTGTGGGTGATGCAGGCATTCTTGTAAATACATCTTCCTTCAGTGGGAAGCCAGTTGAGGATCTTAAAGGCAGTGTGATGTGTTCCAACCGTTTAACACCTGTTATGAGGGAGGCAAGGTGAATTTTCAGGATCCCTGCGAAGATGACGTTCCCATGGTCCAGTTTAGAGAGGACTAGAGATTGTACTACCATCTTGAAATCATCGGGGGAATGAATGGTTTCATTCTCTTGAGATGTTTTAATGTGTAAAGCGCTCCTTTGGCTGAGTTTTTGATGTGATCCCTCATTGACAAGTTATTGTCCATGGTGATGCCTAAGGCATTTACGGAGTTGGACAGGGTGAGAGAGCAATTTATGGAATCCAGGTTCTTGATCCAGTCTTGGATTGGCAGGTGGTTACTTTTAGGGGAGAACAGTATTAATTAAGTTTTGTTGAGGTTCAACTTTAAGTGGATGGCACTGAGGGACATATTTACAACAGAATGGAGAAGTGTGGCGTTAAGCAAACATTGCTAACTCCACGCTTCTCCATTCTGAAAACGCTGGGATGTGCCGTATTCACAAGAATGCGGCGCACCCCTGCCTTTCCGCTAGCGCGGAGTTCAGCTGCCTAGCCCCAATGCAGGCACCATAGTGCAAGGGTGTCTGCGTTGGGTGTAATGATTGTTTATGTGCAGGAAGGTCTCCCTTCCTGCACATAAACAATCATTCATGGCGTTTTGAAACTTCTGGGTGCTGCTTAATGCAGCATGCATAGAAGTTGCAAAACATCATTTTTTTTGATTGTTTAAGTGCAGGAAGGGTCACTTTCCTGCACATAAACAATCATAGGCAATTTGCTGTTTCTATGTGTACTGCACAAGACAGCACACATGGAAACAGCAAAAACGAGGAAAAATGGAGCATTTCTCCTCGTTTCGCCTGTTTAAGACCAGGTTTTCCCTGGTCTTAATTTTGGTGCTGCCTCCTATTTACGCCACCCTTATAAATAGGGGGCAGCGTCAAAATCAATGGGTGTTGCTGTGGAACGCCCACTGCAACACCCATTGTCCTCCCCTTTCACGCTAAGTAAAGCGTGAAAAGGTGCCTTATTTACAAGGCAGGTTAAGCCACGTTAATTCTGCCTTGTAAATAAGGCTTGTAAATATGCCCTTGAGGTTCCTTTGTCGTTGCTGTTGTCACATTCATCTAAAGAGAGACAGATTTTACCACATCAGCCAGACCTTCGCAGTAATCTAATAAAATATCATCAGTTATTAACACTGAGGTTGCTGAAGGAACGTATGCAATTCTCATAGCTCTGCCCATTAGCACTTCGTGGGGCGAGAGACCAGTCATCTTGAGTGCTTCTGATGCTCAGCTTGTTATTAATTGCAGACAATAACTACAATGGAACTTCTACTTAACTTGAAGAGCTGTGCAAATCAACATAGGGATCTAATTTTTAAAGTCAGTACCACGCTCTGTCTTAATAGAGGTAGGTAGGCCAAATCTCAGTATTAAGTTTGGCGACTGTCATGTTGTCGCATCCCCAAGTTGGATAGACCTCCACCCATTTAGAACAAGCATTGGCATAGCCAATAGGTCTCACCTTTGGGGCCTTATAAGTGTTTAGCCAGAGCTATTGACTTTGCCAATGTCTTCAAGCTGTGCTGTAGAGAAGTGTGGCTGCTGTGCGGCATGCTGAAAAGTTATAATAAAAGTGTCAGAAGCATTTTTGTTACTTTATATATGACCAAGAAGGCATTATGTAAAACTGAACGACCATATTAAAAAAGTATTTACAATAAAAAATTTCCTCAGTTTTCTTTTGTTCTTGCAATGCTGGCAACTTGTTTCTGCCTATTGCAATGGTTGTTTGTTAAAGCTTTTTTTTTTTTGAGGGGGCATAAACAATCGGAGGGTGAAGGTTGGGAACTAGTACCTGTATTATAACACTAGCAGCGGCCAGACGCTAGGGAGAATCAACAGATGCCAGATTCCGAGAGCAGGCTGAGGTGGTGCTGAGTGATGCTGAGGTGGTAGTGGTGGTGGTGGTGACTGTTGCGGAGACGATGCTGAGGTGATGCTGAATGATACTCAGGTGTTGCTGAGTGATACTGCTGTGGTGCTGAGTGATGCTGTGGTGGTGCTGAGCGATGCAGTGGCGGTGCTGAGCGATGCAGTGGCGGTGCTGAGCGATACAGTGGCGGTGCTGAGCGATGCAGTGGCGGTGCTGAGCGATGCAGTGGCGGCGCTGAGCGATGCTGTGGCGGCGCTGAGCGATGCTGTGGTGGCACTGAGCGATGCTGTGGTAGCGCTGAGTGATGCTGTGGTGGCGCTGAGTGATGCACTGTGGCGCTGAGTGATGCTGTGGTAGCGCTGAGTGATGCTGTGGTGGCGCTGAGCGCTGCTGTGGTGGCGCTGAGCGATGCTGTGGTGGCGCTGAGCGATGCTGTGGTGTCGCTGAGCGATGCTGTGGTGGCGCTGAGCGATGCTGTGGTGGTGCTGAGTCATGCTGTAGTGGTGCTGAGTCATCCTGTGGTGGTGCTGAGTCATCCTGTGGTGGTGCTGAGTCATCCTGTGGTGGTGCTGAGTGATGCAGTGTTGGCCCTGAGTGATGATGTGGTGTCGCTGAGTAAAGCTATGGTGGTGCTGAGTGATGCTGTGGTGGCGCGGAGTGATGTTGTGGTGGCGCTGAGTGATGCTGTTGTGGCGCTAAGTGATGCTGTGGTTGTGCTGAGTAATGCTGTGGTTGTGCTGAGTGATGCAGTGTTGGCCCTGAGTGATGATGTGGTGACGCTGAGTAAAGCTATGGTGGTGCTGAGTGATGCTGTGGTGGCGCGGAGTGATGTTGTGGTGACGCTGAGTGATGCTGTTGTGGCGCTAAGTGATGCTGTGGTTCTGCTGAGTAATGCTGTGGTTGTGCTGAGTGATGCTATGGTTGTGCTGAGTGATGCTGTGGTTGCACTGAGTGATGCTGTGGTTGCACTGAGTGATGCTGTGGTTGCACTGAGTGATGCTGTGATGGCGTTGAGTGATGCTGTGATGGCGTTGAGAGATGTTGTGTTGGTGCTGAGTGATGCTGTGCTGGCTCTGATTGATGCTGTGCTGGCTCTGATTGATGCTGTGGTTGCGCTGAGTGATGCTGTGGTGTTGCCGAGTGAGAGATAGAGTGAAGATATAATGCCCAATTAGAGAGGGTGGTGAGAGAGAAAGAGAGAGAAAGGGTGTACATAGAATAAAGAGTGGAGCGGGATAGAGAGAGAGAAAGAAGGGGAGAGTGAATGAAGGAGTTTGAAAGAGAAACAGATAAAGGGGTGAGAGAGAATGAAAGGCTAAAAAAGATAGAGAGGGGAGAGTTAATTAAGTAACGAGAGAATTAGAGAGGGAGAGAGAGAGAAGGAGAGAGACAATAAGAGTGGGGGTGTGGAGTTTAAATAGAGTGAAGAAGTGACGCGGAAAAAGTAACCTTAAATATAGCTTTGTGCTTTGCGCGAATAAATATTTTTAAAAAAAACAGTGAGAGACAAAAATACTGATTGATGCTGTGCTGGCTCTGATTGATGCTGTGGTTGCGCTGAGTGATGCTGTGGTGTTGCCGAGTGAGAGATAGAGTGAAGATATAATGCCCAATTAGAGAGGGTGGTGAGAGAGAAAGAGAGAGAAAGGGTGTACATAGAATAAAGAGTGGAGCGGGATAGAGAGAGAGAAAGAAGGGGAGAGAGAGTGAATGAAGGAGTTTGAAAGAGAAACAGATAAAGGGGTGAGAGAGAATGAAAGGCTAAAAAAGATAGAGAGGGAGAGTTAATTAAGTAGAGAGAGAATTAGAGAGGGAGAGAGAGAGAAGGAGAGAGACAATAAGAGTGGGGGGGTGTGGAGTTTAAATAGAGTGAAGAAGTGACGCGGAAAAAGTAACCTTAAATATAGCTTTGTGCTTTGCGCGAATAAATATTTTTTAAAAACAGTGAGAGACAAAAATACTGGTAATTAGGCTGTGACTCCCAATATAAAACAAATAGCGATATAAGGTGAAATCAACCCACCGAAGCAATATTTCTAACTAGACAAAAAAAAGCTTGCATTTCAATGCTAATCGCTGTTGTTTTTCATGTGACTGTAGTCCAGGGCCCTCAGTTGGTAATGTGAGCTGCTGCTGCGATTGAAACATCAGAGTCCAGAGAGTTAATGAGCCATGACGAGGAAATGAGGAAGAGATAGGAAACCCAGATGCCAGCTGCGCGTGCACGCCATCGTGAACTCAAGCTGGTCCCAGCCGAAAGCCAGTGTTTGCACTTCCAAAACCCGCTTACTAAAACTCTCGGCCAGACCAGCGCAAGCGCTGGTGCAGGCCGAGACCTAAAAAAAGCAGACAGTCAAAAGAAGATATTTAAGCCCATTGAAAATAGGCATCTCAATGAAGTCTGCTTGAAGTCTAGTGAATGGGCATTCTGACTTTCCAATATGTTTTATGATGACTACTGTTTTCTTTCCCCTATTATTTCTCTGGCAAATGACACATCCTGACACAGATTTTCTGCTACGCCTCTGAATTTTGTTTTGAAGTAGTACATTTTGAAGGCTCTTCACATCGAATCGTTCCCTACATTTGTATGGCCATTGTAATGTAACATTGAGTCTGGGGGTTATTATTTACATTCAGAATTCCCCCATACATCGTTAAAATTATTTTCTCAATCAGCTAATCCCCACTTCTGTCTTTAATCTTATGATGCCTCCTCCTGGAGATCGCTTAGTTTGCTTAGAATGTTCTGTTTTAGATTTAACAGACAACAATTTACATAATTAGCATTTTCAGCAGTTCTTAAACTAGGCACTGCACTGTAATTTGCTCATTTATTCTGACAGTTGCATTCTCAAGGGCACAGTATTTTGCCACCTGGAGTGCAGAGTATTGCACCTCCTAATCGAGATGCTTTCAGCTGTCAGCTGTCAGTATGATTTGTTCATACCCTGTGAGGCAACTGTGTGTCAGGTGCTAAGTTCTGATACAGGTCAGCAAAATTTCAACACAATGAGGAACAAAGACAATGAGTGTATGCCCCATAGCAATCCCTTAAATTTGTACAATTGCAGTGTAAACTGCTGCTACCCCCTTCAGGCAACTGGGAAGAACTATAGCTGCTGGATCTAATGTAGCAGAAAAGTAACAGGCCTTATCACCCCTCCATGTTTTTGAATAAGCATTGATAATGTGCACCCACTCTTCTCATGACAATAAAGGAAACATACCTTATTATAACCAGGCATTTCAAGAGTGCACCACATATATTTTCTATTAATTCGCAGAAGGCCTTCATGAATTTGTCATCAAATTGTACCAGATTCTTGATACCACTATGAGTAAACCCTATTAAAGTCTTCACAGTCAGGGAAAAGTTTGGAATCCTCTGATGAGAGTAGCCAACAATTCCCAGGAACATCCTCACCTCCCTCTGGGTGGTTGGAGGATTGATCTTCAGGATTGCAGAATCATTTTTCTGAGACTTTCCTTGCTCCTTTTTCAATGTGGTGACCAGAATATATCACTACTTTTTTAGGTCGAGCCTAGAGGCAGCACGCATGCGCTGCTCTGCGAGGCATTTAGTAATTCCTCTGTGGCATGAAACACACCTGCCGCTTTTTGAATGGTTGCTTGGCATGCTTTTATGAATTCCATTGCTTTGGTTGGTGCACAGGGTACATTTGTCCTGCCTTGTGGGCGTTTTGTCCCAGCCCTTGCGATTGCCCCAGCTACATGGATCCTTTCAGTTTGGGTCACGTATTTGCTTTAACTGCACTACTTTTTCTTTATTTTTGGCGTTTCGTGCAGTTCAACACAGCCTCACACATACGCTGCACTTCATCTTTAACAAAGTGTGGCGTATGTGTGAGGCAGTCTCGGCCAAGTACAGCGGCTGTGCAAAAGGAAAACATTAAAAAAAATTAACATGAAGTGCGCCAGACGTCCGTGAAGCCGGCACAGTGCAACAAAAGAAAGTTTGTTTACACAGGCTATTAGTTGGAAAATGCAGCTTCACGGACGTGTGCCACGCTTCGTGTTAATTGTTTTTATGTTTTACTTTCGCACGGCGGCTGTACGTGGCCGAGACAGCCTCACACATATGCAAAACTTAATCTTTAACAATGCTTGTTTCATTTTAATTTGGTGTTTGCAGTCTGCCTCCTCTCCTCTGTTGCGTCCTGCTCCCATCCCCGTTATTTGTCCATTCCCCTTCTGCCCATCCTCGTTGTTTGCACCCCATTCTCCCTCTTGTTGTTACTTGCCTTCCCTCCCTATCATCGTTGTTGCTTGTTTACACATCACATCCTTTTTCACTGGCACCCAGTGCACTCATTTTACTCTTTTAAGCTCTAACCTCCAAGCAGAAATCTATTCGTTCCTTTTGGTCCGGAGTTGCCAGCTGAGACGGCAAGCATTGTGCTACCTCGCAAAGCTCAGCACTGTTGGTGTAGCACTGCAAAGTGTCTGTGAGGGTGAGGGCCAGTCAGCTGCCATTTGCTTCCAGGCTGCTCCGCAGTCCAAAAAGCGATTTTGCCCCTTTGTTGCTCCCCCCACGCCTCCCCCTCATGCTTCATTCTCACCCTCTACTGTTTCCTGATACTTGCAGTCCTTTTAA
This sequence comes from Calotriton arnoldi, assembly GCA_963921515.1. Classification (NCBI taxonomy): domain Eukaryota; kingdom Metazoa; phylum Chordata; class Amphibia; order Caudata; family Salamandridae; genus Calotriton; species Calotriton arnoldi. Next base: position 317,878 of record CAWUFW010014012.1, on the reverse strand, counting down.
CTTTGCTTTTGGGCTGATCCTCATTGCAAAAAGCGCTTTTGCAACAATAAATTTATTTATTTTGTCTACCGTCTTCCACCTTTGATTGATAAATGAAAAAAATAAAAGAAAATGGTGCCTCTGTCATGTCTTAGGTGCTCGTATGCGTGGTGATGCATGTCCACGCATGCCACCAGCAGCGGTTACGTCACTGTGCCTTTTTTTTCTCAGTAAAAAGCATTGAGAAACCAGTAGGTCAACAAGGCGAGTGTAGCGAGGTGAAGAAACAGCAGTCGACAAAGTTTTCTGTTTCAGGGAATTTATTTGTATTGTGTAAAGATACACAAAGTAACAGGACCCACAGCAGGAGGAACAGCTCCGCTCGGAGGTCAAGCATGGAATCCCCACATTCAAAGGGAAACAGATATGGTCAGGGACTACCGCCAATCCCCCTCCCTGTCCTGCGCATTACCACCGTTAAACAATTAAAGCAATTGGACATGAGATGAGTTTTCTTTGGAAGGCGGGGGGTCTCGCGACCCCCCGGCCGTATTTATTAAAACATGAAAACAAATTAAAATTTGAAATAAACAATATTTACACAAGCATTTTTATGCAGAAAATTAGACATTATGTACAATCAATGTAGACAGGTATCAATGGCTAACCTTAACAAATGTCTAATACAGCGTGTTTCCTAACCGAATCTAACATCATACTTATTACTTTTCTGCATATCCTAGTTTTGGGCCTACGGCAAGGTCGCTAACCGGTGTCAAATCCTTATTAACCAGCTACGCCCTCACGTATGAGTGCGCATGCGCAGAGGGCCCGTTTACCGAGAGGGTACTTCCCCCCCTCCCGGTTACCCCCGTACGCTCCATGAACTCCATTACCCAAAAGGGGGGGGCCCTTGCACTCTGCGCCGTTTAATGACGTCATCGTGCACGTGCGGGGTGGCTAACCAGCCCAGAGAAAGCCTGACTCCTCCCTCCCCCGCACCCATCCAACCAAGCGGATGTACCGCCCCTGGAGTTCTGGGAGAGACCACTTGCCCCTCCCCCTGGGCGACCCCATTCCAGAATGGTGACGACCCCTAATGACCTTAAATTGACTGCTCACCGATCATGACCTTACCGCCTGACCAAGGACTATCAATAAATACGACAATTATGTTACCTGCAAACGGGAAAAAGGCCTAAGGACAAAGTTTACACCAAACCTTACTGTGCAACCATAGCTTGATACTTGAGCCTGTAAACGGGAAAAAGGCCTAAGGAAAAACCCACACCAACTCACAAACTACAGTGAAAACGAACCTAAAATGATACAATCAACATACAAACGCAAGAATCTGCTTCAGGGGCTGGTGGGTGGGAAAGATTATTCTGCGCCCTTGCGAGGCGCGGGGCAAGCCTGGGGAGTGCGGGAACAAGAGGGCGCCTCCCGCGCTCCCCGGCCTTTTAACCCCTCTGGGGCAGACCAGTTCCAACTGGTCCGCCCACTCTGGCTCCACTCCTTTGCCCCGGAAGCAATTAGATTGCTTCCGGGTCACAGCAGGAGCCAGCACCAATCGGCGGTGGGCGCGCCCGCCGCGTCATCAAGACGCGGCGGAGGGGCACGCCCCACCACCGAGAGTGCAGGGGGAGGAGGGGGCCGGCGCCCCGCCATACGTGCGGGGGGCCGAGCGGCCCCCCTTTCCCTATGGTCAGGGACTACCGCCAATCCCCTCCCTGTCCTGCGCATTACCACCGTTAAACAATTAAAGCAATTGGACATGAGATGAGTTTTCTTTGGAAGGCGGGGTCTCGCGACCCCCGGCCGTATTTATTAAAACATGAAAACAAATTAAAATTTGAAATAAACAATATTTACACAAGCATTTTTATGCAGAAAATTAGACATTATGTACAATCAATGTAGACAGGTATCAATGGCTAACCTTAACAAATGTCTAATACAGCGTGTTTCCTAACCGAATCTAACATCATACTTATTACTTTTCTGCATATCCTAGTTTTGGGCCTACGGCAAGGTCGCTAACCGGTGTCAAATCCTTATTAACCAGCTACGCCCTCACGTATGAGTGCGCATGCGCAGAGGGCCCGTTTACCGAGAGGGTACTTCCCCCTCCCGGTTACCCCCGTACGCTCCATGAACTCCATTACCCAAAAGGGGGCCCTTGCACTCTGCGCCGTTTAATGACGTCATCGTGCACGTGCGGGGTGGCTAACCAGCCCAGAGAAAGCGTGACTCCCCCCTCCCCCGCACCCATCCAACCAAGCGGATGTACCGCCCCTGGAGTTCTGGGAGAGACCACTTGCCCCTCCCCCTGGGCGACCCCATTCCAGAATGGTGACGCCCCCTAAGGACCTTAAATTGACTGCTCACCGATCATGACCTTACCGCCACAGGCCAGCATAGTTGACCGACTATCTGGCCCCCCCCTATCCTCCTCTTCCGAAAGGTCATGTCTACTTAGAACCTCCCAGCCCTGCAAAATGTTCTCCAGAAAAAGTTGGTTACCTGCCCCAGTCAGATGGACCCCGTCTTGCAAGAAGAACTGTTCCCCCCAGATACACCCATGTGGTATATTCTGTAGTTGAGGTGACCGAAATAATTTCTCTATCTTGTTGTTGATCCTCTTTACTGAGTGATTCAACGCCCTGACCGAGTCCCCCCTCCATTTGAGCCTGGGAATCATCTGAGACCACACTATGGTGCAGCCTTGGCATGTTTTAGCTAGCCAGTTTACTTCCGATATTATCTCCTCCATCAGGACCCTCCTGCCCAATTTCACCAGATCGTTGCCCCCAGGTGTAGGATAACTACTGCAGACGGCGGGGTGTGTCTATTGAGCAACTCTGTAAAGAACCCCCTAAACTGACTGAGGCATAGGCCCCCCCTACCATGAAAGGAAACTTCGAAACCTCCTTGTTCCGCCCTCTGTCTATAGCTACCTGAAAAGAAAACAGATTTAACGCGCTTTACAAATGAGTGACCAACCACCCATACCACTTGTGTCTCCTTCCTCCGTTCCTGTGACCGCCGTGCTGAAGGTACTTGCTGTTGGTGGCCCGGCAACAGTTTCCGCCCTGCGTGACAGGTTCGAGAAACTGAAATAGAAGCAAACAACAAGACAGGCGTCAGCGTAACTTACTTGTCACCTCACAGCATGTGCATCCGCACATAACGTTTGTAACAGTTGGAAGACCATCTCCCAATCCTTTTTACGCTGCTCGCATGCAAACCTCTAGCAGTCGCCTCGGTGGCAGCACCTTTCCTGAAGGAATGCGTCCCAAAATCCTTTGGATTGAAACCAGCCCTTTCCATTGTCATCGACAGTACTCTTTGGAATTGGAACCTGGTCAGTGGGGTACCGTCTGCATGCATTAACAATGCTCCCTCCTTCGCGCCTGCTCGCTGTTTGATAAAGGCTTCTACGTGGAACACTGGGCAGCAAGGATTAGCCCGTGCCCGATGGAGTACCAGCCCGTCCCCCCGGGCCAGTTTTTGATTTACGTATGGTAATCAACAGCACCTCGCCCAATATTTTTGTGTGTTCCAGTCGAAGACCCCCCAGCATGTCCTGCTTGCTGCTAGCCACCAGTTCCCCTACCCGGAATGCCCCATAAAAGGCCAAAGTAAAGGCGGCTCTAAACAAGAGTACTTCCCCATATGAACTGCAGGTGTCGGACAAGGCATTCAATAATGATGCCAGCCGGTCTAGACCTATCGGTTGCCTGGAATCTGCGGTGGTTGCTTGCAGGCGCCGCCACCCCTTTAGTGCCTTCCGCACGACGAAACTATTCGTGGGATCTCTGGCCCCCTGAGTTGTGCCATGAAAGACACGGCCGCCCTGTGTCTGCTAGCTGTCGCTGCTGAGCGCCCCTCCTTATGTAATGCATCTAGGTACTTTGCAAAATTCTCCTCATGCTCCCATTTCTCTGCCCAGTCCCGTCCCAAAAAGGAGCAATAAGACAAAACGCCCCTTCGTAAGCTGTCCTGGTCCTGGGCGCTAGGCTAGCTGCCACGAGGTTCTGTAGCTGGGGGCACCAATTTGCCAGAGTGTTGCTGGGAAGTGTGCAGGCGTCGCCTCTGCGGATGGTAGGTGTTCCCTGAATACCTGCATCTTAAAGCGAGAGAGTGCATCGGCTGCGTTATTCAACACCCCTGGGACATGTTTGGCCCTAAACTGTACATTGAGTTTCATGCAAACCAACACAATCTCCTTCAGTAGGCGGAGTATAAACTTACATCGTGCCGCCTGCTGGTTGATACATTCGACTACCGTCATGTTATCTGACCAGAAGATTACAGATCGATTACACAACTGATCAGGCCAAACTGTTAATGCAACCCATATTGGAAATAGCTCCAAGAAACCGATATTAGCTGTCAGGCCGCTCGCATCCCACCAAACCGGCCACCGTTGGGCCACCCACTTGTTTCCCAGTATGGCACCAAAACCCACACTGCCTGCAGCATCCGTCCATAGACCTAACTCTGCTGACGTAGTCGGGGGACCGCACCACACCACTCTGCCGTTAAAGCCCTCCAGAAATGCGATATAAATACGCATGTCCTGGCGGACCTCAGCCAGCAATCTAGTGTGATGGTGTTTCTCTCGCAGGCCCGTCATGGCCTGCGAGATTGAGCGGGAGAAGGGGCGTGCCATGGGTATGACTCTTAATGCGAAATTCAGCTGGCCTACAATCTGTTGTAGCTGCTGGAGCGTCACTCTGTCTTTGGCCAAACCTTGCTGGAGAGCTGCTCTAAATTTTGTGATTTTGTCTTTTGGCAACCTGAAACAGCCCTCCACTGAGTCCAATTCTATGCCTAGGAATTCCAATGTGGTTGCAGGGCCCACAGTCTTTCCGGGTGCCAGCGGGACCCCAAAAGCCCGCATGAGCACGCAAAATTCCTGCAATGCCCATCCCACACTCCTGTGAGCCCGCCGACCCTAGAAAGAGAAAATCATCCAGGTAATGCATGACATGGAGGTGCCCTGACGTTTGCCTAAAAGCCCATTCCAGAAAGGAACTAAATTTCTCAAAGTAGGCGCATGAAACCGAACAACCCATGGGCATGCACATATCCATATAGAATTTGTTCTGAAATGAGAAACCCAGCAGATGCTGATCTAGGGGATGCACTGGCAGTAGCCGAAAAGCCGATTCTATGTCCGACTTGGCCATCAAGGCTCCTGGTCCGAGAGCCCTCAACATATCCACTGCTTGGTCAAAAGACGCATACTTAACGCTACAAATGTCTTCATTTATGGCGTCGTTTAATGATGCGCCCTGGGTGCTGATAGGTTATGAATGAGCCTGTACTCGCCCTCCTCTTTTTTGGGGACCACGCCGAGGGCGAGCAAACAAAATTCGGTACAGGGATGTCATTAAACGGCCCCGCTATCCTACCCAGGCGCAGCTCTTTAGCTATTTTTGCCGCCACCACATCTGGGTTGTGCTTAACTGAAAGTTGATTCCTACATTCTGGTGTTCCGGTATATCCCACCGCTGGGATCCTAAAGCCCTGCCAAAATCCTTCCTGTAACATCGCCGCAGAGGCATGGTCAGGGTACCTGTTCAACCAAGGAGTCATAGCCAGAATGTCGATGGGTGAATGAGCTACCAAACGGCCTCCTCCCCTAATCCTGCTTCTTTCTTCCCCTGCTTCCCGAGGCATTACCTTTATTGCGGCAGACTGTTTCTGGGTGGGAAGGATGGTTACAAATGGAACATGCGTGCCTGAACTTGCAAGTGCCCTGTGTCCTGGTGCATGTACGCTTGTTAAAATCCCAGCACACCCCTTTTCGCCCCCCACTGCTCCCCGTCTTAGTGGCTGTGCCACCCCCTGAGGTGACCGAAAGGGCTGCTGGTGATTGGAGTGGTAGCTTTTGTTCCAGCTTGGCCCCGCACTCCCTGCCGTAAACTGGCCATACCATGAAATTGAATCCACTCTATGCCATGTTAATGCGTGGTCAAACTCCTTAGCCTTCCTGAAAGTAGTGTCGTACTCCTTCCACCCATCCCCTCCATATTTCTCGCTGAAAGTTGTGATCCTACTCTGGTAACAAGCCATTTCGGCCTGCAAGTTCGGGAAGCGCTCGGCTGTGATTGCCATAAACACAGAAAAGGCTCTAATCAAGTTGATCAATGTCTCCTCCACCCTGAATCTCGCCATTTCCCCCGCCATTCGCTAGGCAACATCCAGTCTTTCTGTTTCCTAGCATACTCCATTTCTCTGTTATCAACTAGCAAGGAAAACATATTGACATATTTCCCCGCCCAGATCAAATCCTTCACTTCTTGTGTCACATGTTGAGCCAGATTTTCCCTCCTGGAGGGTATTGTCCCCTCCCCCAGCACTGGTAATGCCACCTCCTTACCACTTTCTGCGGGTCGCGTTGGTTCAACAATCTTGTCCCTTCCAGAGTCGCTGCCTGGACCTGTTGCTTGTGGAGTAAAGGGCGCACTTGGCCCCCCCCCGCCACCCTGTGCAAGCATGATCTTTGCCACCATTTTTTGAGCCTCCGCTGAGGGGTCTTCTCCCACCTCCCTGGCACCCACTGAAGAAGGTAACATCCCACCTATCCCTAGCCAAGGCAGTACAGCCGCTATCTGCGCTGCCAGCTCAGGAGGTACCCGACCAACAACTGGGGGTGCTGTAACTGGCATTGGGGATCCCGAGCCGGGTACCGGAATCGGCGCGGGTACCACCGGGACTACCGCTGGGACCACCGGAGGCACTATGCTTGGTACTGGCGCCGGAGAGGCCGGAGCCGGTGTCACCGGTAGGTTTGTAGGGATAATGGGAGCGGGCATAGGAGCTACCGGCGGTCCAAGCCCTTCCTCAGGGACCACCCCAGAAGGCACCCCCTCTTCGTGTGGCTTGGGGACCCTACCGCTACCCTTCTTGGCCCTGACCCGCTTGGGCAACGCATCCAAATCCCCCTTGGCTGCGGGGGCACAATTATTCGCTTGGGTCTCCCAGATGGCCCAACCTGTTCGTCGATCCTTTGCCTGAGCTCTGCCACACTCTTGCCTATCTGGTCAACCTTCCCCCATCTCCTGTCCATAGCTGTCATCTTGCGCATCATGCCCTCCAGCATATGCTCCATGCGGGAGCGCCTAGCGCTACGACCACTAGTCATCCCTGCAACAAGTACACCACCTGCACTTACCCCCTACACTGAAAGCCCTGCGGTGTCTCAGTGCCCACTAGCGCCTGCCTGGTGTTTACCTGCTCCGAGTTGGAGGTACACAGACTGACCGTAAGCACCACGCAACTGTGACCGCGACACACCAGCTAACCTGGGTGTTGGGCGAGCGCACTCTAGCCCGGCGGCCCGACAGAAGCAGTGAAATGCAGGCCTGCCTGTGTCCCCGGATCGCGTCGTCCCCCGCGCCCTTCTCCTTTTGCTCAGTCACGCTACCGAGATCCTAGGGTAAAAAATTAGTTAGGGTGTAGCACTGCCAAAACTTTCAAACAAGGCCCTTATTTTGTGTGCAGCCGGTCCAACCACACCGCCGTTAAATACCTTGTCCTCCCAAAAAACAGTGCCACCACCCCTCACATCTCCTGCCAATCACCACCAAATTTTTTTTTTTTTTTTTTAATTTGAAACACCGAAGTTATGGCCCTTGAACCCTTGTCAAAAATCCTCACAATCCAGCTACTTAGCGAAATATTGCTCACCTGCAATTATTCTCTAAAAAATGCCTATCTGCCCCTGTGGTCTCCCATCCATGTGCTGCCCCTGCCTACCCTGCTTCGCCCCCTGTTACCGACTGTGTCTTTGCAGCTACAAGCAGAGTCTGTGCGGGCGGGTCAGCAGGGAGCACAATCCGCTCCTTCTCCTCCTCGATGCTCGCCTAGCCGACGGACCACCTCCTCTCCCTGCAATCTGCCGTCCTCTGTCGCCGGTATTCCGGTCTTCTCCTGCCCCATAGCGGCGCTCCGCGACCACGCACGCCTCTGTCTGATTCTCCCGCGATGCAATCCCCCTCGCTGCTGCCTGTAGAGGGGAAAACACATATACGATTAAAGCCTCCTAGCGAGGCTGGTGTGAGGAAGCTGGGGAGCGGGAGCAATCCCAAAGATTATTCTGCGCCCTTGCGAGGCGCGGGGCAAGCCTGGGGAGTGCGGGAACAAGAGGGCGCCTCCCGCGCTCCCCGGCCTTTTAACCCCTCTGGGGCAGACCAGTTCCAACTGGTCCGCCCACTCTGGCTCCACTCCTTTGCCCCGGAAGCAATTAGATTGCTTCCGGGTCAAAGCAGGAGCCAGCACCAATCGGCGGTGGGGCGCGCCCGCCGCGTCATCAAGACGCGGCGGAGGGGCACGCCCCACCACCGAGAGTGCAGGGGGAGGAGGGGGGCCGGCGCCCCGCCATACGTGCGGGGGGGCCGAGCGGCGCCCCCCGCACCCTTCTAGAAGGAAGAGCGGCAGGAAAGGAATGAAGAGAATTAAAGGGCAAGAGTCAGGGAGAGAGAAAAAAGAAAGAGAGGAAACAGAAAAGGAGAAGCAGGATATTACAGCGAGACCTATTGGCTTTGCCAATGCTTTTTTTAAATGTGTTTTTGCAAATGGTCATTTTTTGCTTAGGCTTTTCTTCCACGTGTGTATGTTACCATTTGAAGGCAGCACTTTTACTTATTACTTTCTCATGTCTGTTGTATACGTTCACCTCCCCCCCCCCCCCCCCCCCCCAAAAAGAAAGTCTGAAAAGCCTCTTGGCTATATCCTAACATGTTTCCCAGGCTCAGCCCGGGGCTTGGATAAAGTCTGAGTGGACTTCCGAGCTGCTGTAGCTCTGTAAGGTCTCCTCAGACCTCCCACCGCAGCACTAGCCTTGCCGTCAGTGTGCAGCGGATTTGTAGCGCCGCTCCACTCTGTCGTCTTCTTTTTGCGGCACCCTCATGCGCTTCTTAGCTAGCCATAAACGTTTAGTAATGAAGCCAACGTGTCTGCTGAAAATCCTACCTTCCAGAGGCTCTTGGGATCTACAAAGTGTATGTTTATGTTGTGAATTATTCTATAGTGCTAAATTGGGTTGGGGTGGGAATCATTGCTTGGCGCTAAATCTCAGAACTGTCTAAGTAACACGTTCTTTTTTCCTGCTGTATCCGTTCTGAATGCCAAGCCTGTATGGAGTTTGCCTGTAGTAGCGCTGCACTACGTTACCATATTTTAAGCCAGCAGTGTCCCTATTTCAATGTTAAACGTTTGGACTGGTGAAAGAAGGCTTATGTTAAAAGTTTTTAATTTATTTATGTGGGGACGGTGTGGGCGTGTACTCTGCCAATTGTAAATCTAGATTCACCGCGTTTGCCTTGGAAAACACAACAAGTAAGACAAACCTGTGTCTAAATATATGTGGCGATCTCCAGGGCAGGTTTAAACCATAGACAGCAGCTCTGCCAGCCTCTGGTAATCCGACTCCAAACATATTTTAAATCACCTCAGAATGCAAATGTGTTTGGATACACAATATTATTTTATTTTTTTAGCATTTCCTTCAGTTGAAGTGGTTGCTAAGTACGTGAGTTAATCACTTTAATGCATCTAATAGTCCATCCACCTCCTATTCCACTTAACTACACGACTGACTCACAGTTTATGACTTCTTAGGTACTAGCTATCAGAAGGCTAATGCTAAGTTTATTTTTCCTTATTCACTATGTTTCCAAAAGCATGCTATTCAACATGGCCAAAAAGAATTGTCAAAGCCAGTGGGGCCCAAAAGCGAGACCTATTGGCTTTGCCAATGCTTGTTTTATAGTACTGCATCTTTTTAGGTGAGACTTTGTGACCATTGTCAGCGAGATCATTCAAGAGTGCAATTGTATCTAGTTTGCAGTCTTTTGTCCTTGATGGCACCAATAGATGGCATCAATGTATTGGGCCAAGATTGAATTATAGGGTAGCTGCACAATTTTCTTTAGGGTTTGAATAAAAATTGAGGGACTTTCAATATGCCCTTGTGGAATTAGACACCAAATGAAGACTTCATTTTGGAACCGTAATTCAAAAAGATATTCACTGTCCTTAGGCACAGGAATGGAGAAGAACGCTTGGAATAAGTCGATGACTAGGCACCATTCTGCATCCGCTGGAGTCTGGAACAAAATTAAAGCATGATTAGGTACCACCAGACAACATGGAATCACTATCTGAATAATTGTCCAACGGTCTTGCACTATCCTCCACTTACCAGCTTCTTAATGCCCATCACAAGAGAATTGCAGGTATTACCAAGCACCTCCTCTAGAATATCTTGTTCTATAATTTTTTTTCTCTGACAGGCTTCATCCCTTCTGCTTCTCTTCACAGTTTTATATTGCCAAATTCCGGAATAAATGGCATTAGGTTTGTACTTTTTATCAATCCTATCTCTTTACCTGTGAAATCCCATACCTCTTCTTTGGCTGTATGTGTTAAATCCAGAGGCAGGTCCTCTTTCTCTGGTCTTGTGATTTGATTTTAAAAAGTGAATCTTCATCTTGTGTTTCAATTGCAACACTATCCGGTGTGCAGTAAATCATGCAATAAATCACACAGTTCATTTTATCAAGCAAGTCCCAGCCAAGCAAATTAACAGGACTCAACTAACACAATATGAACTGATGATTGTTCCATTGACCCTATTTTAACTTTGACATCTGCTGTAACCTGATGAATAATCTATTTATTACTAATGCCTACAATCTGGCCTTCTTTTCCTGAGAGGGGCAGGTTTGGGACTCCCAGAGAACAAACTGTAGAGTGGGTAGCACCAATATTGATCATGGGTGATACAGTGTGGCCATTCACCTCACAATCTAAATATGGGCCACTACCTTCTACCTCTGAGACTGCCCCGAGCATGGAGTCCTCCTCCCTCCTCAGGCACTGTCATTGTGAATTAACCTCTAATCACAACGGAGGAAAATCATTGCTCAGAATCAGTGAATTCTGTTGGATTGTATAGCTTCTTGTTTCTCATGTTTTGCTGCATCACTGGAGCCATGGGCATATTCATATGAAACTGCCATTGAATTTGTACATTCTGCATAACAGTCCATTGGGCTGGAGCACAGTTTGCTGCCTGCATTTGACTTGTGTTTTGGTGCATCTGGGGAACAAAATATTTCTGGATTTAATCTGGATTTTGTCTACACATGCAATTTCCGTGTCCAGTTTTACAGAAGAAGTGACAAGCAGTGCTCTTCTTAAGCAAATTAATATTTGCATTCACTCTACTACTACCCTGTGTCTCCACCATCTCATTCTTTATTCCAGCGCCTTGCATCTCATTCATTCTGGAATTATCAGACTGGACAAAATCTGAATCAGATCCAATCGTCTGATTTCTGTTGCTTTTCTGAATGTGCATCATCTGTGAAATCATCAACTTCTCCTTAATCTTTTTCTGCTTCACATGGAAACAGTCACTGTAATATTTGGCAACCTTCAGAATCTCATCAATACTCTTAGCTTGCCGGCACATTAGACTCTGCTGAATATGAGAACTAAGCTTGGACGCAAACCCAAAGCGAAAGCTCATATGAATCAGCTAATGCTTTATTTTCTTTTTTTTTAAACTCCAATGTACTTGTTATAAATCTGCATAGGCCTTTCATAATAATCATGCACTGATTCTTTCAGCTCTTGTATAACTCTCATTATTTTTGTCCAGTGCACTTCCTTTTCTGGAGCATTGTTATGTGGAAATCTAGCCGGTTCTTCAGTCGGCCAAACAACAGCAGCCTAGCACTCTGAGTATAAATCACAGGAGCAACAATCACAAGTAATGTATCCAAATCATTTTTAAAGTTGTCACACCCTATGAACCTCCTTGTACAATTCATCAGATTGCTCTCTCAGTTTTGAAAAATTTGTTGTTGAGGCATAGAGATCACCTCTAATCCAGGGCATATGCACATAATTCCCTCCAAGCATTTCTATTAAGGATAATTCTGACACTGTTTCTGGTTCTGAATCACTAATGACCACGTTTTGCTTTGTTTTCCCTGTCTCTATATTTTTCTTTTTAGTAGTACATTTCTTTTTCCACTTATTTTGTATTTCTTCAAATCTCTCCAGTCCTAAATGTTGTCAGCTAAATCTTTAATGTGAACTCACAGTCACCAGACCCAGCTCCTTTCTCTCTGCTTCACTCAAATCCATTTTATAATGTTTCTGTAACTTCTGTGTCTGGCATTTATTTATTTATTTATGAGTTTTATATAGCGCTGGCTAGACCCGAAGGTATCAGAGCGCTTTACAGAATCAAGAGCAATGCAATCACCCAGTCACTAAGTATATGAACGTGCAACAATCAAAGGTTCGAGTACCATAACAACGTTAAATACACATAAAAAATATTAGGCAATCTAGGTGGAATACAATGTGGACACGACACAGAAGTTCGGCCCTAAGGGCGGTTACTGAATGTGGTCAAGTCACAAAATTTGAGGCCAGTGAGAAAACGACCTTCTAGGCACAAGAGGCAAGGTGAAGTAGACAGCCAACTGTTCAGCGGGGTCAAAGAGAGACTAATAGAACCGAGTTCAAGAATTGCTCATGGGTTCCAGTGTTTGTTGAGGAGATGGCGTTTCAGGTCTTTTTTGAAGCCAGTGAAGGAGGTGTTGCATCGTAGGTCCTTCGGGAGAGAGTTCCATATGCTTGGAGCGTTACCCGAAAAAGAGCGAGCCTGGGCAGATTTCTTTTTTTAGTTTGGGAGGAACAAGAAGAAGTGTGTTGGAGCTTCTCAGTGATCTAGTTTTTCCTGCCTTTGTAAGTTTGTTATCTAAATAGTCAGGGGTAACATCTAAATCTGCAATTGAGTGCTTACCTTCAGGACCATCTTTTATTAGATGGCTCTCAACATGGGTTCAGAAGCCAACATAGTACAGAAACAGCCCTTACTGCTGTCTTCAATAATATTCGGACCCAGGTTGATGCAGGACACACCACTCTACTGGTTTTACTTGATCTAACCGCGGCTTTCGACACCCTTTCTCCTCAAAGGTTGGTTGCCCGCCTTATGGAAATTGGGATCGGGGGTTCGGCTCTGGATCTCCTGGCCTCCTTTCTCAGTGAGCGTGCACAGATTGTCAAATTGGATCCTTTCTACTCAGCCGCTCAACCTGTATTTTGTGGTGTACCCCAGGGCTCGTCCCTGAGCCCTACGCTTTTTAATATTTATGTTGCCCCTTTGGCCGAGTCGGTGAGATCTTTTGGCTTGGAGGTGTTGCCCTATGCAGACGACACCCAAATAATGGTGTCTATCACCCATGATGTCAGGCACTCTGCTCTTAATTTCAGAAATTGTATGCAGGCAGTCTCCACTTGGATGACGGCCAACTTCCTGAAATTAAATGGGGAAAAGACGGAGGTCATTATCTTTGGCAACCACTCAGATATCTGGTCCAAAGAATGGTGGCCAGCTGCACTTGGTGTTTGTCCCTGCCCAGTCTCCTATGGTAAAATCCTAGGGGTCATAGTGGATAACTCTCTGTCACTTAATCGACAGGTTAATAGAACAGTCTCCACTTGTTTCGGGATTATCAGAATCTTAAGAAAAATCACTCCCTACCTCTCCTTTGAATCTCGTAAGCAGGCGGTCATCGCCTTGGTAACGTCCAGACTGGACTATTGTAATGCCCTTTATTTGGGCATTAACAAAGGACTGATTAATCGTCTGCAGTTGGTGCAAAACGCAGCTGCAAGGCTGGTGACCGACCTGCCCAAATACCATTCAGTTTCCACAACAATTAGATCCCTACACTGGCTTCCCTTGGACCGAAGGATTCTGTTTAAAACATTATGCCTTACCCATAACGCCTACTACGATGTTGGCCCCGAGGGTATCAAAGCTCTCTTTCATCGCTATGTCCCCACCAGACAGCTTCGATCCTCGGAAAAAAAATTGCTTAGAATTCCGAGTTTCAAAAAGGCCAGATGGGGAGGTAGAGCGTTCTCCACTGCTGCCGCCAAATTGTGGAATTCACTGCCGCAGGAGCTCTCTAGTCAGGTGTCACACTCTCTATTCCGAAAAGCATTGAAGACCTGGCTTTTTAAACAGAGCTTCCCCTGAGCATTTCTACCCGGTTTACCATCCGTTGTCTCGCCTCGTTGTCAGCGCCTTGACGCCCTTGGGCTAAGTTAGCGCTATACAAGATTATTTTCATTCATTCATTCATTCATTCATTCATTCATTCAGGGGTGTGTGAGTAAATGGCTTTGTGGGTGATACAGGCAGTCTTGTAATTGCATCTTCCTTCGATGGGAAGCCAGTTGAGGGTCTTGAGTGCAGGCGTGATGTGATCATACTGTTTAATATCTGTTATGAGCCTGGCTACCATGTTTAGTACTGATCTGAGGGGAGCGATGTGTGATTTCGGGGTCCCTGTAAGGATAGCATTCCCGTAGTCCAGTTTGGAGAGGACCAGAGATTGAACGACCCATTTGAAATCATCCGAGGGAATGAATGGTTTGATTTTTTTAAGGTGTTTTAGTGTGTAAATCGCTCCTTTGGCAGAGTTTTTGATGTGATCATTCATTGGCAGGTCTTTATCCAGGGTGAAACCTAAGGATTTAGCCGAATTGGAAAGAGTGAGAGAACAGTTAAGAGCCTTCAGGTCACTGATCCAGTCTTTGATTGGGAGGTGGTTACTTTTGGGGGGAAAACAGGATTATTTCTGTTTTAGTGGGGTTTAATTTTAGATGGTTAGCGTTAAACCAAGATTGAATATTACTCAGTGTGACGTTGAGATGTAGGATGTCTCTGGGTGATTTAATTTTGTAGTAGAGTTGAGTGTCGTCTGCATAGAGGTGAAATTTGATCCCTTCTTGCTTCAGGATGATAGTAAGGGGTTCCATGAAGAGATTGAACAGAGAAGGGGAGAGGATTGAGCCCTGGGGGACACCAAGAGAGACAGGTGTGGGTTTCGAGAGGCAAGACTTGATTCTGATTTGTTGTGATCGGTGTTGAAGGTAAGAAGTGAACCATTTTAAAACAGTGCCATTGATACCGGACCGGATCTTCAAGGATTCCAGTAAGGCTGGGTGGTTCACAGTGTCAAAGGCCGCTGATAAGTCAAGTAGGATAAGTTTGCATGCATCACCTTCATCTAAGGATCTATGGATGTCATCTGTGATATTGAGCATGGCAGTTTCTGTGCTACAGCCTTTCCTGAACCCTGATTAGAAGGAGTCAAGTAGGTTGGAATCCTCTATATGCCGGTTAAGTTGTTGTAAGACGCATTTTTCCATAGTTTTAGCTAGGAACGGGAGGTTGGAGATAGGTCTGAGGTTGTTGAGATCGCTCGGGTCCGCCCTGGAGTTTTTGGGAATGGGTGTGATTTCACCTATTTGGAGGGAATCCGGTACACAACCCGAGGCAAAAGAAGAATTCATGATTTTTGTCCAACACGGGGTGATAATGTGGTTATGGTTATGTACTATTTTTGCAGGGAGCGGATCTTTGGTGTGAGAAGTGGGCTTCAATTTTGCAATAATATTGAAAACTTCAAGTTCTGTCATGGGTTGGAAGACCGACCAATTGGCGTTGTTTTTCAGTTGTATGTTGAAAAGGTTGTCATAGTTCCCTTTGGGGCCGTTTGGTCATAGGCGAGATCGGGAGGAGTGACTGCGGTGGAGTAGGGAGTGTCAGAGCGGATTGATTGTAGGAGGGGTGAGGGTGTGACTTGAAGGAAAGATTGCTCAAGTTTGTTATTTTGTCCGTGAAAAAGCTGGCAATTTCTTCACATCGTTCATTAGAAGCTATGATTTCATGTGGGGAGGAAGAAGTAGTTTGTCGTTTGACAATGTTGAAGAGTTCTCTGGGCCTGTTCTTTGCACGGTCAAGTTGGATGCGGAAGAAGGTGGCTTTTTCTCGGAAGATGTGCTTCTTGTATGCCATCCTTGCAGTTCTGAGTAGATTTAGATGTAATGCCGATGGGTTTTGTCTCCACGTCCTTTCAGCTTGTCTAAGATGTCTTCTTTCGTTGTTGAGGTCCGAGTTAAACCAAGATTTTGATTGGATTGATCTTAGTTGTTTTAATTTGAGCGGTGCGACTTGGTCGAGCGCTTCTGTTATAGCAGTGTTGAAGTGGGCGGTGAGGTCATTTACATTAGGCAAGGGAGGGTACTGTTGTAGTTGTTCACAGATCTTGGCTTCAAGATCCGTAATTGGGACTTGTTTGAGGTTTCTGGTCCACTGCTTAGGTTTATTTGACGAGTTTAAGTGTGTTTTGACGAAGGTATCAATGTTGAATAGTATGAGATGGTGGTCTGACCAGTCTATAGGTAAGATGGCACTAAGGGAGACCAGTTCATTGCTGGTGATAATCGCGTCAAGCGTAGCGCCTTCGATGTGTGTAGGTTTATTGCAGAGTTGATTTAGGTCGTTACTTTCCAGAAGGTTCATGAGGCGCCTGATTGTGGGGTCTTCTGTGTTGTTCCAGTGTAAGTTAAAGTCTCCCAAAAACACGTCCGTCGTGTCCATTAAGGAGAACCAAGTTAGTAGGTCAAATAACTCTTCTGCGAAGAGGGCTCGATCCCCAGGAGGGTGGTAGATGGTGTGAAGTTTGATAGGCGAGGAGCCTTTACCTTTAAGTTCAGTGCCGAGGTATTCAAAAGTCGAGTATTCTGCGTTATTTAATATGGACAGATGAATTTCAACTTTGTGTATTATGGCTAGACCTCCACCTGTTCTTTCAAGTATGTCCTGTCTAATGATGGAGTAACCAGGGGGAGTAAGCAGATCGAGTATGACGTTAGAGTGGTCGTTGAGCCAAGATTCCGTGAGGAAAGCAATATCAATTCCCTCACTGAGTAAGGTTTCAGCGATATCTGTAGCGTGTGAGCTGCCGATCTACAGTTGACGAGCATGCAAGATAAAGGGGAGGTATTGTCTTTAGCAGGTTGTAGAGTCTAAATGGTGGTGAATTAGGCAGGGGGTCTGGGAGAGTCAGTGATTATGTGGGTTCTATTTATGCCCACTATAACTGAGATTGTGGAGGGAAGATTGTGGGCCATGATCTGGGTCTTGGCTGCCGATCTGCAATTGGCGAGCATGCAAGATAGCATACAGGGCTTAACTATCGCAGCTTGTAAGGGTTGAATGGTGGTGAGTTGGGCAGGGGGTCTGGGCGAGTCTGTGATTACAGGGGTTCTATTTATGCCCATTAGTACTGGGATAGTGGAGGGAGGGTTGAGAAGAGTAGTCTGGATCTTAGGGAGGTAAGATTTGCTGAGAGCCTCTGCTTCCAGTACGGATAAGGAGCAGTGAGAACAACGGGGTCTGTGAGCCCGCCTGCACAGTCGAGTGGAGGGCCAGGGGGCCCTTGTAAGGCCGTCAGTGAACCTGAGTGTGGAGGCAATTTCGGATACTCGTAAGTGTGGGAGCGGGTAAGGATGGCATGAATTGATAGGTCCTGTCTAAGATGCGCTAAGTCAGTTGCAAGAGAGTCGAGTTTATGCTCCATACGGTTCAGAATCTTAGTGAGATTGTTATTGATGTAGCCCGCATAGGTGGTGGGGGAAAACACGACAGATCCTGTGCATGCGGGAGCAGAGGTTGCTACGCTATAGGGGTGAACTGTGCTGTTGGGGCAAGGATTTGAGACAGTCTGGGAGGGATGCGTAGGGTCTGCCTTGGTCAGGGGAGTATGTCAGTAGAGAAATTAGTCGATGATGACCTACTGATGGGGTCCGCATCATGAGGCATGCCGTGGGCCTCACCAGGCTTAGTTACAATGAGATTGTGGGTGGGGGAGGGAGCAGGTGAGGACCTGCTGGTGGGCAAATGTCTGTTGTGTGTGAAGGAGGGGGAGTCAGTGATGCTGGTTGAGTCTGGGGGTGTCCCTGCGTTGGATCTATTGGGAGAGGAAGGATACATGGTCAGTTCTGTGTATAGGGCAGCAGAGAGCTCTAAGCTACACGGTTGGACAGTGTCAATGGGCCTGTAATTGTCGATCGCCTGAGTAGTCTGGGTAGGGTTGACATTAAAAGGAAGGGGGGGCAGCTGTGGCAAAAACCGTGGATGACAGGTTAAGGAAGGAGCCCACTTCCCTAGGTTTGGTGTAAGAGCCTTCCGGGTTAGTTATCATGAGATTACTGGATCGGGTGGACAAGAGAGGTCATTTTAGAGGGCATTAGTCGGCGGTGTGTGTTAGAGGGAGTGGTATGGTTGGTGGTAGTGTGAGGAGGTGTCACAGCACAAGGCAGTGAGTCCAAGGGGGGGAGAGGGAGGGGCTGTTCAGGATTGGGGGATTGTGGTAATGGGGAGAGAGGCACTAGGGGTACTTGGCCCTGCTGTGTGAGTGCGGTGAAAAATGAACGAAAGTGTCTATCAAAAATGGTGAGGGTCAGTGGCTTGTATGAGTATATTCTCTGTTCTGAAAATGGATATGTCAATTTCCCCTCTAAAAGAAGGGGAAGGGGACGTCGTCAGTTTTAATCCATAGGGTACTTTGATTGTTTTGGTGACTTGAAGGAGGAGAAGGAAGATGTTTTGCCATTTAGCCAGGCGTTTGGAGTAGAAGATAAAGTCCGTTTTCTTGGTGCCATTGAGCACGCTAAGGTAGGTATCTGCTATTAGTGTTTCCGGTGTTGTTTCAGTAGTTTGAGATTCTTTTTAGCGTTCTTGGAGATATTTTTTAGGTATGTGATGCTCCATGAGTTTGTGCCATATCTCGCCAGTGCAGAGTCGAGGGGCTTGTGGAGGTACATTGCTATGGAAGTTCAGTGACTTGTAACAGTTGCTCTGCAAGAGGGAAGCGGTTGGAGGGGGTCTAAAAAGATTGAACTAGGCGTAGTGTGGTGGTAAGATGGGCAATGAGCCTAATGTTAGGATGTGGTACAGTTGTTAGGATGATGACAGTCTAATATAATAAATAGACCTTATATTCCTCAGCTAATCCCCCAGATGCAGTATGTACTTCATTTGCACAACTTGTTACTTCTCTGATCAGATATCTTATTTTAGCAGCATTGTATGACATTATTCTGTTTAAATCAATTCTATGGCAGAACCCGGAGGCAAGGATTATGCTCTGCTTTCTTCATTTATTTCAATAGCAGCCACATTGACAGTGTCAACAACAAGTTACAAATAAGTTCATATCCAATCAGGTGCTGCCAGACTCTGTAAAAGGTGTTGTCCCTCTTCTATCGCCCTCTTTCTTCGCTGCTTGCAGCCTGTGTCAGTTAAGTGCCAGTACTCCAGTCCCCTTCTATCTTCTCATTTCCGAAATGTGCTTATTTTTTAAGTTGTTGGTTTTCTAGTGAGGCGCTTGCGCCTCATGCACAAGCGTCAGCGGGAACGCCGCGCTGCTCCTTCACAGTCTCATTTTTCCTCATCTGAGGGCTTCGGGTCAGGGCGCTTGTCGGCCCACCGACCGCTAGAGGGCGCACACCCTTTTCGCATCAGACTCCAGATGCTTGTTGTCTCGAGGTGCAGCGGAGTGCACTTCTGTTTCAGACATCGCTGAGCACCGCACACAGCCAAATCAAGCTAAGTGCCCCCGTCAGCCTGGAGCTTGAACACCCTCTGGGGTAAGAGTGTTTCAGGAGCAGTGACTCCTGCATAATGGCAGACATTGCCCAGGCTGCTTTTTCTAGCCATATTGTGCCCGTGTTGACACCAATCCCATGTCGACCAGGGCCCACACTCTCTGCACCTGCTTTGGCCTCATGGGATCAGTGATCCCCAGATCCCTTGGGCCATGTATAGATATTTCAGGCCTTGCAAGGCCTGTAGCCTGCCATTTCTTTAGCATGCTACGGCCTGTGACTTGCTGGCACCCTATTTAACTCACAAGGTCTGCACACTGCTGCCCCCGCCACACACAATCTGATTACCTGGTTGGTGGCCACCGTACCATAAATATTTATACAGACATATTTGACACCAGCTATACTTACCTCAGATCTCATTGAGGATTACGGGGACTATTATGAGGAGGAGGAAGACTTTTCTTACGTCCCGGTCACAGATGATTTCGGTGACGCGGTGGACACCTCCATAATTAAGTTGGTCTCGGACGCAATGGCTCCTTTGGAGAAGAGACTCATGGACATGGCGCAACGGTGATTGCAACCTCTCACACCGAGGGAAGACCTTACTGGGCCTTTGGCCCCAAGAACCTCCAGAGCCGGCCTCTGTGTCCCCCTCCAAGAATCCGTGCAAATGCCCGCAATCCTCAGGGGTGGACCTGGACGCGTTTGCCAGACTGAACAAGGCATTCTCGGGTGCCAATCCCCCTATGCTCCCTTGCCCGCCCCTACTGGCTCTTCGCCCCCGAGCAAGACCGTATCCAATTCACCCTCCCAGCTTCTGATGGTTCTCTACTGGTGCGGAAGGTGAGTCCAGCCTTGGCCAGTCCTGGAAACCCTCCACTCCCCCCACTGGGTCACAGGCATTGCGGAGGAGTCTGGTGACTCCCAGTCAGATCTTTTAGAGCCAGAGGAGCTGATGCATCCCTGCTCCTCTGAATGGGCTCCCAGTGACAAGGCAGCTAAATACGTGGCTGGTTGTTCTGCAAACCCCTTGACCAGGAGGTTAGAAATAAGCTTTGGGCGGAATGCCCCATGCCATCTTTGGAGGGGAAAGTGGCTGTTACACCTGAGATAGACACTCATATGGCCACTTTCCTGGCCAACTGCATCAAGGATCTGAAGAAAGGTATAGATCGCTTCTGGCGGCCATGCTAGGACAAGCTCCTGGACATAACAGGTCTCTTGGTAAAGATTTTTGATATGGCGGAGGATGCCAAGGTATCCGGGGCATTGATCTCTCCAGAGGTGATTTCTAGTTGGTCCCAACGGCCAGTTATATTTCTCGGCAACACCAATGGTGCCATCTCTATGGATTGGCGCAGGTCATTGCTCATTAAAATTGATCCCAAGCTAGGTGAGTTGGCGACGTTCGAGGCAGGCCAGGTGGCACAGGGAGGACTCTTTGGTGACCTGTTCATTAAGAAGCTCGGCAAATTTGTGTCAACCTTTAATTCACTCGACATGGCCCAGTCATCTGTCATGCGCATTTTCAATGTGCATGTTTTCACCAGGGCCGGCAGTGGTAGGGGGCGCTTGACGTTCCCATTACTCTGCCTCCAGCAGGGGCCAGCCATCCCAGTGATGCCAATGGCAGGACTCCTCATGCTTTGGGTCACGTCACTGAGGTCACTGCAATGGGCCCGGTGGTCTAGGAGCCAACTCCAGTTCAGATGGTGAGTCTTTGTATAACTTTATGCACTTGTTTGGGGGGTTGATTGCCACAGTTTATAGACAGTTAGCGGACTCTCACGTCAGATGCCTGGGTGCTTCAAACCGTGCAGGGGTTCCACATAGAGTTCTGTGGGCCGCCCTTTCAGCCTTTAACCCCCCCCGTGCCTTCTTTTCTCCGGACAGGAGGCCACCCTTATTCAGCAGGAGGCTCAGGAACTCCTGCCAAAGGGGTGATTCATCCTTCCGATCCACATCCCTCCGGGTTTCTTTGCAATCTGTTTCTGGTTCAGAAGCCGGATTGGAGTCAGCTCCCGGTGATCAATCTCCACTAATTCAACAAGTGGCTGGTTTATCTCCATTTCAAGATGAAGGGTATCTACCTCCTTTGTGACCTTCACCGGCCCAACGACTGGATTGTCCGGCTGGACCTCAGGATGCTTATCTCACGGTCCCAATCTGTCCGCCGCATAGTCAGTTTCTTCAGTCCCAATGGCATGGGCAAACTTTTGAGTTCAACTCTCTAACTTTCGGCCAGTCGTCGGCCCCCTGATGTTTCACCAAGGCTCTAAATCCAGTGATAGAGCGCTTGAGAGTGTCTGGTGTATGAATGAGAGTATATCTGGATGACATGCTGCTGATGGATCAATGCCTGCATACACTATCTTGTCACCTACTGATGGTGGTGGATCTACTTCAGTCACTGGGGTTTGTTATCAGCCAAGTGAAATCAAGTTTCCCCCCATCATGCTCAATCACTGGGGGTTGTGATCAATTCGGTAGAGACTACGCTGAGCCTTCCCTCCAGGAAGATTGCCAAGATCTGACACGAGGTGAGGAGAATGCTGGCGAAACCACGGATCTCCTTCCGCCGATAGCCAGAGTGGTAGGCCTGTTGTCCTCCATCAGGCCATTTTTCCAGGGCCCCTACATTTTCGGGCCCTCCAACGGCTGAAAGCATCTCTCCTGTGCTGCGGCCTCACATACTCCCAGTGCGTTCCTCTGTCAGAAGAGGCCAAGGAGGAGCTTGAGTGGTGGCTCTCTCACATGGAGGCGTGGAATGGTCGCTCTATTTTCGGCTCACAGTCGGATCTTGTGATCAAGTCCGATGCCAGTGGTTCAGGTTATGGAGCTCGTTGGGGGGGAGTACACCGCTGGCGGAGGATGGCCTGCCGCAGAACGTTCCCTACATATCGATTGCTTGGAGCTGATTGTGGGTTCCTTTGCAGTGAAGTGTTGGACCAGAGACCGGGTGCAATCTTGTCTCTTTTTGAAGATGGACAGCGTGTCGATAGTCTACTATATCAACCATCTAGGGGGTACACGGTCTAGAGCCCTCTTGGATCTGGCAAATAACTTTTGGGACTACTGTCCGGAGCATCGTGTTTCATTGACGGCGGACCACCTCCCGGGATCGGCCAATCCGGTAGCGGATTGACAATCTTGCCATCCAGTTTGAAGCCTGTGGAGACTTTTTCCCGGCGATGTACTTGGCCCCTCTCTCCCTGTGGGGCACGGTAACAATCAACTTGTTTGTGTCCAGACTCGATCATCAGCTTCCTTGGTACTTCCGTTGGGGACCTGACCTGGGAGCAGTAGCGACCAATGCCTTTCTCCAGGATTGGTCAGCGGACCAGAGTTATGGTTTTCCCCCATTTGACTTGATCATGCGGCTGACAGCTCAGGTGCGCAGGCAGAAGGCCGATCTGGTAGTGAGCACCCCGGTGTGGAAGTCGCAGTCTGGTTTCCAGTTCTGAATGAACTTTGCTGAGCTTCTCCAATTTGTCTACACCACTATCCTTATCTACTAAGCGATCCCTCCGGTAATCCCCATTACCTAGTGACGAACAGCAGCCTCCAGCTTATGGCTTGGAGGATTACAGGTCACTATGGCAAGGCCCTGACCTATCGTTTAGATGCAGCGGACCTCCTCTCTTGAGCTTGGGCCGACAGTACAGTCAAGAGGTACACATTGACCTGGTCTTGATGGATGGGTTGGTGTCTGCAACGGAGTTTGGTTACCGTGGGGGCAGACGGTGTCCACATCCTAAATTTCCTGGCCTCTTTAGCTTTGGGAGGAATGGCTTATAGATCAGTCAAAAGGTTTAGATCGGCAATTTCCACAGGCCACGGCGTGATAGCGGGTCTACCAGTCAGTGAACATCTGCTGGTTAAAAAGTTGCTACGCAGCATTAGATTATCCTTTCCTCTGGAGCCCAGGTACTCACTTGGTCCTTTGGGATGTTAATGAAGTTTTGAATCTCTTGTCTTCATGGCCTAGTAACAGGCACCTCTCCCGGAAACAGTTGTCGGGCAAAATGATCATTCTGTTGTGCCTGATCTCCTACAGGAGGGTGTCAGATGTTAGAGCCCTGGACATTACAGGAAGATCCTTTACACCGGACGGGGTCACTTTTTTGTCGCTCCACAGACTAAATGTCATTCCCATGTGATTTCTTATCCAGCTTTTCCTGAGTCACCCAAATTGTGTGTTGTAAGATGCATCAAGGCCTGTGAGACTATGACAGCAGAGATACATTCTCCCAGTGAGAAGCAACTGTTGATCGCTTTGAGGAGACCTTTCCGAGCAGTCTCATCACCGGCCATCTTGAGAATTGTGCAGTGGATAATGCAGGAAGCGGGGATTGAGACCATGATTTTCAGAGCCCACTCCGATCGAGGCTCAATGGCCTCAAAAGCCTTTGCTTTGGTGGCCCGCTTGGAGGATATTCTGAACGCAGCAGACTGGTCCTCGGATTCAACCTTCAAGAGGGTCTTTTTCAAGCCAGTCTCCTCCATTGCGGCTCTGGTGGTGGATAAGCTTTAAACTAGCATAATTCTCCCCTCCAGGTCCTGCCATAGAATGAAAAACTTCCTAGCTATTCGTAACAGAAAGTTTCAATTCTATTAAGAACTCGGAGGCGAGGATTAGCCCACCCTCTGATGAATCTTCACCCACCCGGGTGATTGGATCGCCTCTGAGTCCTTAATAGAATTGAAACTTTCTGTTATGATAGCTAGGAAATTTTCCATTATTCCCTACAAAATGTCTCCAAATTCGGTCTTTAAACGTTCAATATTAATCTCCCTCTCTTTAGGAAGTACAATAGGTACAGGAGAGGCAGGACCAGCACTAGGCACAATAGTCGGGATAATTTTGGAAACAGGAGCAGGCACAATATTAGAAACAGTAGTAGAGGTACCGCTACCAGTGCTAAGCAAAGCTATTAATTTATTCTCAAGCGGAGCACTTGCACTCGCTGTTGTACTCATAATTGTCACTGCAAGCGCCGTCAGTTTCTGTGCACTCGCACTGAGTTCATCTTATGTACCCATGTCAGGTACAAGCTTAGAGACCACTTGTAGCTGTGTGTTCGGAGGAGGTCTAGAATTGAAAAGATCATTAAAAAAGTTATCTTCCTCATCCGAATCTTTGTCTTTGTTTCTGTCATCCTCATCTTTCTATTTGTCTGTTTCATTAACTGCTGCAGGAAAACTTCTCACTACTCCTACCATAACCTCTCTCCAGAATCTTTCAATCTAATAATCCCATTTGTTTTCCACCACCTCAGTGTGCTTTCTGGCATGAGACTCTGATGGCTGTTTTATTTTAGAGCACCCTTTGACAGTGCAGTTAACTCCTAGCAGATCACAGGCAGGTCCAGCAACATGGATTTCCTCAAAGATTTTCCATTTTCTCATGTCTCAGTAATGCCTATGCCTTAGCCGATGCCCCTCTCCTGGTTTGCATTTATCTATTACGCCTTTGCAAATGAGATACTCAAATTATGCTGCAGCTTCAGTGGAATCCTGAAACCTAGCTGTGAAGGCTTAGGTGATTGTCATGCCAGTTGTTGTGCATTCTCTACTCCTATTCACCACTTAAAGAACTTGTAATTTAGCCTAGACAAAAATATGCAGTAGTGGCCATTAGGTAGAAAGCACCTAAATGTAGTTGCATTGGTCATTGGAAAAATAACATTCATAGAATGCATCCATTCCTATGTCATGTACGATCTGATAACCAATTATTTGTGCTTTCATGTGTTCTAGTGCTGAATTAGTTAGCAGGCCTTATCAGATGAAGGTGTGTGTAGAGGTTCTATTTAGTTTTCCTTGATGGTTGGTTGTCTTTGTTTTCCATGTTGGTGAAGCTTGTCAATTAAGGTACTCTGTGCCCCACAGTCAGTGCAACATTGTAGTCCTATGTCTATGTTAAGTGTCACACCTAATCTCTCTTATGCCTTCTGACCATATCTTTTGTAGGGTACTTCAAATGTGCCATTTAATTCTAGTGTAAAGGACATTATTGCTTATCTGTAGAGTGCACTACCAGCAAATCTTATTGCCACTTATGAAATCATCACACAACACTGACCACACAGCTACCCTGGTAATTTCAGCAGTGTTTCTGAATTTTGGAAAAACTCTACTGTGACTGTTGTTAGGTTGCCCAATAGAGGCTTGGTGTAATATGTGTACTCATAAATCGTATTGCACAGTAGTTTTTGGATTATTTAATGTTGTTTTTAAATATTGTAAAGAAAATGTATTTTATAATAAAATCAGTATGTTATATATATATATATATATATCTTCCACCTGATGCTGCAGTTCGCAGTGCCCTGCCTCCGGCGTTGGTGCCTGCCAGCAGCAGCCGCTTCAAATTTTCGCAGAATGTCCAAGTAAATGCCCCAATCGGCGAGAACAAAAGAGGCGGCACACCAGGAGAAGGCACAATAATTTATTTGCACTACTATATAATTTCTTATTTGTTAGTCGACTCCCACTACAATATAAGTACTTGTGAGGCACTTATTAAATCATGCAATTATCTATAGGCCGATCTGAAAAGTGTTGATCCTGGTGGGTTTGAGTATATGCAGTGCCACTGGTATGTTACTTTTTTCACTTACCTTTTTTCCTCACAAATACCTATAACATTAAACTATCCTGAGGCTTACACTACCAGTGTTTGCAGATGCACAACAGAAACACACTCGCCACTTCAAGGCGAGGGGTGCATGGATGCTGTTAAGATCATCCTTTGTTTGCTTGCTATAAGACTGTGAGAGCTGTTGTGGGCTTTGGTAATTTGTGCACACACGTAGGTGCTATTTGACTGCCCTTTTTATTCAGTATGGGTTGCTCATTATATTTATAGTACCATGCAGGCATTTGCTGTATACAGCAATGCTCTGTTGCTTAGGTAGAACCATATTCCATAAATTGCTTCTACACACACTAATACTTTCCACTATGGTGTGCGTGCCATAATTATTTTCATCCATTGGCAGAAGAAGTAATATCACTTTATTTGCCATCATCCATCTGCACAGGAAGTGAAATCACAGGATGTCCCATCCTTCATCTGCACAGGAAGTGACATCACCGCTCCCCCCAATCGCACCTGCAGGACAGCACCCAACTCTCTCACAGTTGCACAGTCCTGCAACTGCCCACACAACACTCGACACTCGAATACATGCTCCTCAACACCCACTCACTCACCAAACATGCCATCAAGATCTGGGACCTACTTTTCTTCATGAAAAAATCCCTGAACCTTGCATTGCCACCTAACCGCCACAGCCATCCCCCCCGGAATACAAGATCACCAGGCAGAACACACTTCACAGGCCCGGAGGCGGAATCATCATCATCATCCACAAGAACGCCATCATCTGTGCCACCTCCACGGACACATCATCCTGGTACTTCAAACACTTGTTGTTCAAGCTCCATGTCACAGCCAACTTCACCGTAAGTGGCACGCTCATCTACAGAGCACTTGGACCGGGCACCAACTTCACAGACACCATTATGAACTTCGTCACACCATTCATCCTCGATGCCAGCAAATACATCGTATTTGGAGACCTGATCTTCCACCTGGAAGATCACACCAACCCTAACTCAAAAGCATTCATCAAAGACCTTGGGCCTCACCCAATGAGTAAAGGGACCTACTAATGTCACTGGTCTCCTCCTGGACCCAATTTTCACCACCTTCTGCAACATCTGAGTTGAAAAGCACACACAAGTCTTCTGAACAGACCACGCCCTCATCAAGTTCAGCATCCCTGTCCCAGGCCAATGCACATGCCTGCCAAAACTGGACCAACATCAATGACAAGGACTGGAACACCGCTGTCAACACCCACTGGCCTGAACACAGCACAGTCTCCCCAAAGCCATCAAAAATTGGCTCACCTCCTGTGCTGAGTCCCAGACCCCCCTCAAACACAGCAATATAACTAGATCTAGAACCCAAACGGTTGAAACACCACTGCAAACAACTGAAACTCAAATGGAGAATTAGCCAGGACAACGCAGACAGGAGCCCCTTCAAATCTGCCTTAAGATGCTACCACCAAATGATCCAGACCACCAAACGCACAGTTCTGTCATACAGCATCAATGCAAGCACCAACAGAAGCAAAGAAATCTTTGCTATTGTGAAGAATTTCACCTCACCAGTGACCGCTTCTAACTCAATCACTCCCTCGCAGGAACTCTGCAGCAATCTGTCTCAATTCTTCAGCAACAAAATCACCGCCATTTACAGCATCTTCAACTCACAACTGGACCTGACTGACCTTTCCAAACGCCTCCCAATTTTATCCAAAAAACCAACGCTAACCACATGGCCCGCCATCACCCCAGAAGAATCTGCTGCCACCATGAAGTCCATCCACTCAGGGTCCCCTACTCCAGAAGACTGCAACCCATCAGCTTCATTCTCACACCCATTCTGAATGCCTCCACCTATTCCGCAACCTTCCAGATGCTTGAAAACATGCTGCTCCCCACCCATTGCTAAAGAGACACAACCACAGCACAAAATCTGCCATTATCAGTGCCACGGATGACACCAGCATACCTCTTGATGAAGGAGACACAGCGGGCCTTATCCTCCTGGACCTCTCCTCAACGTTTTAACACGTTTTCCCACCCCATCCTCATCCAATGCCTACATGACATCGGAATCCAAGGACACACGCTTCAATGGATATGATCCTTCCTAACTGGAAGAACCAGTCAGTTAGCCTGGCACCATGCACCTCATCTGTGGAGTTCCGCAAGAATACTCCCTGTGCCCAACTCTCTTTAATGAATACATGATCCCTCTAATCATCTCCTCTCATGACATTAATATCCTCTCCTATGATGACAACACACAGCTCATTCTCTCCTTCCCGGACAAGACACCCAGTCCCCGGATCAAGTTCAAAGCCTCCATGGCTGAAATTGCCCATTAAAGACCAACTGTCTGAAGCTGCATACTAAATTACCGAAATCGTGATCTTCGGGAAGAGTACTTCACTGATGAGATTCCACCTGGTGGCCAACAGAGCTAGGACCGACACCCACCCTCACCACCTACACCTCGGGATTGTCATCTACAGCAAACTCAACGTGACCACCCAAATCAACGCCATCAATGCCTCATGCTTCCATACTCTGAAGATGCTGCTGAGGAAGATTTTTTAATGGCTCCCAAACAGCACCCAGAAAACCATCCACACGCCTCGTCACAAGTAAGCTGAAATATGGGGACACCATCTGTGCCAGATTCCTGAAAGCTGCAGACCATTCTGAACTCGGCGGCTAGAATCATTCAGCCCCCACGCCGCACTCACATTACACCACACCTGAAGGAGCTCCATTGGCTTCTCGTACACAAAGGAGCACAATTCAAACTCCTTACCCACACTTTCAAGGCACTACATAACACTGGCTTGTCCGGACTCCTACTTGCACACATCTAGTGCTTATGGAAAACCAGATCTGATCGAGACTTCTACATCGCTCCTAAAGCGTGGAATGCCCTGCAGCTACAAATAAGAGCCTCCACCTCACTTCTTAAATTCCGCAAGAAGCTGAATACCTGGCTTTTTGAGTAATCCCACTAGGCCACAGGTTTGGCTAGACTCACAACTGCTCAGTACCAGGATACCCTCTGGGGTGATAGTGTGCTCTATAAATCTGCATAACATTTCATATTATTTTGTGTTTTTCCTTAGATATGTTATTCTTCATGTGCTTTATCGCATCAGGTAGTCTGTCTTGGCCTATTATGTATTAGTGCGCTCTATAAATCTGCATAACATTACATGTTATACTGCCCAAGTTTCTCTTTAGATATGTCATTCTTTTTGTGCTTTATTGCATCAGGCAGTCTGTCAGTATTACTCATTTACAGACTGGTTCACAGTAAAGAATGAACTTCTTAAGTTTCTCTGGTTATCTGTTGGAGGTAAGATATTGACAACACCAAAAGAGTTGTGGATAATGGAACTCTTATCTTTTTTATTCGTTGCCAGAGGGATATACATCTATTTATTTGTTCTTTCTAATTTGAAGTATCTGCTACTTAGTTTTAACTGCTACATTGACATTCAGTTTCATATTTACTTTTTCTGTATCCTTGTGCTGAATTCATGGTCTTCCTATACACTTGTCACTCATTTTGGCCTTCATCTTGCTTACAACTGTCATGTCTGAGAAGCTTAAATAATAATTTGATTTATGTTGTACTTTTTAGGTCACTAAACTGCCAAAGGGAATGCTCTTTTCATGTGCAGTTTCTACAGCACAACATGGATGCTGCTGACCAGAGACACGATTCTGCCCTCCTGCTGCTGAGCCAAGCTTGAGCAGCGGAAGGCAGAACAATAGGTATCCTGTCACAGGGAGGTGTGACCACCTCCCAGACAGGGTTTAGTGTATTGGGGCCAGGTGGGAGCGCTTGCCAGCGCCACTCAGTCTGCTTGAAGGGCACAGTTGGTGCCCTCCTTGCATAGTCCAGTTCAAACCAGCTCAGGGAGCCGTTGGCTCCTGCTCTGGTGCAAAACTGGACAAAGGACATGGGAGTATCCTCCCCACTGTCCGACCCCTCCCCTGGAAGGGAACCCTGAACTGACCCAACCCTTTACTTAGGGTACCTAAGGGCTTACCTGAGGGTGGGTCCCTAGATTCATCATGGAACAAGATTCATTTCAAGACACCACTTCTTCTTCTACCGTCTGGGCACTCTGCACTTTGCTGGAATTTGTTCTGGGCATCAAGGCTGCAACTGGGAAGACTCCTGCTGCTCCTGATCTCGTTGCCCTGCTCATCTGCTGCAACGTCCGTGCCTGTGCTCCATACTGGAACCTTCCAAGGCCTGTGGGCATTCAAGACACCTTAAGGAATCTCCCCTGAAGTGAATGAGTCACTTCCGTGCATCTGCAGGCACCGCAACTAAGCTGACTGGTCTGCTGAACCTGGGCTTCCACAGACTCCGAAAGGCTCAGCAACACAGGTGGTGGCTCTTCACATCCCCTGGGGCCTGCCCTGTCCTCTCACCAAGTTTGAGGCCAGTATCCCTCGTTGGAGCCGCAGGAACCGAACCCCTGTGCACCGCGTCGACTTGCTGTTGCAAAGGCTTATTGGCTTCCTTCCATCAAGATCTTCGGGCTCCAAGTAGCCCCCACCTCAAGCATCTCTTGTGACCAAGATCTTCGTCCTCACCACATCACTTTCACCGTGGGCCTGCATCTTTGGTGAGCTGCTCGAGGTCCTCTCGCAACTCCAGAACCTCCGGCCTGTGAGTCC
Source organism: Calotriton arnoldi (assembly GCA_963921515.1). Classification (NCBI taxonomy): domain Eukaryota; kingdom Metazoa; phylum Chordata; class Amphibia; order Caudata; family Salamandridae; genus Calotriton; species Calotriton arnoldi. Next base: position 287,077 of record CAWUFW010014012.1, on the reverse strand, counting down.
TCTTGAGGGTCTTCTTTGCTTTCTGTGGGCTCCCCTGATTGCTCAGGGCCTGCCCTGACTCCCCTGCTTGTAGTGAGTCACCTGGACCTTGCTGGTCCCGACACTGCACCTTCTTTGCTTTCCACGTTGTTTGCAGTAGCCAAGGCTTGTTGGTGCTCTCGACGGACACCGACCCCTCAACTCTCGACATCCGACGTGGGACAGCTCGTGAATGGCTCCTGGTCTTCCAGAGCATCCCCTGGTCCTCACAGCTCCAGCTCCAAGGTCACCGTCAACTTCCCTGCAACACTCGACATCAAAGGGAATTCGTCTTCCGTGCCTCCTGGTCACTCCTGAGTGGCATAGACTCTGTCTCCCCTGCTTGCAGGTACTTATCATCCTGAATCCACCTTTGGGTTCCACCGGACACTTTCACCTTCTCCAGCAGCTGCATCTTCCTGAAGTCTCCCATTGTGTTCAACAGCGGTTTCCGACGCCACTTCACACCTATGCACCCGTCTTCCCTGGTCTAGGTATCCTGGTTCCTAGGGTATCCACGGGTGGGTTGGCTCTCCAACCTTCTGTATTCCACTGGGTTTCTTCAGGGTCCACTGGGAAGGGTCCTTCTTCTTTAAAATTGCAACCGCGACGTACCCATTGGCTTGCATTGATCCCACAGTCGTGTTCCCACTCTGCACACGGCTCCGTGGGGCTCCTGGTTACTTACCTCGGGTGGTTGCTTGGGTCCCCGGCACTTCTACGTCTTCTGGGTATAGTCTTGACTCGAGTCGTGGTTCGCATACCACTATTTTAGTATATGGTTTGGTCTCCCCCTGGTGACCACTGTGTATTTCGTGCTACTTACCTGTTTCTATTGAAAAGTATTGTGTGCATTGTGTATATCTTTGGCTAGGAGATATCTGTATGTGTTAGTGAGTATCTTATAATAAATAATAATGGGTAGACTTTATAGACAGTGCTATTAAAGCTCTGGAAGGCTGGCTTAATGGAAGCAAGGTACAGGACTATGAATGATTGTACAATTTAATCATGAGGGAGCACATCCTTAATAACTGTCAGAACCAATTACTGCACCAGTACCTGGTGGACTCTGATCTGACCTCTCCCCAAGAATTGGGAAAGAAGGCAGACAAATGGGTCCGCACCAGGGTCTGGCAGAAGAACCAGGGAGGTGGTGGTGACCAGAAGAAAGATACTTCCAAAACCCAAGAGAAAGGTGGGGATAAGTCTAAAGAGAAGTCCTCTGAAGGTCCCCAAAAATCTTCCTCTGGGGGTGGGTCCCAAACTCCTTCTTCCCCTGGAAAGAAGCCTTATTGCTATGTTTGCAAAAAGCAAGGCCACAAGAAATATGACTCTAATTGTCCCAAGGCCAGCAATAAGGATACTGCTACTAATTCTACTACTACAACTACAACAACCCCTAGTGCCCCAAGTAGTAGTCCCGCAGGTGGTAGTAGCAAACCCAAAAGTTTAGTTGGGTTCTCATGGGGTACTGAGGTGGATACTGGCCTAGCCAGATCCCCCACACAGGCCACCTTAGTCTGTGATGGTGGCATGGGGTTTGCCACTTTTACTGTAAGTCCCCATAGCTTGGGCAAGTACAGACAGGAGCCTCTGATTAATGGTCAGAAAGCTGTAGCCTGTAGGGACATAGGAGCTAGTGTCACCATGGTGACAGGAAAACTGGTGTCCCCACTTCAGCTTTTACCTGAGTACATGTACCAGGTGACCAACACTGATGGTGTTAGGACAGATCATCCCATGGCCATAGTCAATCTCAGCTTGGGAGGGGTCACTGGCCCTAAACGGGTTGCAGTGTCCCCAAACTTGCCAGTAGACTGCCTCTTGGGCAACGATTTGGAAACTTCAGCCGGGGCTGAAGTACAACTGAAGGCCCATCTAGAAATGTTAGGCCTCCCTGAGAAGGTTGGTGCAATCCTTAGGGCCCCAGTTCAACCACAGGGAAATTCAGGAGCAGTGGAGCCTGAAAGAATGGCCCACTCTGCTCTAACCGAGAGCAAAGGGGAGTAAGAAAAGTCTTCCCCCCCCCCCAGACTTTAGGTGAGGGTCAGCCTCCTCAGGAAACCGATCCTACCCCTTGTGAAGAAACTGCCCCAGAGGAGGTCAGGCCTGTCCTGGCAGAGCCACTGAGGGCAGGGGAACCTTCCAAGGAGGTACCTAGTCTGGAGCAGGTATCCTGCCCCTCTCTACCAGGCCTCAGTCAGCCTAGGGCTGCAGAGGCCAGGGATGTCAGTGGACCCCACAGGGCCCACTGTTAAGAGGAATCCCCTCATCCACATATTAAGGACCCCCAGCCTAGTAGTACTACCCAGGTGGATAATCCTCAGCAATCTGAGGGGTCCCTCTTACACTTAGCAGGTGCCATCCCCCAAATGGACTCTGTTGGGCAAAGTAAAGCCTGGGGCAAGGCTGTCCCAAATCTTCAATGGCCCTCCATTGTTCCAACCAAACAGGATCAACCAAAAGCTTTAATCAACCATAGGTTGACCCCTAGGGATAGTTACTCGCCAGTCATGGAGAGAAAGGCCTCAATGGTAGCCAGTGCTCTGAGGAAGTTGAGACCAACCCTGTTAGGGCCTCACTTCCCTAATCAGACATCCCACCAGCCTCTCTCCTGGCTCAAACAGCTGACAGGTAGACACCCCAAACTTTTGAGAGAATCCAAGACCCTACAGGGAAGGCACTTCGCAGTGGACCATAAGATAGGGAGTATCCATGCTAGTGCAGGACCTTCCTTATATGGCCATTTAGGAAATAAAGACTCAACTGGGCAAGGTTAGCCTTATCTCCTTTCATTTGGGGGGGGTTATGTAGGAAGGTAGGATTCTTCTGCATGGTTACCCCCACTTTTTGCCTGGTGTTGTTATGGTGTCTGACTGGGATCCTGCTAATCAGGACCCCAGTCTCAGTGTTTTCTCACCTAAATTGGTATAGTAAGTACTGAGGTACCTCCCAAATTGGACAGTGGTGTACCCTTATCAGTCCCTAGTATATGGTACTGAGGTACCCAGGGCATAGGTACCCCAGGGGTCCCCCATCGGCTGAAGCATGTATTATGCCACCCAGGAGGGACCACTCAAACTGTAACTACAGGCCTGCCATTGCAGCCTGTGTAAGATGGTGCTAGCACCACTTACGAAAGATATAGGTTTCCCTATATCTAAGGTCACTACACTTATAACCTATAAGTCACTCCTAAAGCAGGTCTTTCAATCCTGAAGGCAGGGTGCACAGTTCTAAGTGTGAGGGTGCCCCTGCATGAGCAGGACCCCCCTACAGCCTTCGTACTCCATTCTCCCAGGCTGTAAGTGCATCAGCCATTACGATATATAGAGTGGCCATGTGTCATTACGCGATGACCATCTCTAAACTGGCTGTAATGAACCCTATCATGTTTGGTATCAAACATGTTGGAATCATACCCCCACACTGTAAACGATGTGGGAGGTATGATTCCATGCACTGTAAAGCTCCTCCGGGAGGCCCTCAGTGCTCCCGGTACCAGTCTTCTAGACCCAGACAGCACAACATGGATGCTGCCGACCAGAGACACGATTCTGCCCTCCTGCTGCTAAGCCAAGCTCGAGCAGGGGAAGGCAGAACAATAGGTATCCTGTCACAGGGAGGTGTGACCACCTCCCAGACAGGGTTTACTGTATTGGGGCCGGTTGGGAGCGCTTGCCAGCGCCACTCAGTCTGCTTGAAGGGCAAAATTGGTGCCCTCCTTGCATAGTCCAGTTCAAACCAGCTCAGGGAGCCGGATGTTCCGGCTCTGGCGTGAACTGGACAAAGGACATGTGAGTATCCTCCCCACTGTCCAACCCCTCCCCTGGGAGGGAACCCTGAATCGTCCCAACCCTTTCCTTGGGGTACTTAAAGGCTTACCTGAGGATGGGTCCCTAGATTCGTCGTGGGACAAGATTCATTTCAAGACACTACTTCTTCAACCGTCTGGACACTCTGGACTTCGTTCTGGGCTTCAAGGCTGCAACTGGGAAGTCTCCTGCTGCTTCTGATCTCCTCGCCCTGCTCGTCTGCTGCAACGTCCTTGCCTGTGCTCCATACAGGTACCTTCCAAGGCCTGTGGGCATCCAAGACACCGGAAGGAATCTCCCTTGAAGTAAAGGAGTCACTTTCCTGCGGCTGCAGGCACCGCAACTAAGCTGACCTGTCTGCTGATCCTGGGCTCCCATGGACTCCGAAAGGCTCAGCAACACAGGTGGGGGTTCTTCACATCCCTTGAGGCCTGCTCTGTCCTCTCACCAAGTTTGAGGCCAGTATCCCTCGTCGGAGCCGCAGGAACGAACCCCTGTGCACCGCATTGACTTGCTGTTGCAATGGCTTGTTGGCTTTCTTCCATCAAGATCTTCAGGCTCCAAGTAGCCCCCACCTCAAGTATTTCCTGTGACCAAGATCTTCGTCCTCACTGCATCACTTGCACCGTGGGCCTGCTTCTTGGTGAGCTCCTCAAGGTACTCTCGTGACTCCAGTGCCTCTGGCCTGCGGGTCCTCTTGAGGGTTGTCTTTGCTTTCTGTGGGCTTCCCTGATTGCTCGGGGCTTGCCCTGACTCCCGTGCTTGTGGTGAGTCACCTGGACCTTGCTGGTCCCGACACTGAACCTTCTATGCTTTCCATGTTGTTTGCAGTTACCAAGGCTTGTTAGTGATCTCGACGGACACCGACCACCTCAACTCTTGGGATCCTACGTGGGACAGCTCATGAATGGCTCCTGGTCTTCCACAGCGTCACCTGGTCCTCACAGCTGCAGCTCCAAGGTCACCGTCAACTTCCCAGCAACACTCAACATCGGTGGGCATTCGTCTTCCGTCACTTGGTCACTCCTTTTGGGCCTGCACTCTTCAGCAGAGCCCTAACGACGGCAAGGTGAGTTGCCTAGCAACCCCTTCCAACCAACACGTCCCATCTGCAATCAATGGAGTTGATCGCAATGTTGCCTACGAACAGCTCATGCAGGTCAACCAAAGGGGCACGTATCGGTTGCACTAACATTTAACTTTGGATACTGCATGCGTATCGTCAGGGCATTATCGGTGATACGCACACCTTGTTTAAATTAAAACTGCAACAAATGATGGACGGAATGCTGAATATTTCAAACATTCTCCCCCAGTCAAGAGATCTGGGTTAAATCCATCGTTCTTTTGCCCACTACGCTACCCCAGTTTGGACCCAGCCATATGCAAATCAGTCTTGACCCTGTGCCTCATGGGAACAGTCCAGACCGAAGTGCCAAGCCAGTTCCTCCCTGGACCAGAAGCAAGCATCCTGGGACCGGTTTTGGGGTATGTCACCCTTCATCAGCCAGGCTAGCTTGAATCCAGTGGCACAGTGAGCAAGGGACCCACGTCTGGGCATACCCGTCCCACTTAGGGCGAAAAGTGTAACTGCAACAAATGATGGACAAAATGCTGAATGATTCAAACATTCTGCCCCAGTCAAGAGATCTGGGTTAAATCCATCGTTCTTTTGCCCACTACGCCACCCCAGTTTGTACCCAGCCATATGCAAATCAGTATTGACCCTGTGCCTCATGGGAACAGTCCAGACCGAACTGCCAAGCCAGTTCCTCCCTGCACCGGAATCAAGCATCCTGGGACCGGTTTCAGGGTATGTCACCCTTCATCAGCCAGGCTAGCTTGAATCCAGTGGCACAGGGACCCACGTCTGGGCATACCCGTCCCACTTAGGGCGAAAAGTGTAACTGCAACAAATGATGGATGGAATGCAAAATGATTCAAACATTCTTCCCCAGTCAAGAGATCTGGGTTAAATCCATTGTTCTTTTGCCCACTACGCCACCCCAGTTTGGACCCAGCCATATGCAAATCAGTCTTGACCCTGTGCCTCATGGGAACCGTCCAAACCGAACTGCCAAGCCAGTTCCTCCGTGGGCCAGAAACAAGCATCCTGGCACCGGTTTCGGGGTATGTCACCCTTCATCAGCCAGGCTAGCTTGAATCCAGTGGCACAGTGAGCAAGAGACCCACGTCTGGGCATACCCTTCCCACTTAGGGCGAAAAGTGTAACTTCAACAAATGATGGACGGAATGCTGAATGATTCAAACATTCTCCCCCAGTCAAGAGACCTGGGTTAAATCCATCGTTCTTTTGCCCACTACGCCACCCCAGTTTGGACCCAGCCATATGCAAATCAGTCTTGACCCTGTGCCTCATGGGAACAGTCCAGACCGAAATGCCAAGCCAGTTCCTCCCTGGACCGGAAACAAGCATCCTGGGACCAGTTTCGGGGTATGTCACCATTCATCAGCCAGGCTAGCTTGAATACAGTGGCACAGTGAGCAAGGGACCCCCGTCTGGGCATACCCGTCCCACTTAGGGCGAAAAGTGTAACTGCAACAAATAATGGACGGAATGCTGAATGATTCAAACATTCTCCCCCAGTCAAGTGATCTGGGTTAAATCCATCGTTCTTTTGCCCACTACGCCACCCCAGTTTGGACCCAGCCATATGCAAATCAGTCTTGACCCTGTGCCTCATGGGAACAGTCCAGACCGAACTGGATTCAACCCAGATCCGTGACTGAGGGTGAGTGTCTGAAACGTTTCAGCGCTCCGTCCATCATCCCCTTTGGTATCGCTTTGTTCGCCCTAAGTTGGCAGGGTATGCCCAGACGTGGGTCCCTTGCTCACTTTGCCACTGGATTCAAGATAGCCTGGCTGATGAGGGTTTTGAACCCAAAACCGGTCCCAGGATGCTTGTTTCCGGTCCAGGGAAGACATGGCTTGGCAGTTCGGGCTGGACTGTTCCCATGAGGCACAGGGTCAGACTGATTTGCATATGGCCATGTCTGAACTGGGGTGGTGGAGTGAGCTAAAGAATGATGATGGATTAAACCCAGATCAGTTGACTGGGGGTGAGTGTTTGATTTGCTCTAACGCTCCGTCCATCATCCCCTTTGGTATCGCTTTGTTCGCCCTAAGTTGGCAGGGTATGCCCAGACGTGGGTCCCTTGCTCACTTTGCCACTGGATTCAAGATAGCCTGGCTGATGAGGGTTTGAACCCGAAACCGGACCCAGGATGCTTGTTTCCGGTCCAGGGAAGACATGGCTTGGCAGTTCGTGCTGGACTGTTCCCATGAGGCACAGGGTCAGACTGATTTGCATATGGCCATGTCTGAACTGGGGTGGTGGAGTGAGCTAAAGAATGATGATGGATTAAACCCAGATCAGTTGACTGGGGGTGAGTGTTTGATTTGCTCTAACGCTCCGTCCATCATCCCCTTTGGTATCACTGGATTCAAGCTAGCCTGGCTGATGAGGGCTGTTAGCCCGAAACCGGTCCCAGGATGCTTATTTCTGGTCCAGGGAAGACATGGCTTGTCAGTTCGGGCAGGACTGTTCCCATGAAGCACAGGGTCAAGACTGATTTGCATATAGCTGTGTCTGAACTGGGGTGGCGAAGTGAGCTAAAGAACGATGATGGATACAACCCAGATCTGTGACTGGGTGTGAGTGTCTGAAAATTTTCAGCGCTCCGCCCATCATCTCCTTGTGTTTGCTTTGTTTGCCCTAAGTTGGCAGGGTATGCCCAGACGGGGTCCCTTGCTCACTTTGCCACTGGATTCAAGCTAGCCTGGCTGATGAGAGCTGTTAGCCCGAAACCGGTCCCAGGATGCTTGTTTCTGATCCAGGGAAGACATGGCTTGGCAGCTTGGGCTGGACTGTTCCCATGAGGCACAGGGTCAAGACTGATTTGCATATAGTTGTGTCTGAACTGGGGTGGCGAAGTGAACTAAAGAACGATGATGGATTCAACCCAGATCGGTGACTCGGGTGAGTGTCCGAAAAGTTTCAGCGTCCGTCCATTATCTCCTTGTGTTTGCCTTGTTTAAATTGCGGCTGATTTATCTTAATGTTTATGTGCTTTCACTGCTAATTAACATTAGAGTTTGTTATTTTGACAATTTGGTGCGTGCATGATTACAATTTATCGGTGATATGCACACCGTGCTTTGTTATTTCAACGTGTTTAATTAACATGATTTGTTTGCGCTTCTACATTTATTGGATCGGTGATTCGCACACCTTTAAAATATTTACAGCCTGATCAATGTTATTCTTACATTATCGTTCGAATCACATGATCATTTTCCATTACCTCCAACTCCTGCGGAACAGCCCATTTGACTTTTTAGTACTAGTCCGTATTGTGTTTCGGGCGATTGTGATTAATTGTGCTGCACTGGGACTTAATTAAGGCTATTTCCTCCACGTAAATCTATCTAATGCTATTTATATTTTTTCCCTTTCTCTCACATAACATTCATTTTACAAAATGCAACAAGCGTTATTGCCTCGTCTTCCATTTTTTGTCCACTCCTGAGAAATCACCTGTGGAATGGGAGTTGTTGTTGGAGGGGTTTGAAGTGTAAATAGAAGCCATTGATGGAGAAACTTTTTACCCAGAAGAAAAAAACTGCCATTATTGTGGCATTCCTTAGTTACAGAAGTGAGGAAGGTATTAAAGCATTTACCTGTAGTTATTGTTTGCGATGATTATGATGAGGTGGATGAATATGAGTCTGCGATCAAAATGTTGGACACTAGGTGCAAGAAAAAGCACAATGTAATTATGGAAAGGCATATGTTTTTCATATACGGAAACAACTTCGTAGGGAATTGGTGGAGAATTTTATGAGTGATTTGAGGGTATTAGCTGCAACATGTGAGTACAAAGCCTTTGAGGATGAAATGTTGAGGGGCAATTGGTTGAAAAACCTAATAGCAAGACAATTCAGGAAAAATTGTTAACTACAGAGAATTTACCATTAGACAAAGCACTTGTAACAGCCACAAGTGTAGAATCTACGGCAATGTACATGGATCAAATGTCATTATAAACGCTGGTCCTAGCTGTGATTTCTGATACGGCTGCTAAGAAAAAGAAAATGGACACCAAACAAAAAGTGTTAGAGTGTTATAGGTGTGGCAGCAGAAATCATTAAGGAAATTCTACCATGTCTAGCAGTGGATAAAAGCTGTGCCAAATGTAAAAAGAAGGGTAATTTAGCAAAAGTCTTCAAATCTAAAGCTACATTTGGGAAAGACAAACCCAAGAAAATTCTTTCAGTTGACAGTGTGACTGAAACTACTTCAAGTTGTGATAGTGAGAAAGGGAATCTGGTCTTGATGATTTCAGATCACTAGTCGAAGGTTTAGAAAATAGTAATGTCTTGAAAATTGACTCCAATATGGTCAAGAGACCGGTTTGTCAGGTGGACATTGATGACAGACTCTGGTTCATTTTTCATCCTGTTTGGTCCAGATGAGTGGAATAAATTTGAAAATGTCAAGTTGAGAGGATCTCAAATTAAACCTATAGCATATGATGGTAAACCAGTGGAGGTATTAGGTGAACTGGATTATCCTTTGAGCTTTAAAGGACGCAGTACTCCTGCTACCGTCTATATAGGAAAGGATGGGTCATGCTTATTGGGATGATTGGAACAGAAGAATTTAGGGACATCTTAGATCACAATAGTCAGGAACAAGTTTTGTTGTAGGTTGAATGTAAATCTTTGTGGACAGTGGAGGAGCATGTTTGGTTGTAGGCTTTTTCTGAAGTTTTCAGTGAAAAACTGGTAAACATTAAGGACTTTTCCCATCGCATAATTCTGAAAGATGAGGTGAAGCCGGTGCTTCATAAGCCGAGACGTGTACCTTTTGCCATGAGGGAGAAAATGGAACAAGAATTGAAATCATTAAGTGAGCACAGTATAATTGAACCTATCAAAAGTTCGGAGTGGTTGTCATCTGTGGCTGTAGCCAGAAAGGGAAATGGAAGCTTAAGAATGTGTATAGATTTGAGAGATTTGAATGAAAGAATATGGGTAGATAGACATCCATTGCCAAATATCACGGAGATGTTGGGTTCCCTTAATGGGGCTAAGGTTTTTACTACACGTGATATGTTTTCTGCATATTATCAGATTACCTTGCACAAGGAAAGTCAGCATCTTACTTCATTTTTTACGCCTTCAGGTGTATGCAGGTTCAGAAGGATGCCTTTTGGTTGGCTTCAGCCTCAGCAGTCTTTCAGAGTGGTGGAAGCCAAGTTCAAGGGGCATGTGAACGTGAGGTGCTTCCAGGATATTTTAGTGTATGGTAAGGATTTGGAAAGTCACAACAAAACCCTAGGCAGAGTTTTAACTATTTTGACTGAAAAAGATGTTACTTTGAAGGCAGCCATATGTAGGTTTGCGGTGAATCTGGTGGATTACTTGGGGTACAAACTGACTTCACAAGGGGTAGAAACAAAAGAGAGTTTGGTGAAAGCAATCAAAGAATTTCCTGTGCCACAAAACAGACCAGTTACGTCATTTTTTGGAATGTTAGAGTTTTATGCTCATTTTATTCCCAATTGTAGTGGAAATAGGTATCACATGAGATTTCTCATGGAAAAAAAATCAGCAGTTGCATGGGCTGTGGAACAGAATCAAAGAATTTGAAATTGTTAAGAATGAGTTAGCAAATGCCATTCCGTTGCAACTGTTTGATACTCACGACTCTTCTGTAGTGGTAACTGATGACAGCAAGCAGGGGGTAAGGGGAGTTCTTTTACAAAAAAAGAGAAGGTAGAGAAGTAGTCATAGCCCTTGCTTCTCGGGCTTTGTGAGGTGCAGAATCTACATACTCAGTCATTGAACGTGAAGGTCTAGCATGCTGGTGGGGCGTGGACCATTTCAGGAATTATTTGTGGGGAGCAGAGTTTGTTATCCACATGAATTGCAAACCCTTGATGGATGTGTTCACCATGCTGTGGGCCAGTAAGGCTACGCCTCGCATTGCCAAGTGGTATTACAGAATGTTATAGTTTTAGTTCAGTTTGGAGTGCATTCCGGGTGCAAAAAATGTATTTGCAGACTGTTTGTCCAGGTTACCACTTAAAAATGTAGAGACTGAGGAAGCATAGGTTGAAGAATTTTGTGTGGTTGCTGCATTGCAAGGTTCAGAGTATGAATGTACATTGGAGGAGGAGTGGAAGGCAGCTGTGTAAGAGGAAAAGACTATTCAACAGCTGACAGGCATGTTGAGTAAATAATGGTCAGATGTAAGTGTTGGAGAAGATGTGAATGCTTTCAAACATGTTTTTCCAGATTTGAGTATGAATGATGGTGTGATAAAAAGGATGGATTTACTTGTGGTTCCACGAGCCATGCAGTATACAGTCTTGACCTTGGCCCATGAGGGGCTTATAGGAATGATGGATATGAAAAGAAGGATCACTGAGGTATTTTTGTGGCCCAGGATGGACCATGCTGTGGAACTCTATGTGAGGGACTGCATGGCTTGTGCGGTGATCGAGAAAACCCAAGTTACCTTTCCCAGACCTGTGGAGGCCATACCGGTTCCTGAGAAACCTTGGTCGAAATTAGGTTTGGATATCATAAGATCCATGTATGTTCTTAATGAGCCGAATAGGTATGGTCTTGAGGGAAGGCGCCCCAACTGACCTTTTCACCGATAATGGGGTACAATTTTTATCAAGGGAATTCTAGAGATTTTTATCACATTGGGGCGTAAAACATGTCACAATATCTTTACATCATCCCCGTAGCAATGGTCTAGTCGAGGGTACTAAGAGAATTATAAAGGATAGCATTCAGTTGTCGGTGGCGAATGGTGTGAAGTGGAAAAAGGAGCTCAGGGATCTATTGTGGGCTTTACGGACCACACCAAATGGTACCACCAATGTGTCACCATTTGCGTTGTTGAAAGGCAGGTTGACTACCACCAAGTTGGTTAGGCTTTGGATGTGTGACTTGAAGGTGCCTGTTGAGAAGTTGCAGCAGGTGAAACAAAGTTGTGAGAAAGCACAAAGTAAATATGTGAGTCAGGAGTGATCTAAGGGAAGACGTCAGGCAATGTTTGAGTTGGGGGCTTGGGATAAAGTGAAACTGCCTTGTATAATCTCTAAAGGACAATCTAAGTTTTCTGTTCTCATGAAAGTCATATCTGTCAAAGACAGTGTTGTTCAACTTGATGATGGGAAGTGGTGGAATTAAGAAAGGTTGTCCAAGTAAAGTGAGGTGAGAAGATTTCCCAATGTACCAGACAAACTTCTGCCATAGGATGGGAAGAACAGGTCCTTGAGGTCAAAGGTGGAAAGAAGACCACCTGCGTGCCATAAGGATTATGTTGAAGTATGAATGCATTGTTCTGTTATTAATTAGTTTGAAAGTTTGAAACCATAAACTTCTTTCCTAATGTTTTATTTTTCTTCTGTTTTGCTTTTGGATGCTCATGTACCCAATATTTCTAATTCTTAACAACAATATTTGTTTAACTTCTAAGAGCTTTTTGTAGGGAGTACAGTGTTATTTTGTTTGTTATTTTTCAATTTGGCTATGTGTTTTTAGGATGGGTAGGAATGTTTTCTGTTTAATATAAGGGAAGAGATGTGTTAGGTTATGTGCTCAGAACCTATGGCAGGTACCACCTTGGACACAGTTGTCGAGGAGGAACCTGGAACGTAGGAAGTCTGAAAAGTTGTTGGCTGCTGCCTGTCCTGTTTGGTTGCACTCAACTTGTTCTCCAATAAATACCTTTATTTACATCAAATCTTACCAGCTCTGAGGACTTTTTAAGGTCATTTAAATAGCTAAAAGTTTTTCCAAAGAAACTAATTGTTGAAGTAAAAGAAATTCGGAAATAGATAGTAAAAAGATAGATCTAGGTGACAACGCTTGCTCATGTAATTTTTTGCCCCAATACAATGCTACGATACCAGTACATCTATTAGACTGCTCTGATCACAGATAAATACTGGGTTTGTTGGTTTGCCAAAAAACAAGCATACCTAGAGCCATTGACTGAGCTGCAGTTGATGCAGCTTATTTTGATATTTCAATGTGTATTGACCATGCATCAATTCATATCAGCTGAAGAATGAAAAATTGGTATGAAGAGAGTATATTTGTTTTCAAAGTGTGTCCAGAGTACTGAGGGGTTATTTAAACAGTTCTGAATTTAGGGTTACCAGTACTATCATGTGATTCAGAGGGTATTTTCCAAAATGTGTTCTGTCTTGCTCACTGGCTTCACCTGGAAGCCAAGAATAGAGACAAATTCAATTGATACTAGCAAGTGCTCTATTATTCAATGATCCCACACTTTTCCCACTATAAACAGTGCCCTCACTTGTGTGGCTAGGCTTACTGACTGCAACAGGAAAGGCTCCAAAATGTAACAAGGAAACACCAAGATTTGGTCTTGAAAATGTATCAATTTTGATGATGTGGGTAGCTGCTGTATTTGGGCCTGGGCTCAGCCGCCACTCAGAGAACCCTACAAAACCTAGATATTTCTCAAAAACCGACACACCCAAGGAAGTTGGGTGGTGTGACTTGTGTGAAACCCACTATGTTTTCTTACACAGAATACCCAGGAAACATCGGACTGGCTAAAATCATGCTCACCTTTCTGTGAGGGGAAGTTCTTGAAACTGGGGGATCCACAACATTCCTACCGCCCAGCGCTTCCTCTCTTCTCCTGATCAAAATTATATTTGACTTGTGACGTATGCAACATTAAAGGCCACAAAAGGCCCTAATACACATTGTGGAGACTCCTAATTTTTAACTTGAAAATTGACCACTTTAGCGATGTGGGTATTTGGGCCTGGGCTAGGCTGACACAAAGAGCAGCCTGCCAAGCTCAGACATTTCTGAAAACTAGACTCCCAGGGGAATCCAGGGTGGTGTGTCTTGCATGGATTTTCTTAGCCATGAGGCCCTGCAAATGTTAAGCTTTAGCTAAAATAACATATTTTCCGCACATTACTGTGAGAGAAAGTTCCAGACTCTGTGAGGATCGACAAAATTCTACAACCCACCATTCCTATAGTTCTCGTAATAAAAACAGTACCACTGTTGTGTAGCTAGACCTATTGCCTGTGACAGGAAGTGGTCAAAACCTGGACCATATGAAATCAATGTAGTGTCTATGATGTCTTCACATGATGTTATGATGTGTGTGTATTTGTAAAGCACACTATCACTCGCAAGAGTATCCCGGTGCTACGCAGGGGTGGGTGCCTGGCCCTGCCAATTGTAGGTGGGTTAATTGGAAAGCTAGTTCTTTAGCTTCTTACGCAATTCAATAAGAGAAGAGGAAGCTTTGATGTGGAGTGGGAGGCTGTTCCACACTTTAGAATTTAGTTCTGTGTAGGCATGGGATGTGTATGAGGAGGAGTCCTGTGGAGCAGAGGTGTCTGGCTGGTTGGTACAAGGAGATGTGACTGTTCAGATAGGTGTCGCCTGAGTTGTGGAGTCCCTTGGATGTGTGTATGAGGAGTTTGAATTGAGCGTTTGGATCAGTGTAGTTCGCGAAGGTGTGGTATGATGTAAGTTTTGTGTTGGAGGTTGAGGATGAGTCTGACTGCCAAGTTCTGGATGGTTTGTTGTCTTCTAGTGAGTTGCTTAGTGATCCCAGCGTAGAGGGTGTTCCCGTAGCCCAACTTGTTGGTGACTAGACATTTTCCAATGTTGCTTGGTAGCCATTCGAATGTCTTCCTCAGCATCTTCAGTGTGTAGAAGCAGGATGGCATTGACTTGTGTGGTCATGTTCAGTTTGCTGTCGATGATTACTCTAAGGTTCCTGGTGTGGGTTCTGAGTATGGGTCCGAGTTCAGCCAGCCCATGTTGAGATGTTCTTGCTGAAGATCACTACTTTTGTCTTGTCAGTGTTGAGCTTTTGACAGCTGTCTTTCCTCCAGTTAGCGACTTCAGTCAGGCAGGGAAGAACTTGTTCCTTGTGTTGGTCTGAGAGGTAGAGTATGAGTAGCATGTCATCTGCACAGGAGAGAATGTTGATGTTGTGTGCACTGATGACGTTGGCCAGAGGAATCATGTATGCGTTGAAGAGTGTGGAACTGAGCAATGAACCTTTAGGCACTTCACAGATGAGTTTGTGGGCTTCCGAGGAGTCAGATGCCAGGCTGATATATTGTGTTCTATCTGTTAAGAAATAGCAGATTCATGGAAGAGCGGGTCCTTGGATGCCAATCTCATGCTGGCGCCTGATGAAGATTGGGTGTGAGACCGTATCAAATGCAGCAGAGAGGTCCAGAAGAATGAGGGCTACCATGTCTCCTCTGTCAAGGATCATGAAGATGTCGTCTGTGATGGCGATGAGTGCTGTTTCTGTACTGTGGTTGGGCCTGTATCTAACTGCATGGCATTGAGGAGCTGGTGGCTGCTGAAGTGGTTGATGAGGCATCGGTTGATTGGTTTCTTTAAGACCTTTGCCGGGTAGTGATTTTGACGGGGGTGATGGCAGGCCACGAGGTTAGGGTTTATTCATTCTCAGTGATGGGGAGTTGCTGTATATGGAGGTGAGTTTGTTACCGAAGAATTGTGAGAGCTTGTTGCTAAAGTCTTCTGAGGGCAGTTGTTGGGGGTGGCAGGAGGCGCAGTAAAAGCTTTGATGATGGCGTAGATTTCCTAGCTGCTGTTAGTGCTTGCCTCAGTACGATCTGCAAGAGCTGTGTGGTTGGAGTCCGAATCTGCAGGTGGTAGCTTCTTAGGGCAGATTTGACGATATCTTTATCTGCCAGTTCTTGACTTGGCTTCCATTTACGCTCCAGTTGTTTGCAGTGGTGTTTCATCAGCCTGAGTTAGTCTGTGTACCAGGTGGATTGTGGTCGAGTTCGTGCAGTTGGGTTGGATTTGAGGGATTAGCAAGGGTGTTGGCACATGCAGTGATCCAGCTGTTGAGGTTCTTGATTGCTCTCAGTGAGTTGCTGGTGTGCTCTGGCCAGTGCACGGAGAGGGTGGAAGCCCAGTCCTCTTTTGAGATGGTTCTCCAGCTGCTGTGGTCGGTTCTGGTAGTGGTAGGTCTGTGATGTTGCAGGATGGTTATTCTGAAGCTGAGGACAACTTGGTCTGTCCAGGTCATAGTTGCTGGCTTGCCGACTGTGATGTTGCTGATTGAGGAGAAAATTGGGTCCAATAGATTTCCGGTGGTGTGGGTGGGTTCAATAACATGCTGGGTAGAGTCAAGGTTTCCAAGGTCTTCTAGAAAAGCTGTAGCGTTTGGGGCTTTGTGGTCTTCTAGTTGAAAGTTAAGGTCTCCGAGGAGGGGGAAAGTGCTGGCGTTGATGATTAGGGGTGCGATGAAGTCCGTCATTTCGCTGGTGAAAATGGTGCGGGTTCCTGGTAGTCTTTATACGAGTGTTCCGCCTAAGTAGAAGTTGGTTGTGATGCATATCTTGAATGATTACAGTTCTGCCTAATTCCATTGCTGTGTGTTTGCTCCACCCACACATGCGAGGCAGCTTTTCCATTGGGAGAAGTGTGGGCAAGCAGGGTGGTAAGACTTTAGCTACTTGCAGGAATGTCTGACTTTTCTGTTGGATAAATATGGGAAAAATAGCCTTTTTGACCCATACTTCAATGTTTATAGGGCATTCTAGGTACTAGGTAAGAAAACACAAGCCACACCACCCTGGGTTCCCATGGTTCTCTCGGTTTTAGAAGTGTGCAGGGTTGATAGAGTTTCCTTGATGCCAGCTGACCCAGATAGTTCAGCCATTTACCATGGCAAGTTAGATAAAATTGGGATTTACACCATCTCTGCTGGTCAGTATGTCAAAACAACCCTCAGAAGAATTAAAATGTCCTTCCTCTTGCCTGCCAAGGGGATGCGGATATTCTAGGCCCCAGGAGGTCAGAGAGAGTGGTGGGGCTTTAGGAGTGAGGCTGTTGCCTAATACCAGGATGGGCCAACCTCCACTGCATTCTTGCAACTCTCGCCTGATCTCTCGGGGCAGAGTAGTGGTAAATTTTATAATGTTCCCCAGGGGGTGGGGGAAAAAGTATCCCTGCTGTCTAGTGTGTTTTCTGGGATAAACCCTTCCTGTCTTCTCCCCTGGGGGGGGCAGAAAGACTTTGAACCATTTTAAAGGGAGTCAGGCCCTGGCGGGTAGATTGCAGGTGAACACCCCCTCCCCATCAGCATCCCAGGGAGGGCAGAAAGATTGCTGTGCACTTTAGAGGTGGGTGTCAGGCCCGATGTTCTGATGTTAGGGCGGGCAGCACCACCCCATATTTTTCTTTAGTAAAAATAAATAATACCTGGTGTCTAGTGTGCTTTCTGCCCCCACTATGATGCACTTTTAGGGTAAACACAGAGGGTCTGTTTGGTCTTTTAGGGATGGGGTAAGGTCTGATGCCTGGGTAGGCCAATTCTTTCTTTAAAAAAAACAAATAATCCCTGGTGTCTAACGCGCTTTCAGACCCTGAATGGGCAGAAAGACAGTTGTGGCATTTAGGGGCGTGGGCATGTCCCAGTGCCAGGGTGGACCATACCCACCTCATTTTTTTCAATGTAAAATAATTCCCTTTTGAGGATAGAAAGGCTTTTTATGGAGTGGGGACATGGCCTGATGCTAGGATGAGCAACTCTCACTCCGATCTTTTAAAAAAAAAACGTTTTAAATAAATCCCTTCTGCTACCAAGCTTTTGAGGGGCAAATTGCGGTTAAACCCAGTCCAGAGGGTAGAGTACTGGGGGGGGAGGCAGAAGGACTGAATATCCATTTTGTTGGAAGGGGAGCACTTGCACATGCCTGCAGGGATCGTTCCCTCTCCTCTGTGTCTAGTGGGTGGATCCCTGCTTGTGGATCACTCTCCTGCAGCGCTTTCCATCAATACCCCTTTCCATCAATACCTCTCCCATGGAAATCAGTGAAAGCCTTCAGCTACTTTCACATTCTCTCTGATGATACCAGCATGCCAATTTTTAACTGTAAGTAATTTTTGCATCTATAGTAATTTCTTACATCTAGTTTTTATATGTATGGTATTTAGTGGAATGAGCAAAAAAAACATCAGCAGGTTTAAACTGTTATTCATTGTTTCAGACCATATTGCCTCATGGTGTTATTCTTCAGTGGGCTAAAGGAGTGCTGGATTTCATCCTATACACGTTCCATAGGTCGGCTACTCTTAGTCCAGAAACGCTTAAATGCTTCATCAGTTTAGTGCACTTCCCACTTCATAGTTGTGGGTTGAAGACCTACTTGGAACAAGTGCTTAATTTGTACAGGAATGAGTGCTGGTGGCCAAAACTCAGCTCAGAAGCCTGTGCAGTTAAATTTTGCCCCTCCAAATACAAAGGCTGCCCAGTCTTAAATTCATGCTTCATGCATTTCATTTACTACCATACACTCCCTGCCCCTCTATCTTACTCTTTCGGGTTCCTGCTTTCTCTCTTTGTGACATGTTTTCCGTCTTTCTAATCCTCCATATTTCTGCTTTGTGTGTTTTATCCCCTTTGTGTCTCGGTCAATGTCTGATGAGGAAAAATAATTGCTGGTCCCCAAAAATGAGTGCTGGCTCAATTTAAGCCCAAAGGCTCAATTTAAGTTCTGCTTGAAACATCTTCTTTGGCCAATTAGTTTCTACATTTCATCAACATCAGTATTACAAGAAATGCGAACAAAATCGGAGCCAATCCTATGAAAACGGATAGCATATAGCCTAATATATGGAAGCTGACCCTAATATTTTTTTAAAGATGTCTAACGTACCGTTTCATGTCACTTTTATATAGTTTATCATGCCCGTTATATTTGAAACATGGACTACAGGTTTCTAAACCTTCAAAAAAAAGGAAGGCAGTTATGTTGTTTATACTAACTGTGGTATTTTATTTGCACAATGCGTAAAGTTTGCTTCCCAGTAATCACCCACTGGTCTAGTTCAAAATCATGTATTGACAAAAATGAAGCTATGCTTGCCAATTTGTCAAGCTTTGCATACACGAGTTTGTTAGTATTTGGCTAACAAAATGTGATTACTACTTCTTGTGTTGGTGGATGTTTGCTATAACCACAATCGCCAATCGACTCATTCACAGTCACTAAGTAAATGTAAGTCAGTCTTCAGGATTTAAAACATGAATAGGTACCATAATAAATCCATGAATTAGCCACGTAGAAATTCATTTTTTCATAACAAGACAATTACAACTCCTACATTGAGATTAAACTATATGTAGAGTCTCTCTCACTTACCATTTTCTGATAATTACTTAAAGTATGAGTTTTGAATATTTAAACATCACCAAGTAGATTCAATGGAACTCTGTGGAACTTCAATTCTAGCAAAGAAGTTTGCAATGCAAATTTAGCTTTTTACTTTTACTTTTCATTTTTATAATTTTTTATTAGCTTTTTTAAAATGTTAAAAACAATCAGTCACTTCTGAACCTGAATATACCTTTTTCATTATCATTTTCAAGTCAGCTATTAGTTTAAATGTATCTTTAATATTTTCAATATATATTTTCTAGAGAGCTTCTGCTTCAGTTTTAGCCGTTACGGTTGCCAGTCAAATAACTTTATTTCGGCCACCAGGGCCATAAATGTACAAATACAGATAAAAGTACATAATAAATAGATAAAACAGTACATTTCAGCAAAAGGAAATCACAATTCATGTAAATATAAGCCGAAATCAATGAGTGTATACAGAATACAGAAATGGTACAAGGAGGCCGATTAGTTTTGGTGACATACAAGTTAAGAAAATTGAAATGAGACACAATAATCATCATGCCATTAAGAAAGGGGGATAGCCTTTCTGTGAAGTCTCCACATGGCGCCCACATACTTGGCTACTGGGATAACAAAAGTTAGACTGCAGTCCGATCTCGGGATGCGAAGAGCAGCGGAGTGACTGCGCTCGCCTAAGAGTCTGCAAATGGGATCTAGCCAAGATCTGCAGGGGCGGGCATAAGCTGGGCAGGCAAAAAGAACATGCGGAACACTCTCCGCTGAAGAAGTGCAAGCAGGACATACATCAGAGCCCTAGGAGACCACTGAAAGGTAAAAAATCTCAGCGGAAGAGTGCCCACTTTAAACTGTAAGTATAACTTCCTGTCTATGGAGACAGTCACCTGATCCCAGTAAGACTCATACCCACTCAGAGGCTTAAAATCAAGGAAATCGCTTGCCAATTTAGAGGAATCAGCCTTCCTAGAGTCATTGGCCTTTGTGGCTGCCCAGTAGAGCAGCTTCAATGAATTCCTAGAAGGGAAGCGAGTTGTAGCAGGATGATCCCAAAGATTGTACAGCCCAAGGGTGTACTGCATCTCTGTAATATTCGTGAGCCAAGGAAGTTTGGAAAATTGGTCGGCTTCCATTACATCCTGGAGGGCTGTGACATAGTGGGCAAGTTCTGGGGCTTTCCACAAATGCCTCCAATACAACATGGGTCGTAGCCTGCCTTTACCGGCAAGACTTCTTACTCCCATGTCCATAAAGAGTCGGTGCAAAGGGGTCCTGGGAGGGAGAAAAGCTAGGTTACAGAGGAATTTTTTTTCTGCACTAGTTAGTGACTCGATGTTAGAGAAGCCCCACAGCTCTGCCCAGTAGAGGTCTGAACCCAAAGCCTTGGCCTCGTAAATGCGAAGCGCAGGTGGAATGGGCTTAGTATGGGAGGCACAATATTCTTTGAGTATTGGCCCTGTTATTTGTTTAAGCTTTAGGGTCACTTTACTGACGTGGGGTTTCCAAGATATGCGTCCGCTGAACAATGCACCCAAGTAAGTAAAAGAATCCACTGTCTTAAGGGGTTTCCCCCCCCCCCCAACTATGCATGTCTTAAAAAATTTGTGGGTGTTAAACGACATTAGTTTTGTTTTGGTAGTATTGATCTCCAGACACCGAGTGAGGCAGAACTCATCAAAGCGACACAAGAGTTTCTGAAGCGCACTTGGCATCTTAGAGATCAATAACGTGTCGCCAGCAAATAGAAGGATTAGGGTTTTAATTCAGGCCAACAAGGGAGTATCTGCTTCAACCTGAAATAAAAATGAAACAATATTGTTGATGTATATGGAAAAAAGTGTAGGAGCCACTACACAGCCCTGGAGTACACCTCTAAGGATTGGGATCCTGTTTCCACCACCTGATGCGTGCACAATTACCCTCATGGAGACATATCACCAGTGACAAAATGTTCAAAGGCATTTTCATGTCAGTGAGAGCCTGCCAAAGGGTGGAAGGTGGGACCAGATCAAAGGCAGATCTAAGATCAACAAAGGCAACATAGAGGTTGCCCTTGCCGATAGCAACAGTACGCCAATAGATAAGGAGAAAACGGAAGACATGGTCGATGGTGGAGACTTTCGTCCGGAAGCCCGCTTGGAAAGGACTAAGGATGTCCATCTCGAGCATCCAGTTCTGCAT
Organism: Calotriton arnoldi; assembly: GCA_963921515.1. Lineage (NCBI taxonomy): Eukaryota > Metazoa > Chordata > Amphibia > Caudata > Salamandridae > Calotriton > Calotriton arnoldi. Next base: position 265,817 of record CAWUFW010014012.1, on the reverse strand, counting down.
TTTAGCAAGCACACAGCGACAGAAGACTGTTTGAATACAGTCAATTAAACTGATAGGTCTATAGTATTTTGGTTGGGACCTATCACCTTTTTTGTGAATAGGTATTACTATGGCTCCTTTCCAAGACTCAGGAATGGGAGTCCCTGCAGCAGAATATAACAAGACCAATCATCCATGTCAGAAAGAAAACATCAGCCAGAAGTTATTACAGTTAATGCAATCAAGCCTCACTTGATTCTTCTTCATTGCTTTGGACCCTTAACCTTTTAGGTGCAGGTGTCAGCCAATGACCGACACCCGTTCTACCTCCCATGTGCGTGTCGGCCATTGGCCGACACTGGGGAGTTATTTAAAGACCCTCTGGTGCTCTTTACCAAGGGGAGTACTTTTTATTTTTTTACATCAGGCTGCTCAAGAATAGCTTCCCCAACAGCCTGTTTTTTTTTTTTTCTGAAATAATGATTAGCGCACATGGCGGGCTGACGTCATTACAAGAAGGTAAAAGTAAAAAGAGCCGATGGGCTGGCAGTGGCATACCTAGGCCTTATGCCGCCCATGGTGGCCCGTGCGTATGCCGCCCTTGGCGGTGGAATGTAAGAGAGGTGGGGGGGTACTGGCGATACCTGTGGCTGGGGGGTGGAGGGTGCTGGCGATTCCTGCGGGCACCGCCCGCAGCGGCCGTAGGTAAGAGCGGGGGGGTTTGAGGGGAAGGCTGCCGCCTTTCTTTAATATAGGGGTGGGGCTGCCCGCCCTGGGCATGGCTATGGCTGCACCCAAACAAAATGGGGCATCATTCTTTCTGCCCTCCCCCCGGGAGGCAAATGGGGGTAATTATCCCAATCTGCCCAACCCCTGGGGAGGAAGAAAACCCACTAGATGCCAGGGAAAGATTTAAAAATATATATATATATAGGGGTTGGGGTCTGCCACCACCCCAACTAAAGGAGGCATCAGTCTTTTTGCCCCACCAGGGCAGATGGGGTGATTACCCCCAATGTGCCTCCCGGGGAGGGGGAAACATACTAGATGCCAGGGAGAGCTTTTTTGTAAAAGAAATATGGCGGTGGAGGCCTGCCCCCACTCCCAAAACACAGCAGACAGTCCCCCCTCACCCCCCGGGAGACAGAAAGCCCACTAGACACCAGGGAATAAAAAAAAAAATATATATATATATATATTTATATATATATATATTACCTACTGGCAGTAGCCAGTAGGTAGTTATAGTTAGAACCTTGTTTCCATAGGAAAAGCGTTTTTTGATTTGCCAATAACTTTGGTGCCATTTAATGAATCTTCACGAAATTTAAAAAACTAATTGTTCACTCAGGTCAGCTCCTGTCTTAAAGGTTTCAGGGTGATTCGTCAAGCGGGGGCCAAGAAAAAAGGGGGGTCCCGAAACGTGTTTTCTCCATGTTAATTTCCTTAGGAAACTTTAGACACGGCTACAGCCTGAACTGCTGAACGGAATTACACCAAATTTGGCAGAGAGATAGCTCTTGGTCCAGAAAGCATGCTTTTTTCAAATGGTGTAAATCCGTTCAGTAGTTTTTGAGATATTTAAAGATTTACAGATATCAATATTTGAGAATTCTGAGATCTGATTGGCTGAGCCCTCCCGAGCACGAGCTTGCCTCTGATTGGCTGCCAACACTTCAAACCAGGAAGTGTTGGCAGCCATCTTGTGACTCGGTACCGAGGGAGAAGGAAAAAGGTGAGAGGAACATTAAAAAAGAAGAAAAGGGGGCAGGGTAAAAGCACCCTGACCTCCTAGGCCTGGTCAGGGGGTCCCACAGAAATCCCCAGGGCCCAAAAAAGCATTTTTATTTAAAAATGTCAACCGGATTCGTGCACCCGGCGCGACTCCGGCCGAATTTTTAAAAAAAAACGAAGCGCGGACTCCCGCGCTTCGTTTTTAAGGCCCCCGGGTGGGCCAGGTCCCGGGGGCAATCCCAATTTATGTAGCGGGGGCCCACAGCCCCGGGGACTGCCACCTCCCCAGGGCATTGTTAATTAAGTTCGGGGGCCTTGTGGCCCCCCAAGCCCCGGGGACCGCCACCTCCCCAGGGCTTAAATAAAATTAAAAAGTGTGCGGGGGCTCGTGCCCCTCCCCACACTGCCCTGGGGACCACCACCTCCCCGGGGCACTCATTATTTCAATGCGGGGTTCCGTTGCAGACCCCTGGCCTCGGGGACCACCACCTCCCCGGGGCTATGCAAATGATGGGAGGGGGGCCGTGCGGCCCCCCTCCTGGAGCCCTCGATGGCCCTGGGGACCGCCACCCCCCAGGGCTGGCTCCTGCAATGTCCCGGGGTGCCCACCCCTGGGACATTGCTGTTTGCTATGGCAGGGCGGGAGCACGGCTCCCGCCCTGTCATAGCAAACTCTACTTCGCTTCATGGAAGCGAAGCAGAATTGCTTTTGGGCAAGGGGAGCTGCATGTCAGCAGCTCCCCTTGTCCAAAAGCAATGCCGGCTCCCGCAGGAGGCGGGGAACCGGCAGGGACCGTGGGAGCATTGGGGCTCCCCCCACGGTCCCCAACGCTGAGGGCCAGCCCTGGGGGATGGGGTCCCCGGGGCCATAAATGGCCCGGGAGGGAAGCCACTCGGCCCCCTCCCCTTTAATTTAATTTTTTTTTTAAACGGAAGGCCGGCCCCGGGGGATGGGGTCCCCAGGGCCATAATTGGCCTCTGGAGGGGGGCCACGCAGCCCCCCTCCAAATTTTTTTTTAAAAAACCACAAGGCTGGCCAGGCCCCGGGGGATGGGGTCCCCGCGGCCAGAAGTGGCCCAGGGAAGGAGGGCCACGCGGCCCCTCTCCCATAAAATAAAAAAAAAAAATTTAAAACAAACCTGCAACTCACCGGAGGCCCCACCCCCTCCCTGCATGACTCTGCAAACCCGCCTCCTAGCGCGTTCTGCATTGGGGGATTAATTCCCCGTTGCTAGTGAGGGTCCCTGGGGGCCAACTAGGACACCAGGAACCTCCAGTAAGCCCCACACAGTGGGATTGCTGAGAGGTGGTACGAGGCCATGCCCCCTTTTTACACCACTCTGCAAACACGCCTCGTGGCACACTTCTGGCGGGGTGATGAAGTCCCCTTGTGTCCTGAGGACCTCAGGACTGAAGTGGACTTCATCCCCTAAGCAGCAGTGCGCCAGGAGGCGCGTTTGCAGAGTGGTGTAAAAAGGGGGCGTGGCCTCATACCACTGTCAGCAATCCAGCTGTGTGGGGCTTACTGGAGGTTCCTGGTGGCCTAGTTGGCCCCCAGGGACCCTCAGTATTCAAGGGGACTTAATCCCCCAACTTAGAATGTGCCAAGAGGTGCGTGTGCATAGTGGTGGAGAAAGGGGGCATGGCCTGTAAAAAAACCTTAGAAATTAACTGAAAAAACCATAGGTTTCAGGGACGTTATAGTTAGAAATTAGCATTTAAAAAACCTTAGAAATTCACTGAAAAAACCATAGGTTTCAGGGACGTTATAGTTAGAAATTAGCATTTAAAAAACCTTAGAAATTCACTGAAAAAACCATAGGTTTCAGGGACGTTATAGTTAGAAATTAGCATTTAAAAAACCTTAGGAAATTCACTGAAAAAACCATAGGTTTCAGGGACATTATAGTTAGAAATTAGCATTTAAAAAACCATAGAAATTCACTGAAAAAACCACTGGTTTCAGGGACGTCATAGTTAGTTGGACATTTCACTCGTACAAAACCAGAGAAATTCGGCCGTTATAGGTAGTTGAGCTAACTATAATTCGCGCCCCCGCAATGCACTGCTGATGATGTCACATATTACATCATTCATGACATGGTCAGTGACATCACTGATGACATCTCAAATGACATCACTGATGACATCATCCAAGTGATAATCTGATGCACCTCCTCACACCCTAATATAACCTTTGATACACCCACTCTAAAATACAGACTACCATTTTCAAAATCATAGACACACCAATACCAGTTACTACATACCCACTCACTGATTCCTAGGTCTACACACATCCTCTCATTCACCCATACAGTCACTCATCAATACAATACTATCATATGCACTGATACACCTATACAGACACTCACACACCGCCACTCATCCATAGAGTTACTCACACACCTAGTCAGTCATGCAAATAATTAATCACACTCCCATTTATTCACCTATATAGTTATCCACACACCACCTCACTTATTCATACAGATACTAACACATACTTATTCTCTTATGCAATCACTGACACAAGCAAACACTCATCCATACAGCCACTCTCACAATCACTCACTCTCACATATAGTCATTTATATACTCCAACACTCACATACACTGCCTTTAACATATGTAGTTACTCACACATGCACCACTGAGACATCCATTCACTCACCAACACACCCATACACACACTCACCCACCCATACAGCCCTTCACAGATGCACTCTTGAACCCATATACCCAGTGAATCACCCACTCACACATCTATGCACAGAGTCACACACCCCCACTCACCCACACAGACACTCAGGCACCCATACAGATACTCAGACAACCAATCAATAACACATATAGACACTCATGCAGCTACCTACCAACCCATGCAGGTGCTTACACACCAACTGACAGACTGATACAGACATTCACACAGTTTAGTCACTAACCCATGCATTCAGTAAGACACGTTCAATCACTCACTTATACAGTCAGTCACGCATCTACTAAATCATCCATTCAGACACATACACCCACTCATTCTTCAATACACCTTGGCATATATATATATATATATATATAAAACATATTTAAACTTTACAGAAACACATAGTCACTGGATGATGTCATCAGTGATTAGGGTGACCAGATTCTCAAAACAAAAAATGGGGACAGGTCATAGACATAGAAGTAGGACTACGATTTGCAGTAACCATTGACATAAAAGTAGGACTATTTGACAGCTATCATAGACATAGAAAAAGGACTACAATGACAGCTCCCTCCACAGACCGAGATGAAGCATTACAGACGACAAATCAGAGGTCTTTTATTGGCAGTAACCATTAATTCCATTTAAACAGACTTTGCCTCAACATTTGCTATAGTTGGTGACCACCCTTGCCTTGAAATTCCAAGTATGTTTTCTTATTAAATAAGTATATATATATATATATATATATATATATATATTATGACTGTGAACAATAAAGAAAATCGCACAATTGAAGAGGAGTTCGTGCTCTCTTCTTTTTGCCGCAAGGAAGTGAACGAGTGCTCTCTTCTTTTTGCCGCAAGGAAGTGAACGAGTGCATCGCTATCGAGTTTGATATATTATATATATACATACTGTAGTCGTCAAAATCAGATACTGCTGTTTGTAGAATACTCCTCCCCGTAAAGCACTCCCCCTACATTCAGCACAGTTGACTGAAATATAAATAATGTTTGCTTTATTTAAAAAAAACTTTCACATTTAAAGACATTCTTGATTGAAGAATTATATACACGGGGTAAAAATCCATAAAGTAGGACCAAACTGAAAGACAGCTAAAAATGCTGTTTGATGTAAAAGGCCTATTGTTGCATTGCACAGTACTTATCTGAAGAATGGATTTGCTGCAGCACCATTTTGTCTTGCATTAACCGATTGTGGAACTCACTGCAGCTTTGTTCAAAGTTGACCCTTGTGATCAACAAGGCTTTTAGAGTCTCCAGTTCCATTCGATTTCTTTCATCAGTCCACGTGTTATTCATAATGGAAAAAATTCTTTCCACTGGAGCATTAGTTCCTGGCAGACATAATGCAAACTGGACCATCAGGTCAATGTTCTTAAATGTAATATTATGAGTTTGGAAATGGGTGAATATTTCCACCCACCGATCCTCTGCAGTCTTCTTCTGGTCATTCCATGCGGCGAGTCTATCTGCTGTGTATTTTCGTACACAGGTGATTTCATCAAAAAAGCTCCATTTCATCCATCTCAAATGTGCTTGATATAGATTGTACAAATAACAGAGACATTTCAACATTATCCCAGACAGGAACAGCATCAAGGAAAAAGAGTTCAAGTCAGAAAAAAATGCCCCCACTCTTCCAAATAATCAATACTGCTATTGTAGAAAGCACATACAGAGTTACAGATTTTTGTTTCTGGTGAGAGTCCTTGTTCTTGGAGGGATTTAAGAAGCTCCTTCACCCTAAGGCCCATGAAGCAGGCATCTCTCCTTTCCTTCAATTTCCCTATTAATTGTGTAATTTGTCTTGCAATATCTATGGCATTTGCATGCTGCTTTTCCATCTCCTTTATTGTGTCACTAAAAAGAGCCAGTTGGTTGCGCAAAAACCAGAGCCAGATTTCAGCAAGAGGGTTTTCGAAAAACATGACAATTGCTGTTGGGGGATTTGCTTGGGACAAAAAACACGAACGTAGGGCTGGGAACAGTTTTAGCACCCTGTGAACTGCAGGCAGTAGGGAAAGCCAGCGAGTGCTGCTAGTACTTAGGAGTCGTTGATAATCTATATCAACAAACTCACAAAATTCTTTCAGTTGTTCAGTTCGGACAGTGTAAATGTGGAAATATTTGTACAATTTTAACACAAAAGATTCTATGTCCATTGGCAGTCCATCAGCAGCGGTTTGCACTGCATTATGGACAATGTGTGCTGCACAACCTATCCCAAGTACTTTATTGTGAGGAATAGCTTCCTTAAGCTTGCAGAAAACATTGTTCTTTCCGGCTCTAACCTTTCCCCCAAAGTTTGTATTAGTATTATCTGCACAAAACCCAACTACTTTTTCAAGCAAATTACACTTTTGAAGGACATGGTACAGTTGTTCAAAGAGTATTGCAGATGTTTCACCAGGAACGGAGGTAAACTCTAAAATGTTCACCTTAACACCTTCAAAATACTTGAAATACCTCATCACAATTGGTATCAATTTAACTTCTTTCCTATTGGAAGCATCAATAGACACAGATATACAAGCAATGCTACTTAAGTCAGAATTAAGGTCAATCATTGCGAGAGGAGCCAGTACTTTTGTAATCAAGGCTTCAGTCTTGGTGCGAGCAGAGCAAAACTTTTCATTATACAGTTTCCGAATCAATGCTGATGTACAGTCCATTGACCGAAAACTGTGGTTATGTTTAGCAAGATGATATGCTAATGTACCTTCAGCAGCAGCCCTACTGAGTTCAGCATGTCCAGGGGTTGCCTTACCCAAAAAGTGGTAATGTTGCTGTTGCTGCTTGAAGATTCGACCCAGAACTTGTGTTTTTTTGTCTGTATGTGCTCCTTTATATTAGACTTTCCACCATGGCCAATGGAGAATGTAGATTTGCAGATCTTGCAGAACACGTTGGCATTACTGTTCCCGACCTTGCTCAGAAAGGGGAAAGATCTTTGCATCTCCTCGCTGACGGAACACTGTTGCTTAGGCATCTCTCCGGTAGGTAGCTAGCTATCCTTTCTGTGTTTTCATTTGGAGAAGAAAAAAAAGTCATGTAACTATGACGCATACTGACAAATAACTGTATACAAGTTTCATATAAAAAAAAGTTACGTTTACGCACATAGCAAACACATTCTTCTTTTCAAAATATCCATAATGAAGCTCCAGGGACAAAATAGTGCCCACAAGTTAAAAACATTTCAGAAGGGAGCATTCATCAGCATTGTTGAAAAATACTTGCAGCAATGACTTGAACTTTGAAGATAAAAATCAGATGAAAAATGTCCAAGAAGTCATTTTTACCATTTTGCCAGTTGTGTGATCATCCTTGCCAATTGGAGATTCTGGTATCAAATACCACAGTGCAGTAAAGTGTTGCCAACTTAGAAGCTCAATTTATGATTGGAAAAAGCATTTTGGGATGTTACTATTGTTCAATTTGTTAATTAGTTGAGGTATCAGCGATTAGTTTGATGGTTTAAGGAGAAGCAGTCAAATCAGACAATTGATTTCCATCTAATATACTGGTGTTACATGAGAAAAATATTGAAGATCCAAGTACAAAAGGAAAGGGCATGTTGAAGCTTTCTTTTAGGCTGAGGAACGCCATGCTGCTTGAGCTTTTGGGTGTTTTGAGTAACTGAATTTTGAAAAAGCTTAACGTAATTCAATATTGTTTGGCATCATGAAGGCTTGAAATAGCTGAAGTTGGGTGGAAGGATTTCCTGAACAGGAGGCCCCAAAATATGTCTTGCCCAGAGCTCCAAAAGTCCATAAGATGGCACAGGGACATGTAACCAGACACGCCACACAATGGCACCGAGAACACATTGACACATATCATTTTGGAATTGCATTTGCATAGTGCGTCATTCACCGCTATCTATATTACTATACATCTACCTTTCACAACATGACAACTAGTATATGTGTATATGTGTGTGTGTGTGTGTGTGTGTGTGTGTGTGTGTGTGTGTATAGATAGATAGATAGATAGATAGATTCTCCTATGACATCACTTCCTGTGACAATAATGTGCATTGCCTATGCTAACCCATACTTTTTTCAGGATTCTGGAACATTCTGCAACAGACTTTGTTTCTGAAATGGCTGCAAGGACTTCAACATGACTACGGCTTAGCGTGCCAGGAGACATTCACCTTTGAGGGGCACCTCAAGTGGCCACCTCACTCCTTGTCAATTGTTTCCAGTCCTGGGCTTTTCAGATAATTCATTGCTATCAGGTTTCCTCATCTGAGGAGTTCAATGGAAGCAAACCAAGACTACAACACCCAGAATGCACCAAGCTGTCCCAAGAAAGACCCTGACGGTGATTGATGTGACCACCGTACAGGCACAGACCTCCCAAACCATTTGCCTGTGTGCCAGTCTGCCTCTCCTGCCAATGCACCACTCCAAGCACAGCACTCACATGAAAGAGGTGCAGAACAGCATTACCAATGAGCGGATAAGCCAATTAGTACCAGAGCGACAACAGAAGGTGTAAAAGCACAGGCAAACCCATCAGGGTTTGGAGCCTCCTCTGTTCTTGTCTCTAAACCCCTTTCAGCTGGAACTGTGAGTTCTGAAGATTCACTCTTGGAAGGACTCAGAGCCACAAACCACCCTCCCTCCTCCTCGTTGGAGGCGTTCACCGACCACCCAGCGCCTAACAAGCCTAACTGAAGCCGGTAAGGCAGCTCAGTGGGTGGATGTACCCACTGCAGTGATCTGCGGATAACATTCAAGGTGCTGTTTCAGATCAAGGAGGGCCTGTCTCAGCCTAGGAGGGCACCCGAACCCCCAAAGTCTCAGGGTTCTAGGTGTGACCTAGTGGATAATCTGTTTGGCAACCCTTAGAATTCCAGAGATCACTTCCTGCCTCTGATTCTCGGTATTACTTGAGCAAATATGCTTTTACTCTCTGCACCTCATTTAGTGAGGGGTTGAATGGGACCCCTGGAACTAACTGGTTCTCTTCTGCATCTTAAAGCAAATTCTTGTACAAAAGCAGGGAATTCGGTTTCACTCGTGGACCACTTGCTGAATTCCTTCCTTTTCTAAACTGGCCTAAACATTCCCCTGCCTACTCTCCTTCTCTCCCTTGTACTTTAAAATGCATGTGCCTTTTCCAGGACACTGTGTGTCCCCTCCGATCAGTAAGGCGATTCATGAGGTAAATAAGCCATAGACATTTCTGTGTGAGAAGATACTGGTGGTAGAACAGACATCCATGCAGGAACCACGCTTGGAAGAGGGCAAGTTTGAACTTCTCCACCAGGAAAGAAGAATGAGTTAGGGTGGCAGAAATCCCCTTTCCTGCCACCTTTTGAAAGCATGCCTAATTCTGTTTTTTGTTGACATCTGACGGATCACTGTTGCTATCCAATGTCGCCCAAGGTTTTCAAAATCTGACCTTGTCAAGTGTGCTTTAACCACAGATCATTGATTGACTTGTAGATACAGCCAACTACTCAAAACCTAGTGTATCCTTCACAATACTCTTTTCTAAGCAGCAGTGATAGTTCCTACATTAAACATCACTCTCTCTGGTTTTCCACTTTAACCATCCTTGTTTGCTGTTTTACTGACTCTTTGAACATTTTTGAGGGACATTTAACATTTCCAAATTTCTTCACTTTCTCTCATTCGGGATGCAGCAAAACACATTAGTGCATCGGATGCTGGGTGGTCATGTTTCATGTAATTTCCATCTGTCCAGTGTTGGTAGAGCCACAGACTCGTTTTTTTAAACTCGTTGTATTTAAAATACAGATTTACTGATATAGAGTACTGTATAAGCTTTATGTAGTTTCCAGTGCCTGAATATGTTAGTTTTAACCTGTATACACTGTTAAAGTGTTTTTGAAGATGTTTTAATGTGGTTGGGAAAATATAGAAATTATTGTAAATGTACATTATTTTAATTGTTGATCTCAGAGGGCTCAAACAATTTTTTTTAAACATTTGCCTTTTTTTCGGAGGCCATATTCACTGTGGTCTGCTCCAGGAGCAATTTGTGAAACGACTTTTTATATCAGCTCCTAGGTCTGACGCACAACTGTAATTCATTTCAAGGCCTTGATCGAACAGACTTGCAAAATATAAAAATGCATATTTATTTGCTCTGCTATATTGGGATACTACTAAAATGAGTAGCTGCATATTTCATTTAGCCTGGATTCTATAACATATGTAGGGATCTAGTACTGCTGCTGCTTCACTTTTGCAGCGTTACCTTCAGTCCCTCGGATGTTCCACCGGTATGCAACATAAACAGTGGGAGTTTTTAAATTTAGATAATAATGTACAATTTCACTTTCAGAAAGACATTTTTGAATGTCCATTAGCTGGTCACATTTTGTGTTCAAATAAACAAAAAATCCAAGTGGTTTCTGACTGGACTGGATTTCTGCGTTTCCTATTTTATCAAACAATTGAATAAAGAGATGAATGAATAAAGAAAGAAATACAGAAGCAGAACAATACAGCTTCACCGTCTATCCCTGATCCGGAGCCCTCGCGCTGTGAGTGCGGTACCCTTCGCTACCTGTAGCCAGAGGGCTGTTCAATCTTTTCTACGCAGTGCTTTCTATGAGGGTGCTTTAACACCGCACATATAAATCAATAAACAGAACAAGTCAGCATTGGCAGTGAGAGTGATTTGAAAAAGAAGAATGGCGCTTCGCGGCGGAATGAGAAAGCTGCGGCAAAGCAGGGAAGGGGATTAAAAAAACGGCCATTAAAATACTCACGTTGCGGGCTTGCAGGCTGGGAGGGCAAGTCTTGTGTGGCTTCAGATTCAGAAGGATCCTGGCTGAGGCAGCTTTAATGCGGAGGCAGGGTCCCGACGGTGCTGGTAGGGCTGGGGAAGCGTCACGAAGGTTAGTTTCCCTTTTCGCTGCTGCTGGATTCTGTTGTAGTCCCTCGCTCGCTTTAAGGCAGAGCAGAGTCACACTGGAATCTTGCTGCAGGCAGTAAAAGCAGGGTCATGCCGGTCACAGGTGGTTCTAACCAGCTGTTGTGCCGATGGCTGGCACGATGACGTAGGGGGCGCTGCGTTTACAAAGAGAAGGGAAATCCCGAGAGAAAATGTCTCTCTTCAAAGGATTTCCCTTCCTGCTACAGCGCTCACCTAAGTGACGTCACACGCCGTAAGCAGTGCAAAGAGAGCATGCGCGCGCATGCTCAACCGGAACAATAATGAAAAAACTGGACATTTCTGTGTTTAACCCGGACACTGTTCGAAAACCGGGACATTTCATTCACTTGGAGAAAAGTGTTGGGACACTTCTCCAAAAACGGGGACCGTCCGGGGAAAACCGGGACGTCTGGTCACCCTATCAGTGATGGCATCAGTGATGTCATCAGTGATGTCACTGACCATGTCATGAATGATGTAATATGTGACGTCATCAGCAGTGCATTGCGGGGGCGCGAGTTATAGTTAGCTCAACTAACTATAACAGCCGAATTTCTCTGGTTTTGTACGAGTGAAATGTCCAACTAACTATAACGTCCCTGAAAAATGTGGTTTTTTCAGTGAATATATATATATATATGTGGGTGCTGTCCGGAATGGGCATTTCCCCCCCCCCCAAAAAACAAAGCAGGCTGTCCTTTCTGCCCTCCCTGGGGGCTGATGGGGGTGATTACCCCCAATCTGCCCAATAAACACAAGGGACTGCATTCATGCAATTTATTTGGAGGGGTGGGAGCAGCCACACCTCAGCCATGGGTCCATGCCTCCCCCCACCCTGGGGCCCAATAGACTTTCTGCCTCTCCGGAGGGGTGGATAGGGTAGTCACTGCCACTCTGTCATCTGATAATGATAAGGGGGCCTTAAGTCTGATAATGTAGATTTCTCTAGCATGGAATGTCTGCCACATACATTTTGACCCCGAATAGTATTTCAGAAGTAGTACAGTTCAACAGCATGCGTCTTGGCATATTATTTAAAGTTCTCTGTGCAGGGTATAACTTATGGACACAAGATGCACCGTTATCTAGAACCCTCGCAGTCAAGGCCTGTTTTAACTTAGTAATAGCTCTATTTGACCTGGGTCTAAAAGGGTGTGAGAAATGGAGACTTACTATCACCTTAGCAAGCGCCTCTGCTAGTGCCTTAATGGAAAAAGATGGCCCGTGATCAGAATTAAATGTATGAATTCCACCCATCACTACTAAGCTTAACACATTTTTTGGGACTGTAAGAGTTATGACATGGCGCTGGGGCCACACCCATATAGGAATTGCGTGCATGAGTGAACTCCTACAAGTATATAGTTGCATTTATTTATCTACTGGCTGTAACAGACTGACATGGTTCAGGTATAACATTTGAGAAGGATGCACTGTTTTCTCCCAACAGAGCCTGTCGGGATCCTTATCATTGTAGAGTGTTTTATTTTCTGACAAATTTTGCATTGTAGTACACATTGTTTTGGCATAAACAGCTACCATTAGCAATCCTGTAGGATGCATAACATTGCAGACAGCCCAGCATGCACAGGGCCTATTCCTTCATGAGCGGCTTTTATTAGGTTTAATCGACTAGACTCATTTTGTATATAAAGTGTTCTCTTCACTGTAGGGAGCCCATCCTTTTCCAAGAAGTAGTTTTACTTCTACAGAAAGCCAATCCTGAGGATGGGGGGTTATCTTTACTGTGTGAAGACTGTACTGTTGAGTATATATCCAGGTCAATTTTGTTTTTTAACTCGGTCACTGCCAATACTTTACATACCAGCACAGCCTGATCACAGGCAGAATTGTGTTTGGAGTAAACTCACTCACTTTGGTGTGCCAGCCTGTGTTGGACCTCCATATGGAAGCTGTCTGTGGAGGGCAGCTATCCAAGCCCAACACTGGTTGGCTTTTATCGTCTTTCCCAGTGAGCTTTTGAAATCATTGGTTCCCCAATGTTTCAAATCAACATTCTATCCCTGTACACAAAATGATGAATTGGACACAAAGAAGGTACAGACTTATCAGCTTTCTGCAGGGATAAGAGAAATGCATTAGATTCAGCAATTTCTGCGAGTAAGCCACCTAAGGGCTTCACATATATGTGCTTGATTTTGAATTCTGAACACTCAATTTTCCCTTGCACAGTTGCAGAATACCATTGTGTCATGCCTGTAGTTGGCTGCGCTAATCCATGGAGTTTCAGGTATTACCTGCATGTACTGCAAAAATTCCTGTGTTCTTAATGTAGGGTCATATTCAAATTATACATGTGTAGTGGCCTAACTTACGGCCTGTTGCACCCAGCACAGGTGTAAGGCACATGAATTTGGGAAGGTTACTTTATATAAAGCTTCTAAAGGTATGGTGTTACTAAAACTAATTTCTTTCCCTGGGCTGTGGATTGTTCCTTAATGATTGCATTTTGCACATCAGTGATAACTTTCTTTAACGGAGAAAATAGTTCCTCTGCTCCTGAATACAATCAGATTTATAGGCAATAGTTGTAGCTCACCCGTTATTGTATGCGATTTAAGTGTTTCCTCACTGACTGGGTGCTATCCTAATTACCAAATCAAGTGTATTATCTTGTGTTTGCAGATGCGCTGTTGTGAGCATAACTCTTTGTAACTCTATGGATCTTTTTTGTGCATTTTTCCAATACTTTCTATTAAATATAGGAGTGATCAATTGATGCAAGGGTTTCATCTTTTTGGCAAAGTGTGGAATCTCATTAACACCAGTAGTTCTCTAGGAGAACTGGGGGGCTCAAGGGTGCCACATGTTTCCAAAAACCCAGATGCAAAACTTATTTACTGGTTAATTAATATCCTTAAAAATATTACTTTCAGAAAGGATATTTTCGATTCCCTGAAACTCAGCTTATAACTCACCTCAGCCAGCACTTTGGCTATTCTGTTTATAGGTTGTAAATGTATGATCATGTAAGTTATCATCTGTTATGCATAGGTCATCAACTTATGAGACTACACTCAAATCACGCTATAACCATTCAGTTATTCTTTCTAAGAATTCCACATGGCTATTCTTATACCCTTGAGGTGGTAATGTAAATCCAAATTGTATTCTGACTGATGAGAAGAGTGTCAAATAATATGATTCTGGCACAAAACTTTGTGTAAAAAAAACAGTTGCTATTTCTAATGTGGTTGTGTTTTTTGCATGTCAATTGCATCATTAATCCAGTGCTATGTGCATTTTATACTCCAGATGTTTTACAAGTCAAGTTCAAACTGTGATAGTCCAATACTTATCAGGCTTCCAAATCGGGTAAATGGGTGTTCATTCATGATGGGCAGGATATCTTAATATTGTAATTTGTTCATAATTCATTCGAAATATTTTTGAGTCTCTGGCTTTATTGAATTTTGCATTTGAACCTGCAGTTCATCCCTTAACAGAATCACGTGATGTTACACCTTTGTCCCAGCCTGCTTGATTTTTGTATAATGTGACATCAAATTATAATGTCTCAACAACAATATGAGAGTGAGAAGTCAGGAAACAAGCCTGTTCCTCTTCCCAGACAAAGCTATGAAAAACAAAAAGAACGGGTCTTTTTTCTAGTTATTGTACATACATCTCACTCCTGATTTAGGATGGATGTTCCAAATATTAGTACTGCCTAAGAAACCCTTAGGTTTTGTAAAAAGAACCCTCACTCACCTACCTAGTAGGTGCCATGCTTCATCATAGGGTTCCCACCCTGGTCACCGAATGTTTCCAGGGTGTGCTGCGATGCCTGATTACAGCGGAGCTAGTTATTTTTGAGGGTGAAGTGGTGATAGTGAGTGAATAGTGCTCAAGTGTGGTGCTTGTTTTAAAATTGGCTCAAATGTTATTGGTGAGAGTATTGGTCAATGTTAAAAATGTGGTGGATATGTGAAGGATATAAATTTGATCCTTCTTATCCTGTGTACTGTCTACATGTTTTAGCCATATTCTTATGTGCCCAACAGGGTAAAATGGCTTTGGTCAGGACTGAAAAATGAGCTGATATGCACGCTAAGGCATATAGCTACTTTATGGATTGTACTTACAACCCACTGCAGTTTTACCGTGTCGCATTCATTTCTGTGAAAAGAAGTAAAGGCACAATTACCTTAGTGGCAAACAAACATATAGGCAGTGGTAAACCTTGGACTCAGGGTGGGGGTAACATCCCTTATCCAAGATTTAGTGGTGTGCTGATCTCATATTTTTATAATCAATTATTCGGTTGTACTCGTACCAAAATATTTCCCATAAGAATCATAGCGTACTGCCAGTCTCTTCTCTGTATTCAGGACCCAACATTAATGAGACATACATGACTGACAGACATATAGGTACCAAGGTCTTATTTGTGAATCATAACGTACTGCCAATTTTATCTTTGTATTTAGGACCCAACATTAATGAGATATACAGGACTAACAGACCTATAGGGATCAAAGTCTTTTTTGTAGGCATGCACTAAGACGGCTGAGTCGCTGTTGATAATGGACTAGCCTTGTTATTCATATAAGACAAACTGCTACGCAATTCTCCATTAATGCCCCATCTTGCATGTAGTTGTCTTATATGTAACTGACTTGCTCGGCCGACTGCGCTTATTCACCGTTATGCTAGTGATATTGACAATTAGTCCGTTTCTTACGCCAGGAATATTATTTTGATTCACTTTGTATAAAGGAGAAGTGCATTTATGCTTGATGTGTTCTTTTTTAAGCGAGATGTGCACATGGTAAAAATCCAATCAATAGGAAATAATAAATACGGACTTCAGGGACGGTAGCTAATTGCTACCTGCGATCGGCCAAGGGGGTGGATCCTGTAGTCACACTCTGTAGAAAAAATACGTATCCCTTTAGATTTCCAAATGTCCTTTCTGATTGTCTTAAAAACAGAGACACGCTCCCCCCATTAGCGTGCCCACTTACTTCATCAAGGTATCTCACCCTCCGTAATACCTGTTCTGCCTCGGTCGTCCCGCATTCTGCTGTTGCTTACCGGAGGCGCGTTTAAATGCAGACAGTCTTTCCTGCTGTTGGGTGCCTGCGTGCACATAGTGCATGTGGCAGAGCGTGTGACGTGTACATCATGCGCGGCGGCCAGGCAGCATCTGCCTGGTCGTCAAGGATACCTCACGGCCGCGCGCTTTGGTGTGGAAGGGCCTGCCGGTTGTCAGGCGCAGTGTGCATGACAGAGCGCTTTGCTTATTCACCAAGGTCAGGCAGTACTTGCCTGGTAGTCAAGGTTACTATGTAGAAGCTACTAGGTCCACCCCCTGTCTACATTTTGATGTGTGCAGCCTGCGTACAGATAATCTGGTAGTGATGGTTACTTATGTCATAATCTTCTAGTTTACTCTTTTTTTTTTTGCATTTAAATGATGGCCTGAGCTGTTTTTCATTTTGTAGTGCAATATTATGCATAATAGAGCCTAATTATTATTTCTTTGTATGAGGTTCATTATTACGCTTATATGGCAATTACCTATATATATTAATTTCCTAATTTCATATAAACATCCAGAGTGATTGACAGTATCTGGGGGAGGAATACTCTGTGTTATCCGGCCATGCCGCTACGGTGGGTCTTTAATTGCCTGTACTATTATTGCTGTTTTTGGGGCAGCCATTGTATCTATATAGAGTTATTTCCTTATTTTATGTAAACATACAGTGTACCAGTATTCGGCTCATACTCATGCTTTATTTTATGTATGTGTTTATGAGTGGGGAAGGAATATCCTGTGTCGCTCTTCCTCATAAGTTATGTGGACGTACCGCCCTGGTGGCTCTTCAAATCACTCGCTCTGTTTTAACTGTTTCGGGGCAGCCGTCATGCTAGGCTATAGTCAGTATGTAACATTCTAGGCATTTAGAGGATTCAAGGAAAATTCATAGTACTGCATTCCACTGGATATTGTAATTTAATCCAGTTCTCTGGGTGGACAAGCGGTAGATCCACCGTTGTTCTTTCTCAAAGAGGCGTGCCTCTATGTTGACTCCAGTGCTATCTAAATGTTCTATGATGCACCACTTAAAGTCATTGGGAGTGTGGCTTGAGCTGATGAAGTGATCTGTTAGTTTAGTTGTGTTTCTTTTGCATCTTATGTTACTTCGATGTTCAAATATCCTGGTTTTTACTTTTCTCGTTGTCATACCCACATAGTTCAGATTACAACTGCACACTATTAGGTAGACTACATTCATTGTGTTGCAATTAGTGTGTTTTCGGCATTGTCCATGTTTGTTCCAGTTCCAAGGTCTTCCTGGTTTTGGTTAAATGGCAGACACTGCAGTTGCCGCAGGCATAGTGGCCTGTGATCTCCGGGAGACCCCACATGTTATGTAATGTAGTTCATCCTTCATTCCTCTTAGTCCGGGGTCTGGGCTTCACCAGATTATCTTTTAGGCTCATTGCTTTTTTGAAGGAAAACAAGGGTTTATCCCACTTGAGGTTCCCAGTTTGAATAATACGCCAGTTTTTATTGACGATTTGTTTTACTTCATTGGAGACCATGTTGTAAGTTGTTAAACACGTTAATGGGATGGTGTTACTGTTTCTGTTTGATGGTTCTAAGAGCCTTTCTCTGTTCTGATTGTATGCTCTCTTGTAGGCCTTTTTGATAATTTTCCTCGGATAACTTCTATCCCTTAATTTTGCTTTTAGGTCTTCTGATTGTACGATGAAGTCAGTTTTTTGGGAGCATTTCTTTCTGAGTCTGAGAAACTGGCCGTTTGGTAGGTTCTCTCTGAGGGCTCTGCGATGAAAACTGTCAAATTTTAACAGGGTATTCTTATCCGTTTCTTTGTGATAGGTCCTTGTTTCCAATTTTTCATTTTCCGCATATATTGTGACATCGAGGAAGGTAATATGATCTTTGTTGTCTGTGTGTGTAAATTTCAGGTTGGGGTCATATGTATTCAATTTGGTAATGAATGTGAGCATCAATTCTCTGTTCCCTTTCCATATTACCAGGATGTCCTCGATGTATTATTTCCAGAGCTGGATGTTCTCCTTGCATATGTTCCTGTCATCCAAAATGTATTTTTTCTCAAAGTTGTATACATAGAGGCCTGCCACGCTCTGCGCAAAAGTGCTGCCCATAGATGTTCCGAAGGTTTGTAGATATAGTTTGCCTTCAAATTCAAAAAAGTTTTTCTTGAGGGCCAGGCAAGCACACTCTAATATGAAATGTGTTGGTGTCATGTAGTTCCACTCTCCTTGGTTCAGTGTCTTTTTTATGACTTTCAGCGTGTCGTCCTGTGGGAGGCTAGTATATAAGCTCTCTACATCTAGGGTAAGAAGGATGTTGGTTGTGGGATCTAAATCTATGTTTTCCAGTAATTGGAGTAGATCCTTGGTGTCCTTCAGGTACGTAGGTGTCTTTTGGACCTTTGGTTTTAGATAGAAGTCACAGAACCTTGATAGTGGTTCTCATAATGATCCAATGCCTGAAACTATTAGTCTACCTGGTGGGGGAGTTTTATTTTTGTGAATTTTAGGCAGAGTGTAAAAATATGAGGTTTTAGGGTTTTGTGTGATGAGGAATTCAGCTTCCTTTTTGGAAATCCAATTTCGTTTGTCTGCATCTTTCACCAAGTGTTTTCTTTCTGACTGTTATCCAATTGTGGGGCCTTCTGATAGGATTCTGTAGTTCTTTTCATGAGACAGTAGGCGGATGCATTCTTTTTTGTAGCCCTCCTGGTTTTGTAAAAGGTTTTGTAAAAGGGTTTCTTAGGCAGTACTAATATTTGGAACATCCATCCTAAATCAGGAGAGAGATGTATGTACAATAACTAGAAAAAAGACCCGTTCTTTTTGTTTTTCATATCAAATTATAATGTCCATTTTGTGGCATATCGGTGCTTCAGTTGTTGGGGCGGAGATGAAGAAAATGCTGCCATTAGAATTTCTTCTCCTAATGGAACTTCAGTTATGACTTGTGGAGGTCAGTCTCCTTCAAATATTATGCCATCTGAATCCGTTAATTGAGTCCAGAAAGTCATTGAGCTTACTTAAACAATAGTCTCTTCAATATGACTGAACTTTAGAAACCAAATCTGATACATTCCGACACCCATCAAGTGTTTCTGTTTGTATATGGTCATTAGTCTCCCCCACGATCAGGTGGGGTTTGAATCTCTGGTGGGCCATGGTCATTTCTGCTGCACCTACTATCACAGCCACTGCTCATTCTCCGTTCTTCAGTACAACTCTCTATCTGTGAGGCATCCTGCTTCCTTCCTGCAGCTACTCTTTCTTCTGAAAAGGTTTCGTTGCGTTGATGGTCTCAATCACAATCACTGACTCTTCCCTGTTGATATGTTTGTCCTTTGTCAGGTGCTGGGAAAGACTGGACACCTTTGCTTGACTCTGATTTCTTATCTCCATGATCCTGATAAGAATAATGCTCATCAGAAGACTGATATTTCTCTGTAGTTTTTATTTTCTTTCTGTCTTTTTGGTTATGGCCTCCCTTCTCTTCATCTTTACAATAAAATTTTGGTTCTTTTTTAATTCACTCTGGAATTTGTTCTCTCCACACTGGTTTTTTGCGTTTTTGGCTTCCTTTCCTTGGGAACATTTTCTTTTTCTACCCTAGTTTTTAACTGGGGTCTTTGCAGTTTTACCCCTAGAGTTTCTCTCCCCAAATATTTCAGCTTGAGCTGCAATATTTGACAACTACACTTCTTTCTGATCCTTTTAAGTTGTAGCATATTTCTGGTAAATGGACAACAGTGCTGCATCACTTTTGAAGTCCAATGAAGCTCCATACTCAATACGTCTGGCAATAATGCAATTGAAGACATTCTTTGTGTATTAATTTACAGAGTAGCAAACACACTTCCACATGACTGACGCTGTTGTACATTTGGTACTGTCCTCTTGATAGGCACATATTCAAAGTCAGATGTTTATCCTGTGGAATATTATGAGGAAACACAGCTTCTAATTTATTTTAAACAACATTTTATAATTTTCTTGTAACACAATACACTAAGCATTAGTGCCAGGATTTAGGATTACAGAAACAGAGAATGGGTTATGAACAATGGTAAAGTTGGACATTAGAATCATACAACAATCTATGCATTGGAATACATTGTCGAACAGCCCAAATTTGTGCACAACTTTTAAACTCAGTAGTGAGCAATTAACAACCAACTAAACCCCATCCTCCACCCAAAGTCACACCTTACCAAGCTGTCTGATTTTTAGCACCCTCCACACCTAAAGCGACTTCAATAAAGTCAAATACTTCCTCCCTCAGAATCCTCCTGCAAAATCTGAGAGCTATCAGATGCATCTGAGCCTACGTCCGGAGCTTGACGGTTATCAACTAAATGTTCCCAAGCTCTTGCCCAATCAATTTTCCCTCAACTTTTTTCAATTTACGAAACAGTATAGTACTCTCCAGTCCAGTCCATTTAACTAGCTCATCCGTTCATCTAAGCACTCGAGGTTCCCCAGCAGATTTCCAATGCATTGTCAATTCTCTTATTGCAATAATCAATGCCAAATCAATAAATCTAGTAGTGTTGTTTGCATTCTAGGGCGTAGGAAACCTCCAAAGATACAAGCAAGAGGTGAGCAAGGGATATCCCATTGCTTGTCATCATTGACACAGTCCACCACCGCCTCCCAATAGCCTGTCAAAAATGGGCAGGACCATACCATATGGAACAACTCTGCACCGTTTTCATGTCATCTTGGACATACTACAGCAGCAGCATCAGCACAGATCTATGAAGCAAATAAAATCAATTTTTTTTAATCTGGCATTTCTGGAAACAGCAGGTATGTTTGCTAGGATCTTTTCCCAATCAGTGTCAGAAATCTGCATCTCCAGCTCTGCCTCCCATTTAACTTTCAAATCCGAGAGGGAAGTTAAAATGTTTGCACGTATGGCATAGCACAACGACATGACCGCTTTAACATGACCCGTCATTGTACAGAGCAGATGACAGATTTTGTGCGTTGCTGGTTCCAAGTCTCCATTTCCCCAGTGATTCAGAATAGTGACTCCTATTGCTCGGTGCAGCAGGAATTGGCCGCCAGGAACACCGAAATTTTCTACCAAGTCTGCAAATGAACATAATTCTCAATCCTGATACAGATCTCCAATGCAATTTAACCCATAAGCAGTACACCTTGCAATCGCACACAATGCCCTCTCACGGGCCACAGTCTTGAACCACCTAAATGGCAGATCTGGTAAATTGGGTTTAAGGATGTGGGTTTGCTGCAGGCAATGCTGCCAACACCGCTGTACCACCATAAGCTCATGAGAAGCTGTATGCAGCCGCCTCCGGGAAGACAAGAGGACCCGCAATAAGTCCCTCAAGTCAGGAGGTGCACCAATAACTCCTTAATCAGGATGCAGTCTACAATAGATCCACTGGTTGAACCACTGCAGTTGCACCACCAAGTAATATGCTTCAAAGTCTGATGCAGTCAACTCACCCTCGACTACTCGACGCTGCAACTAAGCTACTGATACTCTACGCCTACCAGTCCCCCAAATGAATTCCAAAAGTAGTGATTCCAGTTCTCAGAACAGATGGTGAGGCAGCAGCATTGGCAAGGTAGAAAAAAAATAAAGCAGTCTCTGAAGCACCACCATCTTGGCCACCGCTATTCTACTGGCCACAGATGAAGGCAATGTCGACCAAGAATTTATACTGCTTCTAAACGCTCCAATTGCTGCCCCAACATTACCATCCAATAAATCTTGGTGGTTATGATATATATTAACTCCTAAATATTTCAGACATGTAGGGCTCCAGGTAAGACAAAGTTGGTTCTGAGGAGGGCTGGTGTCACCACAAAGTGGAAACAGATGGGATTTCTACCAATTAATGTGTAGGCCCTAGACAGCGCAAAAGCGCTCAAACAATTCTATTGCACCTGGCAGGTCAACTCTAACATTTCTGCAAAACAATAGCATATCATCAGGATATAATGCAGCATAGTGTGATTGCCCACGGTAAAATCCTGCTGCACAAGCAACGCTGGCCAAAGGTTCCATTGCAATTGCAAACAATAGTGAGGAATGTTAACACCCCTACCTAGTACCTCTCACCACTACATACGATGCAGAGATGGTTCTACAAGTACGAACCTGTGCCGTTGGACCCGTATAAACAAGTCTGACCCAGCGTATGAACCTAGGTCCCAACCCCATACAAGCCATTACTTGATATAGGGAGTTCCAACTCAGACTGTCAAAGGCCTTCTCTATCTCTATTGCCATTACAGCAGCTGTTCCCTTACCTTCAAAATGCTCATTCATAAGTGAAAGGAGCCTACGGATATTAAGCAAAGTATTACGCCCAGGAATAAATCCAGTTTGATCCTTGTGAATCAAAGTAGGCAAGTGGGGCATGAGACGAGACACCAGAACTCTACGAAGTATTTAGTAATCCACATTAAGCATGGACAAAGGCCGATCTGACATCCATGGGAGGGCGACCTGGTTTCAATAATGGGATAACTAAAGCTTTGCATATTGATACAGGTAGACGGCCCGATTTACGAGCTGCAGAGTAGAGTTCCACTAATTTAATAGCCAATGTGTTCCCATAAGTGGCAAAGAACTCCACTGGCAGGCCGTCAACTCCAGGAACCTTACCGCAAGCCATATTTTTACTGGCAGCTCTTATTTCCTCAATTGTAATATTACCTCCTAACTCATCTACCTGCGGGAACACCCGAAACTGACCCAGTGCCAGGTAGTCTTTAATGACCTGAAGGGGTATTTTTAGTGATTGGGCATAGGGGGATGCAAAATAGTCCCGGAATCTAGTGTTAATGGCAGATTGACTATATAAAGGTGCACCCGAGTCTGATTCAAGCTCTATAGGAGCCCCTATTTTCTGGTTGACAAGCCATGCTAACAAGGTGCCTGGTTTGTCACGCTCCGCATGCGCATGAGTCAGATACTCCCTGTAATCAAAACAGCAGAACCTCTCAACTTGGGCTGCCAGTAATTCCTTTGCCTAAAGTAAAGGGTGTTAGGAGCGGGATTCCCCGGCCTCTGCTGCTCCAGGCCCCACAATGCCCTTTCCTGGGATTCATCCTCACCTACTAGTGTATGTCAGACCCCAACCACTTCTGCAATGCAGCGACCTCTGATCACAGTTTTAAATGCATCCCACTCAATCAAAGGTAAAAAAGCAGACCCAGCATTTACTGCAAAATACTCCCCAATGACTTCACCAATGTTTTTTTGAAAGACCGGATCATCCAATGACTCCACCCGTAGTCGCCAATCAGGGATGCGTGTACGTTCACGCTCTCATTTCAGAGAGAGTAACACTAGGTTATGTTCTGAAATTGAACTGCACACATATTCTACACCATGTACCGATCCATGCACAGGTTTAGTGCACAAAAAAGTATCAAGACAAACATGAAGCTTGTGCATCCCAGAATAAAACGAGTAGTCTTGGTCCACAGGGTGAAGCCGTCTACAAGAATCTACTACCAATCCCCACTGACGCTGCCAATCAGAGAAGAAGCGCACCAACCAGGTATCTGGATTATCCGCTATAGGTCGATGGGAATGATCAAGTGCAGGGTAAGCAACACATGTAAAGTCACCACCCAATAATATGGTCTGAGTCAGGTATGAAGCCAAAACCCTAGAAAGCTCAGCAAACCCCCCTGTCCCTGCCCCCGGTCAGTATTGAGCGCATAGATTCCCACTATTGTTAAATCATGACCCACCAGTCTCCCTGTAAAAACCACATATCTACCTTCTAGGTCTATAATCTCAAAGGTTTTCTGGAAAGGGACCCCAGGTCTTATCAAAACTCCTTTGGCAAAGGTTGAATAAGACGTAGCACACACTTTACCCTGTCGTCTTTTATGGAGAGCCAATCCTTCAGACTTAGTAAGATGAGTCTCCTGCAATAGGGCTATATGTGCTCCCCACCTTTTAAGGTAGGAGTAAACTTTATATCTCTTAACCATATTATTAAGACCCCGGATAGTCCAGGAGATGAAGATATACTTTACGGGAGACGCCATATGAAGGTATCAAGAGGAGGGATCATTCCAGTTCTCAAGACAGGAGCCCTTCTTACTGTCAATGGTATCCAAGAGCAGCAGGCAGGGGTAACCTTATCTAAAACCCAAAAACCCTTACAACTAACCCAACTCTCCATCCCTAGGACCTGAAGCAAACAACTCCCCATCCAAACTAGTCAGAAACTGTCCAACTTATGTGCATGACTTACAAGCACAACAACAATTTGGGGAGGTGTGGGCATCTGTTGAGTCGCTACCCAGCTCCACAACACCATCTCTGCAATAAAAATATAGTATAATCCCCTCAAAATTGGGCCACACATTAAATAGTCACCTAGTATTTTAAACCTGCTAGACAAGTGAGCCAGCACTGCAGAGTTTTTGCTAAAACAGAACCATACTGATGCATAGCAGATAGCAAACCTTTTGGATTATCTCATCCGAAGAACCTCAAGTGATATTTGGCAAGGATTCAGTAGATCCGAATCATGCAGCTCTCCCTCCTCATTGACAGGCAGCGGAGCAGAGCCCCCTTTACTCAAGGCAGCCACTGCTTCCACCACTCGCCAGCGCTCTCAACACAACTGCAACTGCAATGGAACAGTTCTCTGTGTGCCCTTTGCTTCCCTCAGGGGCAGTCGGCGGCCTTGCTGGCTGCCCTTCTTTCAGGACAAGATCTTCATTCCATTGTGGAAGTCGATCTATTGAATCGCACAAGGATTGTGGAGGCGTAAAAAATTGTACCTCATCTCCCAAGGTCATTCTAAATCTTGCTGGGAATAACCATGCATATGTGATGCCTAGTAGACAAAGACGTTTCTTGCCATACACAAAAGAGGCCCTTTGCTTCTGTACCTCACATGTGAAATCAGGGTAGAACATTTTTCTGTGATTCTCCAGCATGATGTCTCTAGTAAGTCTGGCCTGAGACAAGATATGATCTCTCTCTATTCCTATAGTGCAAAGGTTTTGCTACCACTGGTCAGGGGGCCACTCCAGGCAACGGGATGGTGAAGGGACACGATGAGCACGTTCTAAGGAGTAGTAAGAAGATAGGCCCTCTGGAGCAAGTTTTTCTCTAATCCATTTTTCCAGAAAATTAATCATGTTCGCAGCAGTGCCTTTTAATACGCTCCAGGAGCCCATTAATTCTGATATTATTACGTCACACCCTATTTTCTGCATCCTCAGCTCTGGCCTCAAGGGACTTAAACGTTTTCTCCATAGTAGCTAGGTTGGATTGTGCTGAGGCGATACTAGGTGTGAGCTCATCAATCGAGCGTTCAGTAGTAGTGACTTCCTCGGCCAGCCATCTCTGATCATCACGCATTAGACTCATGTCTGTCAGCAGGGAGTCACATTTTAGTTCAAGCGCTTCTCTAGAGGCAGCGATAGCCTGCAAAACTGTGTCCAGAGTTGGGCCAGAGCACTCACCACTCAGGTTCTCCTTGTCCAGGGGTGTCTTGTTCACACCTTGGGGGCCCAACATCTGGGAGGAGCCAGACTCCAGAGGTTCCCTTTTTCTACCAACTTTACCCATGGTGACGGACGCATTGAGAAGAGGACTGAGGAGAAGGCCAACAGAAATCAAAGCAGCAGCTCCACAGCTGCTCCTTGCAGCCACACCAGGAACATCCAAAAATGAGGGAAGGAATTTTTGTATCTTGTTCTGCTTGGGTATGCATAGTATGACTGTAGATATGATTGAAGTATGAAAGTGTGGGTGCCAATCTATGGAAGAATAATAATAAAGTTTTTTCTGTGTATTGTGGAAAGTACTATGTGATCTCAATCTAAATACGAATAAATATCATTGTTGATGTGACACTTCATCTCTATTATCTTTCTTGTGCCCTTTTTGGCTGTAACTGGTAGATATTTTGTAACTTGTTCCATATAAATAAAAGAGAGTTGCCATAGGTCTCTGTATGCTTATTGATTTCCCTGCCTAAGGAACTCGCATCAGCGTGCAGGGGGCCCTTTTCCTTAACATTAATCATCTTTGTTTCTTCTATTAAGCCAATTTTTGCAAGCTTTGATCATTCGATTCATTCTCTCTACTAATTCATTGGCTTGGGGAGAATACAATTCTGTTGTACGATATTCCACAGCCATACTCCTACCTGAGGAATGACCTCCCTCACAAACTCCTCCTTTAGTAAGGGAGTGACTGTAGTTTTAGTGAGAGTTGTCAACACTTTTCACTAACACCCGCTTACAAAAGTAATCCACCAACACCAAAAGACACCATTCACTAGCTGGTAACAATTCAAAGAGGCCCATGCCAGTTTATTTCAAGGAATCACTAACATTCCAACCATGGACACAGGCGCTTCTTGTGTTAGCTTAGATTTGTCTCTAGCCGCACACTGACGACATTCTTTCACAAGCTCCTCCACCATTGTGTCCATCTTGAACTACCAGTAAACTTTTCTGACCTTCACGTTGGTCATAGTCCTCCCTAAATTACCTTCATGCACATATATTACAAATGTCATGCACATGTTTTACAAATGTTTCTCTCAGTACAACCAGTGGAATTAATCTTTTTCCCCTCAACAGCAAACTCCAGTCACTTTCAATTCTTATCTCAAACGCCAAAGTTCCTCCTCCCCGCCCCCCAGCTTATTCCTGGATGGCCAGCCTTCTATCACCCTACTATTCTCTTTTCAACACTTCATTTCCTGCCAGTCCCTGTTCCACTAATCTTTACAAATGGTTTCTCTCACCTGCATGATTTGTTTCTCACACTGAGCCTTGTCCTTGCTCCATTCATTCCCTAAGAGCAACCTCCTCTTACAGTCTGCAATTGTATTCCACGCCATTGTAGTGTACTCCACCTGGAAATCACAACGCCTCAACCCACCAAGAAGTCCTTTGGTTAGCCCAGGTTGAACCTTTAGATGAGCCACTTGCACCAGTGGTCTGGCATTACAATACAAGGTAAACCCCATAAAAATAGTTGGAAATGCTGAATCATCCAGTTGCATACAAATGACCCCCTCTCTTATCTCTGAATAGTTTGCCTCAGTTCCTCGCAGAGCTCTTGAAGTAAATGCTGTACTTACTTCACCTTTCTTTTCAATCCTCAATGAAATCACTCATAACCCTTTCAAACTTCCGTCAGTAGTTATTATGGTCTCCTCATCACATCAAAGCTACTCAGGAGGGCAGCTTTAGCAATCTTTTCTGAATAATGTCAAAGTCTTCTTGATAGAGCTCTGTTCCCTCAATCCCAGCCCTTTCCCTCATCAGCCTTTGCAGAAGATTAACAATATTTACAAGTTCCTGACAAACCTAAAGTAATACTCTACAAGACCTAAAAATAATTGTGCCTCTTCTTTAGTTTAGGCTCTGGCACTTTTGATACTACCAGTACTAATTTCACTCTTGGTTTTATCCCCTCTCTACTTATGGTGTGGCCCAAAAATTCACCTGAACATAGTCTGACCTGACATTTCTCCACCTTTACAGTAAAGTTGTGCTCATTCAGTCTTCTCAGGATGTTCATGAACACTGCATGATGTTCTCCACATTATCACTGTAAAATAAAATATTATCTTGGAAGAAAATTACGTTTTTAACGCCAACTGACACATGATGGTAGGAAGATGACCAATCCATCACGTTAAAAGCACTTGCATGTCCCAATACAGGCAAGGCAATATTGGGAAGACACTGCCGAACTGCATAAATATTTTTTGTGAGATTGCTCAGGTCTACTTACCCACCCATCTTGGCCTTCAGAACATTTGGTGCCAACCACTCTGATGGCTGTATCTCCTCTATGACACCTGCCTTCTAGTGACCTTTCCTATTCCCCCCTGTGATATGTGTGCTTGGGAGGTATCAAGCATAATGGATGGAATGTAGAATAGTGTGAGGTGAGCTAGATCAAGAATGAAGACTGTAAGGTTGGTTGGGGAGAGTTTTGGGTTGAATATGGACAGTTGCGGCTGGACATTTACTTGGTGTGGAGCTGTTCTCGGCAGCTTGGTGCAGCTTCTATTCTATTTGTTGAAATAAAGAAGTTACCAAAATCCTGGGCTGAAGTGCCTCTATGTCTGGAACTCATCTTTACAGTGGCAATGAGTGGGAGAAAGTAGCA
The DNA here is from genome assembly GCA_963921515.1 of Calotriton arnoldi. Classification (NCBI taxonomy): domain Eukaryota; kingdom Metazoa; phylum Chordata; class Amphibia; order Caudata; family Salamandridae; genus Calotriton; species Calotriton arnoldi. The sequence goes on along the minus strand of CAWUFW010014012.1, from coordinate 237,250 downwards.
GCATCAGCAGGAATACATAGGCATGAGGGAGCCACTGTTTGCCTTGTGATTTACAGCAAGAGTGTGTAATTGTATTTGCCAAGATAGGAAAATATTTGAAGATGGGCCAGAATAACATAAAATGTGCCGCCGTTATCTGAGCAAAAAGGGCAATGTCCTAAGACCTTGGTCCCAAGACTTACTTAAATCCGACAGCTGTGGATTCTGCATAGGAAATTTCATGACCAGTTGCTTGACAGCTTGTTGCTGTACATAATCTAAATATTGATCAAATATAGCCGAGACCTTAATCATGAGATACTAATCAGTTAACTTTACCATGTTGGTATCAGCCCTGCCAAGTTTCCCAGGTCCGTGCGTGATGTACTGCTCCAGTCCAGGTTTTTTCTTTGGATTCAGAGACTTGTAATCTTGCCCATTCCATTATGAAACAGGACTACAAGTCCCAGAATTCAAAGGAAATATACAAAGACAGGAGTAGCGCATCACACATAGAACTGGGAAATGTGGCACCTGTGTGGTATGCCTCAACAATACTTGCTTATTTCACAGCTTGTAGGCTTTTTTACGGTCCGGGGTCACCTCTATGGACTATTCTGAGATTTTACCACATATTGGCCAGACTGTAGCTGTAGCTGATTACACACGAAGTGTGAGCCATTTTAGATTAGCAGTGCCCGCTATAGTCCCTATATCCTTAAAGGTGTATCTGAAGATTCCAAGATCATTATTCCTCTTTAGATGCCTCCGATATAATAACGGGTTAAGGTGCATAACTCCTTCAATCATTCCTTGCTCTAACTCAAAAAATAGGGGAACAGTAGGAGTACTGATGGTTACCACGTGGGTTTCACCACATGCTCAGAGCTTCTGATATTGCCCTGTCTCTCTGTTAGCAAAGCGCATGGCAGCCCTGCCCTCTGAGATAGAATGATATTACTCTTATGGATTTGATTGTTCCATTTTCTATCTTGGCTAAATCTGATAAGCAGGTAATCAATACCGTTGACACTTTCTAGGCATATGACAGTTAATTTCAGGTTACTACTGAAGACCTTGTGGCGGTGGAATGATATTTGAATGGTTCAATTTACAATGATCATGATAACAGATTATCATGTCCTACATCCCAAGTGGGATGTGAGAGACTAATAAGATATAGTCAGCAAACAAGAGGGATGCATTTCAAGGTCCCCTCGAAGATGGTGTGTTGTTCACATGGTCACCACATGGTAATATACGAAGTGAACAAAGTCAGGTCTCAGGTGCAACCCTGACATACACCTTGCTCGACATGAAAAAGTTTGGTTAATTCCCAATTCAGCCCCCACATGACTGCAAAATTGTTCCCATATAGCCTGATTATACCATGGGTGAACGCAAAACCTTCCACAAACATTCTTGCGGAATGTTGTTGAAGGCAGACTTCAGGACCTCAAATGCCACATTGAGTAATTCTTTACCTAATTTCACATACTTCTGTACCATTAGATGGAATCTCAAGTAATAATCCCTTCACGAAAGTCTGCTTGGTGGAAAAGTGTCTTATTGGAAGTGACCATTCCTTAAAACCATTCAGGAGCCTTCATCTGAACATTGTTTGGCTGTTATCTACCAAGATAATGGGTCTATAATTGTCAGGGTGATTCCGACAGCCCTTTTGTAGCTTGGAATAATTTCGGCACCAATCTAAGTTAGGGGAACAGAGCAACTCTCCACGTGGGCTATTATTTGCCACAAAGTATGTATCATTTGCCTTGGCTGTGTCTAATAATTCAGCCCAATCTCCTCTTTTGTCCTTTAATTATTTTTCATACATTCCACAGATTATTGAAATATCTGCCCTCCATTTGTCTTCAATAACCTTTAAGACATATTTCTTTTTACGTCTACATTCTGCATCACACCCGCAGTGAGCACCCTGAGGTCAGTGTTTTAAGTGAGCGGATTTTGTTAGCACTATGCCTAGCTCCTCAGCCTCTTTCCGATGCAGCTGTTAGTGTCCAACGTGTCCTTGAGAAAGGTTTATAGGGTTGGTAAGAACCTAGCATACAGCTCGAGTCAGATATTCTTGTCAACTATGTCATTCCATTTTAACCTTCTTGACTAACATCCACCACTCAAATTACTTTCATATTTCACTATACTAATTCAACACTAATCCTTTAATGGGTTCCGGAGTAGAGTGCTACTCGCCAAAAAAAACGCTTCAACACCCCATCAGGGGTAACGTGCTATATAAATGCAAACCTTTTCCCTCTTCTATCCCTCTGCTATCCTTCTCAATCCAAATAACTGATTAATATCCACCACTCAAATTACTTTCAAATTTCACTATACTAATTCACCACCAATCCTTATGGGTTCCGGAGTAGCGTGCTACTCGCCAAGAAAGTGCTTCAACACCCCATTAGTGGTAACAAGCACTATATAAATGCAAACCTTTTTTCCCCCTTCTATCCCTCCGCTATCCTTCTCAATCCAAATAACTGACTAATATCCACCACTCAAATTACTTTCATATTTCACTATACTTATTCACCACTAATCCTTATGGGTTCCGGAGTAGCGTGCTATTCGCCAAGAAAGTGCTTCAACACCCCATTAGGGGTAACAAGCGCTATATAAATGCAAACCTTTTTTCCCTCTTCTATCCCTCCGCTATCCTTCTCAATCCAAATAACTGATTAATATCCACCACTCAAATTACTTTCATATTTTACTATACTAATTCACCACTAATCCTTATGGGTTCCGGAGTAGCGTGCTACTCGCCAAGAAAGTGCTTCAACACCCCATTAGGGGTAACAAGCGCTATATAAATGCAAACCTTTTTTCCCTCTTCTATCCCTCCGCTATCCTTCTCAATCCAAATAACTGACTAATATCCACCACTCAAATTAATTTCATACTTCACTATACTTATTCACCACTAATCCTTATGGGTTCCGGAGTAGCGTGCTACTCGCCAAGAAAGTGCTTCAACACCCCATTAGGGGTAACAAGCGCTATATAAATGCAAACCTTTTTTCCCTCTTCTATCCCTCCGCTATCCTTCTCAATCCAAATACCTGACTAATATCCACCACTCAAAATACTTTCATATTTCACTATACTAATTCACCACTAATCCTTTATGGGTTCCGGAGTAGCGTGCTACTCGCCGAAAAAAGCACTTTAGCACCCCATCAGGGATAACAAGCGCTATATAAATGCAAACCTTTTTCCCTCTTCTATCCCTCTGCTATCCTTCTGAATCCAAATAACTGACTAACCTATCCACCACTCAAATTACTTTCATATTTCACTATACTAATTCACCACTAATCCTTTATGGGTTCCGGAGTAGCGTGCTACTCACTGAAAAAGCACTTCGACGCCTCGTCAGGGGTAGTAAGCACTATATAAATGCAATTACAATACAATACAATTGTTAGCTACCCGCATTTTGCTTAATACACCATTACCCTCTGGGGTCAAAGGAGGATTCTCAGAGATAAAATGAGTGGGTCATGGTCAATTCCCTCCTGGAAGGTCTACTACATATAATAAAGGATGTGCTGTTCTGTCTGTTTCAGCGGAATGTAGTCAATATGACTGCTAGATTTTCCTTAATCAAGTTAGTTGGGGTGTCTGAGTGTGTCTTTCCATTAGAAGCTCTCAGGCCCTGGCCATGGTGCATGGTCAGCACCAAGTGACAGGCATCTCCAACAATTGGTTATAGAAACAGTGTAATGTTCCAGGTTAATTGCTCCTTTTCTGTTAGATCAGGAGATCCCCTTATAGATTTGAGTCTGGTGTTAAAGTCACCATCCACTATTAGGGTGCAGTAAGGTGAAATAATATCCTGATTCTCCCATTCAAGCAACAAGCTACTCAATGTTACAAAGACGGAAGACTCGCCAGTGGCTTTAGGGTAAGACATTTGTTGTAAACATTACATTATGTCAAGTATTGGCCAAAAAGGTAATCTATTGAAACAATCCTTATGTTAGCGCTAACATAATCCTCACACTTAATGCCAACCCACCAGAAGCACAGCTTTTCTGATATAGTACTGCTGTTATGTCCATATTGGTGAAACGTTCTATGCTGAGGCAAAAAATGGGATTCCCAGAAAAGGTTTTGGAGACAAGATGTTGCTTTGGGAGCGTGAATGCATTCGGTAATGGTAGTTGAACAGAAGGAAGGAGAAAAGTGTAAAGAGAAAAAGAAACATGTTGAAGAGCCAAAACCTCAGGTACTTCCTGTAACAGATGAGGGTTTGGAAGATATAGATGATGAATTATTGAACAAACTTTTATTGAATAGACCTCCACCTTATAATGAAGAACAGAATGATTCAGGGACAAATCCGTTCGTGGGTTTAAGGCGAGAAGCTCCACCTGTGAATTTAAATCTAGCTTATAAAAAGATTTTCCTGGATGAAAATCAGACTCCTGAAAAGAGCAGGATTTTCTAATGTAGTCATGACAAACAGTCCTGATGCATTATCAGTTCCCATAATCATTGGCCCGGTTGTTCCTCCTTATCAGACAGGGCGAGGAATTTCACAGATCCATGTGATAACAGTACCAACTGAAACAGTAGGAGAAAATCATTCTTTACATGGAACGAGAGAGGTTGTGAGAGATTGGGGAACATAATGTACACCAGAAAGAACTGAAACTCATGAGAATAGTGTAGAAATGCGTAATAGAATGAATTCCACAATGGAAGGGGGATTAGAGCCATTAATAAACATTTCAGAAAAGAGTATTAAAATGCCAAGTAGAGGACAGCGAATGATTAAAGGGAGAGTTTTGCGAATGGGAAATCAGAGAGCAGAGTCACAAGTAGTGCAGAAAATGGGAGAAGTTAGTGGAGAGTCTCAGCGATTACAAATGAGTGCTTCGATAGGGTTCCATGCCCAGAGGAACTTGATGATTGGTTTAGAGACATAGCCCCTACTAGTAGTATATCAAATAATGCAAATCGAGGCATGAATATGGATGTGAGTAAATTAAAAGTGGAATTAAAGGAAATGATATTGGGAATGATTAGCCCAGAGAGACTATCAAAATATCGTGATGAGGAATTAATTTTCATGTGTAAGGATATAACACGGAAGGCAAGGAATACCCATGAGAAATTTGCTGAGGTAGCACAGAAATATGGGGTGGATGTAGAAAAGTCCAAAGCCTTACAGAAAACATATCGATTGGATTTTAGTGACAGAGGTTTGGAGAGTTTGAATCCCTCTGGAAAAATACTGCAGATTAAAGAGTTAATAATAACTCTGAAGCGATGGGGAGAAATAGAAAGATGGGAAGGCAGATGGGCTAAAAAGAAAGAAGATACCACAATGGTTCTGCCTCTATACCCAATGAGGGAAATGGAAGAGAGTGAGGCAGATGCAATGGCATATCCCATGAGAGAGGTACCAGGAGGAGGGTATGTACATGTCCCCTGGAGTAGACAAGACATATTGTCCTTTACAAATGATTTCTCGAGGTTAAGGGAGAAACCAGTCGAGTGGTATAATCAGTGGAAAAATTTGTGAAGGTTTCAAAAGTTTTGTTGAAAGATTTAGATGCTTTGTTTTACATTGTGGTCCCTACAGATTTATGGGTGGAATGTAAGATTGCTGTTGATTGACCAAAGACAGAATATGCTAGAGATCCAAAAATAGGTGCGCTATCAGCAGAGGTGATGAAAAAATACAATCAGGTTATTACGTATTTGAAAGGGAAAATTTCGCCGAAAGAAACAAATTGGGTCAAAATAGATAGAACTACCCAAGAGCTAAAAGAATCAGTACATGCATACTATGAGAGACTTTTGCAGGCATTCAAACAGTATAGTGGGATCGAAAATGTGTCAGAGAAAGATTTGGGACATTTTTTGTATCAATTTGTCTATGGTTTTAGGCCTGAGATTAGTGATATGATTCAACAACATTTGATTTGCTTGCAGAGCAAGTCAATAGATGAAATACTTAGTTATGCAAAGTATTGTGGAGACGATATTGAGATGCAACACAAAAAGTTGAAGGAGAAATTGATGTTGACACAGATGAGGGCAGCCAAGAAAGGATTTCTGGGTTTTGATTCAGATTTTACAGGTATGATACAGGGAAATGGTCAGACTACCACTGGAAGGAACGGGTAATGATAAACCCCATGCCAAATCTGATGCGTCAAGGAAGGGGGCGTGGATCGAACATAGAGACTTTGAAAAAGACATTCCCGTGTCACAGTTGCGGCAAGTTCGGGCATTGGAAGCGTGAGTGTAAGTCTAATTTGGCTAACCAGGCAAATGGACAGACAAATGTGACAAGTGCTGATGGAATGGTACAGTCACAGGTGACTAATGATATATTAAATCAGACGATGTTAAATGTAAGGTATCAGAATATGCCTCAAGCTCCTATGCAAAATTTGAATGGACAGGTACAAAAATACAATGTGAATATGGGTTTTCATACCAATGACCAAGTAAATCCGAATATACAAGTGGCCTCACAATATTTATTACAGATGAATGACAGTGACTCAGATACTGCCCAATGATGGTGCCTGAGAGGGGAGGAGGAATGCGTGCTTGGCGCATCTTTAGAGGTAGATCAGAATGGTCCATACGTGGACGGAAAGGTAAATGGAACACCTATTTAATTCCCTGCAGATACTGGTGCTACCCTATCCACTGTGAGAACTGTGGAGATTCCCAACCTACCCCTCTCGGGAGAAACAATCCAAGTAATAGGAGTTTTGAATCAATTGATCCCAATCCCAGTGACATACATAAATTTGTGGTGTGTGACTCCAGTCCGGTAAATCTGTTAGGACGAGATTTGTTGTGCACAATGAATTGTTCCATCAATTGTACCCCAGAAGGAATAGAATTTCATACCAAGGATGAGGACGCAGTGTTTAAAATGGCTAGGCAAAAGACAGAAGTAAAGAGTTCGTATCCCTTGCTTACTGAAAACGACTTACCTCCTGTGTTGAGAGATACATTCCTGCCTGAAGTGTGGGATTTTTCAGGGAAAGACATTGGATTGATGAAAGGAGTAGCGCAGATTCAAATTACAGTAAAACCAAATGCGGAATAGCCAAAAATGTCAGCATATAACTTAAGTTTGGAAACTATTGCTGGAATAACTCCATTGATTGAGACTCTGATTGAACAAGTAATTTTGAGAGAGATTTTGGTCAGTCCATGTAATTCACCTATCATGGGCATATGAAAACCGAATGGGAAGTATAGAATTGTTCAGGATTTGAGGAAAATAAATCAGATTGTGATACCTTGTTGTCCAATAGTACCAAATCCTGCTGTAATTCTATATCAGATTTCATGTGAAGCTGAATGGTTTTCAGTGATTGTCTTATGTCAAGCATTTTGCTCCATTCCCTTGCATCCGGATAGCCAATATTTGTTTGTGTTCCGGTTCGGAAACCGTGTTTTGGCATGGTGCTGAGTTCCACAAGGGTATACGGAAAGCACCTCAATTTTTAATCAAATACCGAAAAGAAATTTGGAATCTTTGGAAATGCCAAATCACTCTGTGCTGGTACAGTACATTGATATTTATTAGTTGCGTCTGGAACTAAAGAAGCTTGCGTTTCAGATACTGTCGCCTTACTGAATCATCTGACAGTGAGTGGACATAAGGTGTCACCAGCAAAACTACAGTTTTGCAAGAAAGAGGTTCTCTATTTGGGACATCGTATTGAAAAAGGAGTCAGAAAAGTATCACAAGATCGAAACACTGCTATGTTGCAGATTAATCCACCGAGTACACAAAAGGAAGTTCGGATGTTTTTGGGAATGGTTCGCTATTGCAGGCAGTGGAAACCACATTTTTTTCTGATAGCCAAGCCACTTCAGAGATTGACACACAAAGACGTGTTAGATCCTGTTCTATGGCATGAGGAATGTATGCGCTCTTTCCTTGAACTGAGAGACAGTTTGTGTTGAGATCCAGCATTGCGAATGCCCGACCTTAACAAGAGTTTTACTCTGTTTTGCTGTGAGCCCAAAGGATGTGCACTATCAGTTCTAACACAAATGCATGAACTGCAAGCAGACCTGTTTTTCTGCTACATTGGATCCTGTAGTGGTTGCTTTACCTGGATGTTTGAAAGCCGTTGCTGCAACATGTGTGAGTTTGGAACAATGCGAAAACATTGTGATGGGTCATCTGTTGAAAGTGTATGTGCCACATTCAGTTGAAATTTTGTTAACACGAACTCGAACACAGCATCTCACGAGTAGTTGGTTAACAAAATATGAGCAGGTGATTTTGGGTGCAGAGAATGTGACTGTAACGAGATGCACGAGGTAAAATCCAGCTACCTTGATGCCATTGCCAGTAGATGAAGTTGTGATGGGAGAAGCTGATCACGATTGTCTTGATGGGACTGAGTTGTGTACCAAGACGCATCCTGACATCCAGGACACTCCATTGCCTGAGTCAGATCATGTTCTGTTTGTGGATGGATCGTGTTTGAGAGATTCTGGAGGTACCTTACGACCTGCTTATGCGATCTGCACTGTGGTGGGTGAAGTTGAAGCATCGTGGTTGAAAGGAGTGTATTCAGCACAGGTTGCTGAATTGATTACACTTACTAGGGCTTGCAGCATCACAGAACAAATGAGAGTAACCATATAAACAGATAGTCAATATGGTTTCAGGGTGGTGCATGACTTCGGGCAGTTGTGGTCTCAACGTGAGTTTATGACCTCTTCAGGTTCACCTATACGAAACGGAGAGTGTGTAAAAAACCTATTGATGGCACTACAACTGCCGGCTCAGATTGCGGTGGTGAAGTGTTCCGCCCACCAAACTGGACATGATTATGTCACAGTTGGCAATCGTTATGCTGATGAGACTGTGCGTTATTGCGCCCTAAATTCTTCTGCATTCAATGGGGAATCTTTGAAGGAACAGTCTGATGACACAGAATGCAGGTTGATGTTTACAGTTGTTGAAACTTGGGAAGAAATCAGAGAACTACAAGATTCAGTACCACAAGCAGAGAGAGAAGGGTGGATTTAAACAGGATGTACTTGTAGAAAGGAAGATGAGGTTTGGGTGTACACAGATGGGAGGCCTGTGTTGCCAGATAGCCTATTGTCTCCGATGGCAAGGATTTGCCATGGACCTGCACATGTAGGTAGAGATGCTATGTTACGTCTCTTTCGTCAAACGTGGTATAATCCATGAATTAGAGCCATTGCAGAGAGTTTGTGTCTAAGGTGTGTGATTTGTCAACAACACAATTCAGGAAGAAAAACAGTGGTCACATTGGGAAATCAGGAGGTCCTTTTACCCGCATACAATGATATTTCATAGAGATGCCACCTTGAAATGGATTGAAATATGTGATTGTGTGTTTGTTCTCTCGTTGGGTAGAGGCTTACCCCACAAGGCGCAATGATAGCTTAACAGTAGCTAAACTGCTTCCCAGAGAGTTCATTCCGAGATTCGGTTTTCCAGTCTCGTTGGAATCAGATAGAGGTACTCACTTCAACAATGAAGTGATACGAATGCTTTGTGCTGCCTTACAAATTGAGCAAAGGCTACACTGTGCCTATTGACCAGAGGCATCTGGAGTCGTTGAACAAGTGAATGGAACGTTTAAGTCCAGACTAGCAATAGTGTGTGCGTCCACATCACTGAAATGGCCTGCTGCATTACCTCTGGTGTTGATGAGTTTGTGAAGTATCCCAGACAGAAGAACTGGACTGTCCCCTCATGAGATAACAATGGAGAGGACTATGATGCAGCCTACAGTCCTAGCAAATCAGCTTGTGAATATTTCTGATGACTTGGTACTTCATTATTGTAAAGGACTGGCTGATGTGGTACGTTCTGTGTCTCACCAAGTTGGAGAAGTCGCAACTACCGTTCAACAGGAGCAGTGCCACGACCTGTGCCCAGGTGACTGGGTACTCATAAAGAAGCACATGCGAAAGTCCTGTTTGGAAGCTCGTTGGCATCCAATGCTGTTAAATGTGGTGGTCTACCTAATTGGGTGCATGCAGCCCACACTCGTCGAGTCCCATGTTCTCTTGAAAGTGCGGGGTCTGTGGTGGATGAACCAGTGGTAACAGAGAGACGTTCTGTTCAGACTGAGCACAGAGAAGAAAGGGCGCCAGCTACTGGGTCTCGAGACACTGTTATAAATGAGAGTCAAAAAGAGTTGATCTCAGTTGGTATCAAGGGTCAAAGTGAAGGGGATTCAACTAAGAGAAATGTTGACTCAAATGATGTGAACAGTGTACCAGAAAAACAAGTGCGAAAAGGAGACCGTTGGCCCAGAAAATCTGAAAGATTGAGACACATACTGACCGCAGGAACAATACCTTCCACTGTGATTGAAGTCTCCAGTCAATCTGAGCAAACTGACACAGACGGAGAAGAGTCTACAGTCCGCAAAACAAAAAGACCACGAACACCAAGTCAAAGATATGCAGCTCCAGCGTGGACATATTTAGCTGCTGTGAATGACTGGGAGAAAGAGTTCTACGCGTTTTGTTTTAAAAATTGCAGCTCAAACAAACCGCCATGAAAGAACTATTGTGAAGAAGAATCGAGAAAAATAAAGGCCGAAAGAGAAGCAAAAGGATAAAGGTGTGATCAGACGCTGCCTTAAAGCTACCGCAAAAAGCCTATTGCTATAGACTAGTTTAATAATTTTTTGAAAAAATTTATGCCTCTAATCCCGAGATGGAAAATTAAAATAAAGTTTCATTAAGACGTAAGCGTATATGTGCTTGCTTTCTAACTGCTTTTGTTCTGAACCTTGTGTTGTTGTTGATAATACTGAATCTACCTCTTCATGTTTATTCAAGTAAAAATACTAATTTACACGTGACCACAACTACTGTAGTGACTAATGTGCAAGAAGGAGTGGTAATAACTAAAGATTTACCAAGTGATGATTTACATCATGATTGTTCAAGCAACGATTATTCACTAAATGTGTTTACTAAATTATTGTATGAGTACGTAAATACTATGGATGCGAGCGATTGTTATGTGTGCATGCAATTACCTCCTTCTGTATCTGAAGGGGTGACGTACCTTCACCTTCCTTTAACATATGGTATATCTTCTAGTGTACTAACAAGTCTGTTTTATGGTAAAGGGCAATTTCAATATTATTACTCGAACTATGACTTGATTTTCTCAGAAGTTCCAGTAAAGAAAAATCTGAATATAGTACCAGATGCACGAGATGCTGAAATAATGAGAGAATGTTTTCATACCACATCACCTGTAGATACAGTATATGCACATTGACATAATTTAACTTGTGCTTTGCGTAGTGTAGAAAACGAGTTTATTAATTCAGTAGAAGATCATAGGGAGGAAATAAAGAAGAAATCTGTGAAACAAATGAAAACACCTCCATGGGCCCATAGAGAGGGTGATTATAAAAAGGGAGAGACATACGCTGCAATGACTCTAGATTGGCAACACAAAGGAAAGCTTTGCATATTAAGACGCAAGACAAAACATAATGATAACTTCATTGGTTCCAGTGAGTGTGAACATACCTTCTTACTTATGGGAGGTTGGGGATTATTTTTGGCCGGTTTGGATCCAGTATTTCCAGGAGTGTATTTTGTTTGTGGGAACAATGCTTATTATAAATTGCCTAACATTGGTATGGGTATTGCTATATGGGAATAGAATTTCCAAAAATCTATCATGTGAATGAATACAATGGAATTAATGAAAGAAAACCTACACGCTTTAGAAGAGGAATAAGTGCTGCTGAAATTATTGGGGATATTTTTGGAGCGCTAATACCCTCAGTTGGGGTAATATTGAATTCACACAAAATTCGCAAACTATCAATAGTAGTAGATCGATTAACGACAGATACTGCTGGTGGATTTTTAGTAATAGACACAGAAATGGTTGCTATAGATCTATGGTTTTACAAAACCGACTTGCTTTAGATTTATTCTTAGTATAGGAAGGCAGAATCTGTCGCATGCTGAAGGTTCAACAATGTTGCACTTATATCCCGGACAAAAGTAAGGATTTGAAGGGATATATAAGCAATATTACTAATTTAGGAAAATAACTAACTGAACTAAAAGTAGATGGTGCTTGGAAGAAGATTGGGAAGGGATTTTCTTTTGTGAGAAATTAGTTTGCAGCACTGGGAAAAAGCTTAGTGGGAAAAATATTAACACAAATAATAACAATTGCTGTTGGCTTATTAGTAATAATACTAATGTACCGATATTGTAAACATAAAGGAGGTTCTAAAGAAACTAGAGGGCGAAAAAGTAATAGAGCTGAAATTGAATTAGAAGACAGGAAAAGTGGCTTCTATGATGACATGAAAAATTTGGAACAGGTGAGACTGAAACAAATGAAGACAACTGCATTCTAATGTGACATCAGAATAAGATCAGATGATAAGATAAGATTGTGTGATGGCTGGATTCACCAAAGGGGGAATTGATGAGCGTGAAAGTTAAATAACGGTTGCCTCTATCAAATCTCACCGTCAAAAGAGATTTCGTGTAAAATGGTTGAAACAAAATACGTGAGATTTCATACTGCATCGTAAAAGCATGCAGAAGTATTTTGAAACATGGAAATGTGAAAATGTAAACAAACAGAGAAACCGATATTATTTACCTATGCATGTAATCACGTGACTTGAGAAACAAACTTAATTAACATTGAAATTGTAATGACGATATCTTTTAAGAGGTGTCGAAATGAAATGATGTCCATGAAATAAAACACCTGAAATGATTAAAATGCTTAATTAAGCAATGACAGATAGTATGAAATCTTGCAGCTTATTCTAATATTGAGGGATTAAAATGTGTACTTGAGAATGAAAATGTAAATAATTTTGATTTGAAAATGATAAACATGCAAATAATTTATGGTAGGGCCTAATATTGACATGTAACTTCTAGAAGAAGAAGAATGATTGAATTAACTAAGAATGTTGAAATACTTATATTAATATGTGCTTTTAATCATAACGTGGTAATGATCCAGCAAATTTTCATGTAGGCCTCAGATGCTTTTCTTTCTTTGTTCAAACATCAGAATCTAGCTGAACTAATCACTTTAACGCTGTGAGAACTTTCCTGAAGTTTCTTTCTTATGCTCAAAGACAAAGGACTCTCTCTTGATTCAGCAACACTTTGACAGAAATGTATCGATAAAATTGCAAACCCAGAGAGACCGTCTGGGAACAGACAGACACTGAACAAAGTGAATCTTCTTATTTACGAGGAAAGGATGGAAATATAAAATAATTGAATTTGATGATTTTGCAAAAGGATTGCTTAATGGTTCCAGATTTTTCAGTGAGGTATTGATCACAAATGAACAGCCCATTGTGGATAACCAATGGAAAACATATGGTATGACAAGAACGGATACTTTGTGGGCGTAAACTAAAACGTTTGGAAGTATAATTACCCCTTGGAGGAGGAGTCGGGCTGGCTGTCATTTTCTATTTTCCTGCCTGGCTTGCTGTCGGACTGAACTTTAATGCCAAACCCATTTGAACTGAACTGACTCAAACCTGCACTTACCGGCTGGTAAAATGTGCAGGAGGTAACCTTTTGGCTGAAGGGTTTACTGACTCTTTCCTGTGACGCGTTGAACTTTGACTCTGCTTTATTTAGTTTGTATGATATAAATGCTGAATCTCGTTTTTCCCATATTTCTCTCTCATTTCCTTCCTAGGCGACCAGCAAATGTTTTCCTTATTTGAATCTGTATGACATTGTGTGGAAACTGCATATCTCCAAGCGTAACCTCCAGCTGGAAACTGCATATCTCCAAGCGTAACCTCCAGCAGAGGAAAACAACTGGGGCTCTAATACTAGAACATAGGGCGTCACAAACTAGACCGATTGCAGCCCCACTCCAGATATATGATCAGAAGGTGGTTGGCTCAGCCCTGTATGGGGCAGAAATCTGGGGGTTTGACAACCTGGAGGGCTTACTTTGCACTGAAAATAAATTCCTAAGATCGCTATGCTCTCTTCCCCAGAGCACCCCGCTTATCCCATTAAGGCTAGATATGGGCAGAACTACAATAGTGGATAAGGCGAGGCTTCGCCCACTTCTTTTCTGGCTCCGTTTAAAACAAACACCCGAGCTTACCCACTATGCAGCCGCCATGGATGAAGTGCTTAAGCTTGATCGCTTCAAAAAAATTGGCTGGTTCAACAACATTCAGAAATGGCTTTTAGTAATAGGCTTGGGGAACCCATGGAAAGTGTCAGATACCAGTTCTCTTCCTAGCAGAGAGTGGGTTAAGTCCTATTATTGGAACTGGGTGGCAGAGAGAGTCATCACGCATACACAAGGAGGCCGACTCACGCTAGCATTCCTGGAGTTTAAGCTGTTTTTGTCTCCCTTTGAGATCGCTCACGGCATCATGGAACAGGGGCTCTTCGGTTACAAAATGCCACTATCCATGTTGCTCTGAGACTGATGAGACGACTAAACACATTCTTTTTGTATGTCCATCATACAAAACTGTAAGACGTAAATGGTTAGCCCCTGCCTGTAGACTACTGGGAACCCGTTGTCATCAGGAGGCATTGCGCATCCTTCGAACGGATATAAGGCCGTTGGTGGTATGCGCAGTGGCTAAATTCTTGGGGAAAATGTGGTTCATCAGGAGGCTGGTACTACAGAATGTCCAAAGTAGACTTCCAGTTGATGATTCAATTTTAGCTCCAATAGCCATCAGCTCAATTTGATATTTTTATTGTAAAATAAACACAGGAACTATGCACAAACTATTGAAACCCTGTTCACGGCACCCAGGTATTGTTTTCCTTAAGGGACCGGCCTATGTACACTTAGACATGTATGTTTCACTGTATGTTTTATTGTATTTTTGCACATTAGGCACTAGCACTTTACTCACTTCATAAGGTCTATTCTCTCCTGAGGTTTCCAATTGTAGGTCCCATAGTTCCAGTAAAAGGGTTATTTAACATGAAATGTTGTTTTAGATTGAGATTTTAACTGATGGACTCATCATAAAGATATTGAAGCTTAGTATTTTTTAAACTTTAAATCAATTTTATATGTATCTTTTTATTTTATAGTCCACAGGCTAGGGCTTTTGAGTGTATTTGTATCTGGATTTTATCTTGTGAGAATCCTTTTATTAGCCCATTTGCCTGATGTTAACTTGGACTTTATTAACTAAGCTGCTATCTTCCATTGTCATCATTGTAGGCCTTATAGTGTAATACATCAAGTTATTTTTTGTATCAATGTTTATGTATTGTACTGTATGCCTATGTACTTTGATGGTCGTAATGACCGAATAAAGTTTGATGACTGACTGACATTGTGTGGCTAATTTACTAATAGACTGTTATTAAATCTAATTACGAAATACTATTTCATGTTTCCTGACCATTCAGATTGAGACTTTAGATAAATGATTTACATGAACAAATCTTATCGTATTTCAGTCATTCTTCGAGTGAACCTCATGATTTTATGGTTTATATTTGTTGGTAACACAAGTGAAATGGTACATGGAAATTAGCATGTTTTTGGCAGTTCTTATTCCAGGTCCTCATAAGAAATTGCCTTACGTTCTCTGAATATCCAAATCCCTGTTAGCTCACATAAAAGATCCATTGGAGGACCAGTGATTGTAAATGGTTATGTTATGAGCCCAGTGCGTGAAAATGATCAACTTGGTAATTTAGTAGTGGAGAGAAATTTCTGCCCAGTCTTCCCCTGGAGCAGTGTTAATCTTTTCACCACCTTCTTGAACTCTTTGGTGAAAATGTTTTTCTCTATAGAGATACCAGGGTGTGAGTTTAGCTTACAGCTTCCAAAAGTGTGCACATTTATTCCTCAAGGAACGTGACACAGCCTGCTCCAACATGGCTGTCACTCTGTACGCACTGACGTGACTTTGCATCAGTGCGCTGACATGACTTTGCATCGGTACGCCTCCAACAGCACAGGTGTGCAAGGCTACTCTTCCTGGTTCCATTTATATGAGCTCTTCCTTCATAGGGAGGTTTCCACTGTGAATTAGGCCTCCTTCATGCAGCACTCCAGCATCGTAAGTCCACATAAGCCTCGGAAGCTGTCCACTTGAAACAAAATCCAGATGGATATTACTCTCTAGCTTTTGTAGCTCTTCAGTTACCTCCGGTGTCTGTAATACCGAACAGCATTAACTCAGGCTCAGACAGCATCTGGGGATGACTGTGCCTTTGCCCCATGCACAGGTGCATGTAGATGTTCAGTTCATGGGCTATTTGGTGTAAATGGACTACAAGCATCTTGACAACTCAGAGGATTTTTTTAATGGTATAAGCTTCCAGTGACACATCTTCAAGGACCAGATGTATTAACCATTTTTTGGGTTGCTAGCACTCTGAATCAATGTTTGCGACCACAAAATTTTTTTATTTTTTTTTTGCAATTTACAAATTCCATTTAAGGAGTTGGTAAACTTGTATCCACTCCTAAAATAGGATTGGAACCATACCGATTCTGTATTTGTGTATTGTAGACATCCTTCCCAAATACCAAATCAGTATGTATCAATGTTTTGCAACTTAAAAAAACATTGAAAAATTACTGGCTCCCCTTCGGATCCATTTCCCTTTGTGAATATTAAAAATAAAAAAAAGGTTTATTGGTTTGTAGGCAGTGGTCCAGGTAACCACCACCAAATCTCCTAAAACTTAAAATAAAAATGTAAACTATTTTTTTTATATAAATGCAGCACCATTTTCATTATTAAAAGGAAATCAAATACATGGAGATCTGTTGACCTAGCAGTCCGCCATCCCTGTGATGGCCACCAATCAGAGTGAGTCATAATTTTCAACCTATCTCAATATTCATAAAATAACTCAAATTACAACTCACTCTGAGTCAGGATGTTATAAACTGACCTATTAGTACATCGATTGGTGTGTGAAATGCTTTACTGGTAGCAAAAATAGCACATGCAAATTGCAACCAGTTTTGTCTTTTGCAACTGGTAATTCATACTTCTGGCCCTAAATTACATAAATTGAATAATAAACTCTAACATGGATTCCCGATATCTATGACTTGATGCCTTTAGAACCAATGCATAACATTCCAACTTCTTATTGGCTGCCTGGTGTTCAGTGTTTAACTGTCTCTAAGAAACCCACCTACATAGTAAGAACAAGTTATAACAAGCAGCAGAAATGATGTTTAGTCCCACTACTCTGAAAACAGTCTTCATCTACCAGAGCTGTTTTAAAACATGGACAAAGTGGGTAATGGCCCAGGGCCCCAACTTTCTAAGGGGTTCACTGGTAAAGTGACCATACTTCTTTGTATCAGCATATCACCCTCTATCTGCCTACCTTTAACTTTGACTCTCTCTCTCTCTCTCTACCCCTAACTCCAGTCGCTCTACCTTTCTATCTACCTCTCGCTCTCACCTCTCATTCTACAGTCTCTCTCCCTACCTTGCTCACCTCCATCACCCTTTTTAGGTCTCGCCTAGGCTGCGCGCATGCGCTGCTCTAGGAGGGCCTTTAGCCATCGGTCTTCACTTTTCAAGCACTGCACTCGTGCTTGTGGCGGCATCCACCTTGCGGAAGCGAGCAGCGGCGCGCCACAAGCACGAGTGCAGTGCTTGAAAAGTGAAGACTGCTCTCCCAAGCGCGCGCGTGCGCCTTTCTCCTCGCCCACACGTCCCGGCCACTGACTCGCTCCGCCCGCTCCATCTCCTTTTTGCTCGCGCTTGTTCTCTCTTTCCAAAGACCTGCATGGAAAAAAAACAAAGTTTACCACCAGATCCCTCTGTTTCTCACTGTTCTTTCCTTGCCTAGTTTTTTTTGTCCATTTTGTTTGGGTTTTTTTAATGTCCGTCATCGTTCTCCATACCTCCACCCATACAAGACGCTACAGTGGTGACTTCCCTTGTTCATGATCCATCTTGTAAAACATTGCTACCTAACCCTTCGGCGTCTTCCCACGTTTGCTACCTCGCAGTTGACCTTGCCATCTTTCTATAATAGCTTGTCATTCCTCGGAATCACCTCCGACCCCATACTCTTTTCTAAACCCCCGTCTCGCACGTTCTTTTACCACCGAGTTTGATCGTTTTTCTAACACCCTTTTCCCTCACAAACCTCTCTTCCTCTGCCTCCTGCCTCGACTCTGCATCAATCTTTAAATGTACTATTATTTTTCTGGCACAACTCTGGGGTCGATTCCGATTCGGGCCTGAAATTTCTCCGACCGAGCCGGACCCGGAGAGATTTCCGACCGAATCGGACCCGTGCAGTCCGACCGAACGAGTACGATGCGGCCGTATGTTATCGGACTCGAGTCGGTCGGACTCCCATTGAAGTCAATGGGAGCCGGTCGTACAACGCGTACGCGGGCTCCCATTGACTCAATGGGTGCGAGTCGGACAAGTGCGCCCCCTACAGCGGGTACGCGGCGAAGCGATTCGCGCCGTACACGCACAGGTAGGGGGACCCATGGGTCCCCCTGTGTGCGACTCGCGCGGCTACGCGTACTGGGGGTCCGACACGGACCCCCGAGTACGGCTCCGACAGCTCTTTCGAGCCGGAGTGCGCGGCTCGGTCGGACTGCTCGCGGCGCGCATCGTACTTACCCGGCCGGGGAACGTCTCCATTGCGCGGTGCGAGTCGAGTCCGAGCGAGTCGGTCGGAGCGGTTCGAGTCCGAGCGAGTCGGTCGGAGCGGTCGGGACGCCCGGACGAGTCGGTCGGCGATTTCGCATCGTACTCGCTCGGCCGGACCCGCGTACGGTTCGGTCGGGAAACAGGGCTCCGAATCGGATCCGGTAAAGCCGAATCCTATTCGGAGCCCTACCGGCCGAGATCGGAATCGGCCCCTCTGTCTTGCACGCTGCCTAATTGCCTCGCACTCCTTTTCCTCAGACATTCATTCTGGTCATCTATGAGCTCTTGTCCTTACTAGCCCTTAAGTCGCATCCCTCTTGCTTCTCATCTTTTTGACACTGTGCTGGCCCTACACCCACGCCCTCTCCCCCTTCAGCCCTCCCTCTCATCTCATTCTTCACCGTCTCCTGTCTGTCTGCTTACCCCTGTGCCCGACGCACATTTAGACCGAATCGGAATTGCAGTCCAAGCCTCTGTTTACCAGCTCTGGGTCCTTGTTTGCATTTCCCGCCTGAGCTGTTGCTCGTTAGCAGCAGGTGTTGATCATGGACTAGTGACCTGAAAACCCCCAAGGGAAGGCGCGGTAAGCTCCACTATTCCCCCGCTCGTCTCTCATTAAGAGATTAAGGGAAAGAAAAGAAGTGAAGAGAACGCACAGGTATCTAAAACCCAGACACTAGCACCGCAGGGGTAAGGAGAGACGGCGAAAATCATCTCGAGGTAATATGAGAAAATAATCTCCATGGCTCGCATTCTCGCAGGAACCATGGCCTGGCTGTTCGGCTCTCACTCCAAGTACTCGTAGCCCCGGCAGTGCTGCTGTCTCTCCAGATCTCCAGATGGTTGTTCTCCCTCCAGGTGCTGTCCACTTTTTGTCTGTCTCGCTGCAGATGCTCCACTTGCTCTGTGGCTCCTTCTTGGGTGGTGCTAGCTCTGCAGCCTGCTCTTTCTCTCTTGGTATTGCTTCCTTTGTTGCTGGCTTTCGCTCACGATGAATGGTGTGCCGGCTCTATAGTCTTTCTCCAGGGTTTGCGGTTTCTGTCGAGGTTTGCTGGTTCTGTGGCTATGTCCAGGTGTTAATGTTTATTTATTTTTTAAAGTTGGACTGCCACTTAAGTGTTGCCGGCTCTATACACCGCTATCTCCTGCTCTGTGGCGATAGGGTTTGCTTGCTTGCTCTCTTCAGATAATATGGTCAACTACTGCTCTCTAAAGGTAATACCCGTCTCTGTCTCCATTTGCCGCTCTTGCAAAATACCTTCATTTTGCATTACTTGACAGCAGCATAGGATGTGGCGGAGATAGTGCTTGTATAGTAACTTTACTAATTTCTCACTTGCTCCCCCTTTTATTTCGTTTCAATCCCATCTTCTGCCAGCATTGACTCTCTTCAAGCTTTATCTCACCTTGTTTCCTCAATACCACCCCTTGCCTAATTCTTTTCTGTATCACCTTTTTCACATTTCGGGCCATCCAGCTTCCTTTCATTATTGCTGCTTTCCTTGCTCCCCTTAAACTCCATTAATTTTACACCTGCTGTGCTTTTCACTTTGGTCCATTTCACTGCCTTCCATTGCCTTAATGCTGTTGTTCTATGTAGACTCCTACTCCTTACTTTCTTGCCTACTTTTACTTTCCCTCGATTTAGTGTATTGTTTATTGCCTCACCATTTACTCTTTCATTTTCCTTTTTTCATTTTCCCTAGATCATTTACCATCGTAGTTATTCCTTTTTAGGTCGAAGCCTACCAGACAGCCCAGCTGTCTGGTTTGCTCAAGACTTCTGGGGGAAATTCTGAAACCTGGCCTAAGATTGCCTTCCTCCCATTGCTTCCCATTGGCTTTGTAGCTCACATTTGCTTAGTTTCTATTTGCTGTCTTTATTTGTTTTAGAATGTCCATGTCTTTGTCTCTCGTGTGGAGCAAAACCTGTTCACTGTATTCCTCCACGAGTGCTCGCTTTCTGTTAACTGGCCTTAAAACTTTGTTCTTATCTTGTCACATTTGCTGTGTATTCAAAGACCAAGGCCAAATGTCAGGCTCTTGCATTTTGAGAGGGCTTGGTGTTTACTTTTCTTTCTCTGACTTCAAAGTGAGAGGCTTTATCTGGCAGTCTGGGGGTGGGAAAGAAAAGGCTTTTTCCTGCTCAGAACTAAATTTAAATGTCTATAAATGAACTGTGCAAATATTTCAGAATATATCAGAATTAGGAAAGCACAAATGAAGCACATTTTTTGTAATACTGAAGTGTGATGGAAACTAGTATTTTAGTATGATCAAAACAAATCAATACACTGTGATGCCTTTTCAATTTTTTATAGTTTGTGCACTGTATAGTTTTTTCAGTAAAACTATGTCTGTGCAAATGTAATGGTAATTATATTTGAAAATGTGCTGTCTGTAATGGCAGTGCACTACCACACCATGCATACTACACTACACTCTACTCCACTCAATGACACACTACTCCACTCTATGCCATTCTACTCTATGAAACGCCATTCTACTCTATGAAACGCCATTCTGCTCTACTTCACTGACTTCTGAACAGCAGCCACACTGGTATACAACTTGGCTAAAACCAGGGCTTTAAGTTGGCCGGGTCTCACCGGCGCTGAACACCGGCAGTTTTTAAAAGGGTGCCTCGAAACAGGTCTCTATCGGACCCCTTGGTTTTGTCAATGCTTGTTTATATGTCCAGCACGATATTCAGTAAGAGAGAGAACCTTTGGAATGCAAGCTTGCAATTAGCAGAATGTTGAATTGCTTTTGTTGTTGAAAAATGAAGCTTGGCTACTTGTAATTCATTCCCCTGGGCACGACCCTCGTCTCTCCACCATCCTGAACAGCTAAGCCATGCCTTGCCTTTTGTTAACAAGAAGAGAAGCAATGTTAGCTAACAAACATTGTCAAAACCAATAGCTCTAGCTAAACACTTATAAAGCCCCAAAGGCGAGACCCTTTGGCTATGCCAATGCTTGTTCTCTACTTCTGTCTACCACCTTATAACTTATTCTTACCTCCCTGTCTACCTTGCCTCTCTACCTCCACCCTCTTTCTATCACACTTTCATCTACATCATCTCGCTCTGCCTGTCTTTTGTGTTCTATTTCATTTCTCTCTTCCACACCAGTTACTACCTCCCTGCCCATCTCTTTACATCACTTCTCAATCTGCCCCTCTGTCACTCCTCTCTACCCTTTTCACTGCCATAAACACATTTCATTTTCACGTTTCTCTCTTTACCTTATATTACCTCTTCCACCACACCTCTCTATATTTACTTCTCTCTCAACCTACCTCTACGATCTGTCTGTCTGTCCATCCGTCTATCCATCCCCTGACTACCATACATTTTCATCACCCCTGGCAATACACCTATCTCCCCAACTTTACCTACATGCTTGTCACAACCTCATCTCTCTTTACCATTCTTGGTGCCTACCTCTGCATCTCTGCCTCCCTACCTCATGCCTCTCTCTGCACCACACTGCTATGTCCAACTACCCATCATGTATCTCGCCTTTATCCACATCACCACTCTCCTCTTCATTTCTCTTTACCTCAGCTCTCTTGCTATCACGCCACCTTTCTGTACGTTTTTCTACCTCTCTTGCACTCCTCTTTGTACCTCACCAGCATCTAACCCATTCTCTATCACATTTCTCATTACCTGAGCTCTCCCATTATCTCTGCCGGTAGGCATGGTTGCTCAAGATGGCAGACAGTACTTGACTGATCAGGAGCTCCCATGCATCCAGAGGCCCTAACTGCTGGAATCCTGGAGGAAAGGAGCACATGGAGTCCCAGAATCAACTGCCAGGACACACTCCCAATCTGAGCATGCAGAAGCATAGAGAAGTGCATATGGTCCAGGGCCTAGCTATGGCCTATTGTGGGTGTCTTGGATCTTGGCCCTGGAGGAGCTGTCAGATCGGCAGATGCCGTGCCCACTTGTGAACACTGTCCCTGCTTCTTTTCCCTCGCCCCCGATGCAGGCCGCGCGCCTTGGGGATTGTGAGCAGCTGCTGTAGGCAGAGCACGACTTGGGCCTCGAGGGTGACCTGAGTGCTGTGTTGAGTGCCTGGTCCTGGCTTTACCCCTGCTGTGGAGAATGCAGGAGATGAGCGTTGGTGGGCGGTGGGCAGAAAGAGAAACTCTTTGCAGCCCCCGCACCCTCCCTCCGTGAGCAGATGAACTGTGCTCCAGTAGGGGAGGAGCAGCCCTTATTTGAGCAAGTTGGTCCCACCGGTATGGGGGCCCTCCCAGTCCTTGTCGAACTAGATGCAGCACAGAGGCATCAGACTGATGAATTGATGCCCGGTGGAAACAGAAACAGGGACAAAGAAATACAAGAAAAGGCAATTGAGCTGGAGAGTTTTAGGGACAAAGTCCCCTTTCTCTGATGGAGTTCTGGTAGACTTGGAGATCGCCCTTGACTGATGGATGGTGGGAAGAGAGCTGTGTCAACATTGCAGGTCTGCCATGTCCAGAGGCACCCTGCTGTCCTTCGGCACACAGAATGGTCTGGGGGTCCTTAGAGACCCAAACAAAGAAAGGGGGCAGGTAGTCTAAAGACTGGACCTTGCGTTGAGGCCTGCGCCTTGCCTTATCGACTGTGATTTCCACCACTGAACTGCCTGGCTCTGTCTGGCACTACTTATCATTATACTACATACAAAGGAGGCTTGTCTGGCAAAAATTTGAGGGCTGCACATCGAATACTGTGGAACAAGGAGTTCAGTATCATTTGGCTGCAGAACCACCTGGGTTTTAGACTTGGTGAACTCTCCAAGACTGTACAAGATAAAAAAGGACAAGCCACCCAGGTCATCTCTGCAGACCAGGATTGACCAGTATGGGATGCAGGCGGCAAGGGCCCTGATGAACCAGCAGATCAGTGGCAGGCAGCTTCCCATCAAGACCCATCAGTAGGACAAATTTCAGTAGTGATTGAGAGCTCTACACAGTCCCTAGAACATAAAATTGACAACATTTCAATTCAGCTAAATCTACTGAGGGTGGACCTCCAAAAGTAAATCAAAAGGTCCCTACAGATGTAGACAACAATCAAACACCTTGGAAATGTAGTGGAGAATCTTAATGTAATGCTCAAGTCCTTATCGGAGCTGGTCCATATTGTTGTCAGTAAGATAGCAGATGCTGAGGGCAGTTCATGCCGAAAGAACCTCCATTTTATGAGGTTCCCAGAGCAAAACACGAAGATATCTCAACGAGCTTATCTGTGGAAAGGGTGCCCAGAGCAGTGGTGCTGCCACTGCTGCCAGGGGCACCTCTGAGGGCTATAGTAGCAAGGATTCCTAATTACTGGCTACTGATAATACACCCCAGCTGGGAGAGACATAAGACTAATGTATTTTTCTTTTTTCAGGTTGATGGCTATATAGTTAACCTTAGTGACCCATCCCCCAGACAGTTCAAGTTAAGGTAAGTCGGGGTTAGAGATTCAGTGGAAAACAGCTGTGTATCTACGTTTAGGGCATTGGTGGTAAGGTGGGGGACACACACCTCTGAAGATTTGTGTTACTGAGTATCAAAACCAAGGTTGGGAGGCACAGTCGTGTACCCTTGTTTTGTTAGTTGAGATTTAGAAGAGTATGGGTTGAGACTTACGCTACCACTAGGAATAATACCCGACCTCATAATAGATGGGAAGACACCCACAACATAGTTTACATAGTGTGTTTACCTGAGAGAAGAACGGGGGGGAACTTTCACAGTTCTTTATTGATTGAGGCTATGTCAATGTGTGAACATATCGCTGGACTGGTGGGTCTTCGGAGAGCATTTCACAGGTGTTAAATACCAGGGTTCAGAGCCTCAGAGGCAAGATGTTGCACAGGATGGATAGGCACAGATACATGATAGAGAAGACATAAATGTAACACCTGTGATAACCTTTAAAGTCACGATGTGGAACATTGGATGCCTAAAAGAATACATTAAAAGATATAAGGTGCATTAATTTCTAGAGTGCCCTAAAGTAGACATGCTGTTCCTCCAGTGGGTGCACTTGATAGAGAAGAAAGCAAGGTATGTAAGAGGTGGAGCGGACAATTTCGACATACTTACATTCAGTAGTGACCTTTCTGGAGGATACTCTATCAATTTGCAGATTCCTCCCCTTTAGAAATGAATGCACCTTGCATCTTTTAATGTATTCTTTTAGGCATCCAATGTTGCACGGCCGCGTTGCAGACGAGCGCAGGTGGCGCACTGCCGGTGTGCTGAAGGCAATCCGGTCTGCCCCGTCCGTGGCCGGCCGGGGCCAGGGGCCAGAAACCCACAACCTTTTTTAATAGAGCGATTACACTACACGCCGAAGGAGCTAAAAAACCTTAATCAGCCGTTCAGGAAAGGCTTTCTCCACATCATAGCCCCTGACGTTTTGCTCAGTAAGTGCCCAAATTGCAACTACGAGTTGATTTTGCCTCTAGATGTGCAAACCATAGGGAACCATCAAGCCTTGAGAGTCCCCAAACAGCCTACCTTGGGCTGGAAAATGCTCCTTTTAAACTGCAGGTCTCTCCCTAAACATAACCTTGAGCTGTTCACCTTGTTGATAGAAAAAAATCCTGAAATCCTCTTCTTAACAGAAGCCTGGCTGCATCAGGATAGCTGGCCAGATATTGTGGCAGCCCTCCCACCTGGCTACGCAATAGCCAGAAAGACCGGTCAGGGAAGAAAGGAGGCAGTGTAGCCATTGTTTTTAAAGAGCACCTTGAATGTAGATCATCTCCTGTTGACATTGTAGGCTGCGAAAGTCTGACTTTCTCAATCAAACTTTCACACATATTTACCTTCTCAGGTTTGCTCATATATTGTCTACCAGAGCCGGCCTCAAGTTTTGTTAAGGCTCTGCCAGAAATTATAGCAACACACAGCATCCAGGCAGCCAATTTCACGGTACTAGGGGACATGAATATCCATTTTTATGGCAATACCTGTATACAGGCTCATTATTTTAAACAACATTTATTAGCATTACAGCTCGCACAGTTGGTAGTCTTCCCTACTCATTCCAAGGGCCACATTTTAGACCTCATATTCCCGAACATTGTACCCATGAAGGTGGATGTTCCTCTGCCAATTTTATGGTCTGACCACTTGCTAATTCAATTTTCCATCCCCAAAACGAAACTGCATACCACTAACAGAGCCCACTCTCAAATCACCAGACAGTGGTCCAAACTGGACATAACAAGCTGGCAAGTAGCCCTGAGTAATTCTATCCCCATGCTAGATGGTGATGTTTGCGCCTCCTATCGAGCCTTCAGGGACTAGATTGACTCAACTTTGGAGTTATTAATTCCTAGACATACCTACAGAGCATCTCAAGCCAGAACTAATATTAGTTGGTTCTCGTCATAATTAAAAGAGTTGAAGAACGAATGTAAAAAACAGGAAAGAAAATGAAGATGCCAGTATGATGAGGAAAGTAAGGAAGTATATAAGAAAGCTCTAAAAAAGTACTAGCATGCAATCCGTAAGGCTAGACTGAAAGATTTTGCAGACAAGATCAGTAGTCTTTGCAGCCTACCAAAGAAATATATGCCATAGTCAACTCCTTCCTAAAACCGAAGGTAGTATGGATGCCCCCATTGGAACGTTGTGAGCAGTTGAGTAACTATTTCTTGGGAAAGGTTGGACTGATCTGGTTCTTGATTGAGGAGCATGGCAAGACCCAGAGTGGCCCAAGGCTGAGCTGACTTTGATGGGAACACAGACAGGTGCCGGTTTGCAAAAAAAGGCACCTGATGCCAGCCACGCCCATCGCTCTTGATTTTTGGGGTGCTTGGATACTAATGAGAATCTCACCAGTCCTCTATTTTGGGGCTATAGTCAGTACTCCATTTTGTGGCCCTTCACCCCCCACCTACATGCTGGCCTTATCCCAAGATGGCAGTCCTCCTCCTAAGTGAATGGGACAGACAACTTGCCATTCACAGGTACACAGAAAGGAAAGAAGAACTATGCCTTAAGGACTTACACCATTAGTGAAGAAGGACTCTTGACTCACCAACAAGGAAGGAGCTCCCAAACTTAAAGGAGCTGCCATATTTGAACAGTACTTGGGTGTTCCACTAGCTGACTCATCGACAGCAATATAGGACTATCTAGAGGCAGTATAACTGAAAGTAAAGAATGACTTCCTGCCTCCTAATCTGGTAAGAACCCTGGATAGTAATGGAGCAGCCATCTTTTAATGGCTATGTTGATACTTCCTCTATTTAACTCTGTGGAGCATGCCCTGGAATCTGCTCCTCGCCCATCACAGCTCAAGTTCTCACTTACATCCCCTTCCACCAGCATGACTGAGGACTCCCACCACTAATGACTCAGTGTAACCTGTGCAAGTGGTCACTACTCGAATACCTTTACCCAGTAGCGGCTGCTACCAAACTGGGGTGGGACGTGCAGGGGAGCGGAGGGAATAAAAAAAACAACAACTTACCAACTCTCCTCCATCCTCTTCTCTTCTCCCGGGCAGCAGGAACCAGGAAGCACACAGCCTCCCAAACTCCCCTGACCAATCACGGCTCTGCCTTACAGTAGCGTTGTGACTGGTCTGGGCACCGTAGTTCAGCGCTCAGACTGGAACTGGGAGGCTATGCATGTTCTCCACCCAGGCTGTAATGCAACCTGGGTGGAGAATATGCAAAGTGCGCATGACTGTTTGGCCTGTCCGAGTGGGTCCTTAGGAAGTGCCTACCACTCCTCCCCCAGCACTAAATAGCTCAGCCCTGCCCACCCCCCAACCAACTGAGCCAGTATGGTTAAATAAAATGATAACGTTGCGTTATTATCATTTCATTTTTCCGTTTTGAATCGCTCAGTGGTGTGACTCTGCTCTGCCTTAGAGGAGGAGCCGCCACTGCCTTTGCCTACTCTAATAGTAGGTCCTCCTTCCTCCCAAGAAAACTGATGTCCATGAGTTTAGGTATCCAGAGATCTCTATCCTGCCTGTATATCTGAAATCAGTAAGCTTGGACAAAACAGTACACACACCCACAGATCCTAAGACTCCCTCCGTCCGGTTACTGCTATGAGTATGGCAACCTATAAGTGAGCCCCATCCTACTATCTCTGTTCCTCCCTCCCCCCACACACTCGCTATAACTACTCATTCATATATTTGGGTCCAGCTCCTCTATCAGACATGGATACTGTTTCGCTATATGCACTTGACACCAAACTGGAATTAGATGGCTGTAATGCCTACAAAATTAAATACCCACCCAATCTAACAAAAAAGGCCTCCACAAACTTCAAACACAGACTTCTCAATGCACACCCAGAAACCCTTATTTCTGACCCTTTCTTCTACGCATCTAAAGGATCCTGAATAAATGATCTTATCTTCTACACAAAAAGAAGAGCTCAATGGAGGAAAGTCCTATACTTAATGCTCTTGATCACGACATCCAGGAAAACTTTGAATGGTCTTAGACTATCTGTAGCTCCCTCACCCGCTGTCAATAAAAAAATAACCATCTCCATTTATAACAATGGGATTATCCCCGTCTTATCATTAGACCGCTACCTAGATGTATTCAGCAACTTCTTCCCTGCCATTAAACATGAGGTCTAGTAAGGACTCAGCCCCCTCTCAAGTTCATCCTAGTTCTCCACGCGTCCCGCAACCCCAATTAGTGTCCCTGCACTGTCTACCCACATTAAGCGACCTACCCTTATCCCCACTTTGCATCACCATAGCGATCAGCCCACACAATACCAACTCTTCCACACCTCCCGATTGGGCGGAGTCACCCCCACCGAACCACCAAACAATCTGCAACCACACGTCACTACTACAACAAGGATTGCAGAGCTAAATAGCAATGAAAATATCTCTAATACCCGACTCTATCCTCTATCTCAGAATACACCCTCTTAAATAAGCCTATCTTGCCAGTGACCCATTTGACACAACTACCTCTTCCCAACAATTTCCCGATTCCTACTGCTTCATACCACAAGCCAAAAACCATTTCCATCTACACCTCCCCCACCATCTCTCTCAGACCAGCACCATTCCAAAAACACTATCCAGACCCCCCCCTCCTCTCAGCCCTCTGTCCCAAACCACAACTACCTGCTCCCACACCTCGATATAATTCAGACTAGACAAAATTACACAAGACCTACATAAACTCAAGTCTGACCTACAGAGCCTAATAAATATCACATCCAAGTTGGCCTACATCAGATGGCTCAAAGGACTACAGAAAGTAATCGACACATCCACCCACAACTCACCAAACACCACCCATGACTGCCATCAATCATTCCTTACAACAGGATCGCTACAATCTCACCACCCCCTCTCATGAGATGGCGATCTATACCTTACTCCAACGCTAAAGGAACCGCTATCAGACAGTGACATTCACTCCCTTCTCCTCACATATAATCCTGCACAAGACGACAACCCAGACAATCTGACTCTTATCCAAACAATTGCCTCAAACCCACACAGAGAACCTAGGCATAACACTAGAGATGTAAATAAGTCCAAACTTAAGCTAGTGCTCATCACACAGACCACCTCAGCGGATACCATACCACACCTGAAATGCATGCTTCTCAATTGCAGATCGGCTATGAAACATCAATCAATCGGGGGGTTGTATAGCGCGGCGACTCACCCGTGATGGTCTGAAGGTGCTGGGGGGGGGGGGCTGCTGATCAGTCTGGGTGAGGGGGTTCAGTCGAAGAGCAAGGTCTTGAGATCCTTTCTGATTTGGGTCAGCGACGGGGATTGCCTGAGGTGGAGGGGCAGGGTGTTCCAGCTCTTGGCGGCAAGGTAGGAGATGCATCTTCCTCCGGTTCTGGTCTTGTGGATCCGTGGAACGGTGGCCAGGGCAAGTTGGGTGGAGCAAAGTTGTCTGGCGGGTACGTGGAATGCTAGACAGTGGTTCAGATATGCTGGTTCTATGTTGTGGAGAGCTTTGTAGGCATGTGTGAGGAGCTTGAAGGTGATTCTCTTGTTGACTGGGAGCCATTGGAGTTGTCGAAGGTGTTTGGTGATGTGGCTGCTGCGGGGGATGCCGAGGAGAGGTCTGGCTGTGGCATTTTGAACCTTCTGTAGCTTCCTAAGATGCGTCTGGGTGCCGCCGGCCCGAGTCTGCTGGGGATGAGTGCGTGGGTGACCGACTTTTTGAATTCTGTGGGGATCCATCTGAATGTCTTTTGAAGCAGGTGGAGAGTGTGGAAGCAAAATGAGGATACAGTGTTGATCTGGAGGTTCATTGTGAGCGAGGGGTCCAGTATGATGTCGAGGTTTCGTGCGTGATCAATGGGGGTGGGAGGGGTTCCCAGTGCGGCAGGCCACCAGGAGTCGTCCCAGGCTGAGGGGTTGGGTCCCTGGATGAGTACTTCGGTCTTGTCCGAGTTAAGCTTGAGGCAGCTATCTTTCATTCAGGTGGCAACGGCCTTCATCCCGCTGTCAAAGTTGATTCTGGCAGCTGTGGGTTGGTTGGTGAAGGAAAGGATCAGCTGGGTGTCTTCGGCATAGGAGACGATGTTGAGTCCGTAGTTTCTGACGAGGGCCGCGAGGGGGGCCATGTAGACGTTGAAGAAGGTGGGGCTCAGGGAGGAGCCCTGGGGCACTCCGCAGCTGATCTCTGTAGGATCTGAGAGGAACGGAGGCAGCCTGACTCGCTGTGTTCGGCTGGTAAGGAAGGAGTGGATCCAGACCAGGGCCTTGACGTGGATGCTGGCGTTGTGGAGTCTTGTGATTAGGGTGCGGTGGGAGACGGTGTCAAAGGTGGTCAAGAGGTCTAGTAGGATGAGGGCTGCGGTTTCGCCTTGGACAAGGAGGGAGCGAACATCGTCGGTGGCAGTGAGAAGTGCGTTCTCTGTGCTGTGGTTGCTTCAGAAGCCGGATAGGGAGATGTCCAGGACGTGGTTCTCTTCAATGAACTCAGAGAGTTGGGCGTTGATGGCCTTCTCAATGACCTTGGCTGGGAAAGGGAGGAGGGAGATGGGTCTGAAGTTCTTGAGGTCTGTCGGGTCGGCAGATGGCTTCTTCAGCAGGGGGTTGATCTCAGCATGTTTCCAGCCGTCAGGGAAGGTGGCGTCTTCGATGGAGCAGTTGATGGTGTGGTGAAGCTCGGGGGTGATGGAGGTGGGTGCTCAATGGAAGATGTGGTACGGGCAAGGGTCCGATGGGGCTACAGAGTAGATACTCTTCATGGTCTTGAGTGTGTCGTCTGTAGTTAACGAAGCCCAGTTGAGCAGGATCTGTTGGAGTGCGGCATGGTTGCATGCAGTGGTGACGGGCATTGTGGCAGGGTCTTGGGTGTCAAAGCTGTCGTAGATCTGCCTGACCTTGTGGTGGAAGAATGTGCTGAGTTTGTTGCAGAGGTCTTGGGAGGGTGGGACGTCTGTGGTCTTGCTGTTGGGTCTGGCAAACTCCTTGATGATGGCGAAGAGTTCTCTGCTTTTGTTGGCATTGATTTTGTCCTGGAGGGTCGTTTTCTTTGTGGTTTTGAGGAGGAGGTGGTGTGCATTGACGGCGGTTTTTAAGGTTGCGTGGGTTTCTGGCGTTCTTCTCGAGTCGTCTGCAGGTGCGTCTGGACTCGTGGAGGGCGGGAGGGAACCAGCTGGCTTTCTTGGAGTGTTGCTTGCGGGTTCCTTCTTAAGGGGTGCCAGAGTGTTAACGCAGTTGGAGATCCGTCCGTGAAGGTTGCGTGCTGAGGTGTTGGCTTCTGCCGATGTTGGCGGAGTGGTAGTGCTGAGAAAGACCGTGAGATGTTCTTCGGTGACCTTGTTCCAGCTACGACGGGGGGCGTACCTCGCTGACCTCATCCTTGCGCATGAGCTTGACCTATTATTCCTAACAGAAACATGCCTAAATGACTCCTCTACACAAATGCTTGACATACTAGTCCCATCTAGCTATGACATTATAAGATCAGACAGGCCAATCAGACCGGGTGGAGGCATTGCCTCCATATACCGCAATAACAACGTGGTGAATCAGTTACTAACCGTCAAGCTATCCTCTTGTGAATACCTATGCCTAAACATTGCGAGTAAC
The DNA here is from genome assembly GCA_963921515.1 of Calotriton arnoldi. Taxonomy (NCBI): domain Eukaryota; kingdom Metazoa; phylum Chordata; class Amphibia; order Caudata; family Salamandridae; genus Calotriton; species Calotriton arnoldi. The sequence goes on along the minus strand of CAWUFW010014012.1, from coordinate 205,507 downwards.
AACAGACCACTATGCAAACTGCACTTGATATTATTATTATTTTGCTTTTGTAAGGCGCACAGCTACCCAAGGGTTTCCCGGCGCCGCCTGAAGGTACCAAAAGAGAGGTAAAAAGACCTATTGATTGAATAGCCAGGTTTTCAAAGTTCTGCGTAAATGAGCAAGGCTGGTCTCATTCCTTAATAACAGAGGAAGGGAATTCCACAGGGTGGGGCCCAAGTAGGAGAAAGATCGGCCACCCACCAGGTGACAACCTATCATTCATCGAACAAATTATGGAAATCATCACTACCAATGTAGGGCATCACTGTACCCAGATCTTCCTCGGAGATTTCAACCTACACTGGAATGACCCGAATAACCCCTCAGTTAACAGCCTAAAAACCTTCCTAACGGACCTCAACCTGAACCAAATCTGTGGCAGACCAACGCACAGCCTGAGTGAGACCTTGAATCTAGTCATTGCTAGGGCAAACTTCATTCAACTTGAATTTATCTTCCCATGAAACTGGACAGACCATCATCGCATCACCTTCCTCATCACTGAATCAGCAAGGACAAATAAAAACCTCAGCTTAAGAAACCCAGGCACTGGAAAAGGATCACTCGTGACATAAACCTAAATGATCTGACATCCCTCAGCAATACCATCTTGCCACCTCCGGCGGTCATGGCACTACACTTAATGGTTGTAGCTTCCATAAGCTTACCCCAGGCTTCTTCGTTCAGAACCTCCTTACGCTTACTGAGGGCTATCTTATGTTGCGTCCTTCGAGTTTTAACTACGCGCCACGATTGACCAATGTCTAAACCTCTTTATGATATTGAATAAGTACACGGTAGCCCGCTCTGGTACCATCTTTTTGGGCTTTATGGAGCTGTCTTCCGCATTTGATTGCATGAACAGAGGTAAACTGTGGCAGATCCTTCTTTCTCTAGGGGTGGACAGGGACATAGTCTCCTTCCTACATGCCCTCGATTGTGACACCAAGGCGGCTGTGCGTTATTCGGCCGGCCTGAATGTATCACGCTTTTTTCCCGTCAGGGGTGGAGTCCGGCAGGGCTGTATTTTGGCTCCATTTTTATTCAATCGCCACATTAACAACTTGGAGAAAACCCTTTTGGAGACCAAGGCGGACTTCCCTCAGGCAGGACGGTGGGGTCTCCCGGTCCTACTATATGCAGATGACGCCGTTTTAATGGCCAGGAACAAACAGGGTTTGCAAATGCTTATAAACTCCTTCGCGCATTTTATGGGGGATATGGACCTGACAATAATTCTAAGTCATACATTATGCAAGTAGGGGCGTGGCCCAGTAGGCCATATACTTTTAGGGCAGGGTTTACCCCGATTCCTAAGTCGAGCGTGTTCTCCTATTTGGGGGTACTTTTAGATGAAAAAATGAACTGGGGGTTCCAAATCACCCGCAAGAGACACGACCTCATCAGGGAGACTGCAGCTTCTGAAGCCCAGTGTACGTCGCTTCATCATGTTAAGGACCACTCCGATGGTGGAGCCGTACTTGCTGGGGTTCACAAACTCATACGACCATTTTCTTTTGACCAGGTTTCAGTTTGATCTTTTCCATCTTCTTCTTGCCCATCCCAGGGGTCAGAACAAAGGGCATACTCTTTCGTCCAGCGGCTGCGATGCTACATTTCCGCAGGACATGGTTCATTTCACGTTGTTTTGCCCATTTTATGATATGCCCAGAAAATCCTTTTTAATTCCTATTTTGAAACAGGCCAATTTTAGACAAGTAAGGCCCGCTTTTCTATTTCTTCAAATTTTGACGGGTAACACTGTTTTCTATGTGCTTAACTTTTTAAAATCTGCGATTAGGCTTAGGGCGAGTTGTGATTAACTCGCCTGACCCTTGTCACTATCCCCGGCACTATGCACTTTACCTTGCTCCACTAGCCGTTTTATTAACAACTTAACTAAGTGCAAGGTCTTACTGCACCCTTTAGAGTGTTGTTTAGCAGGTATTTTATGTGTGTTCATGCGAATTTGGCAATTATATATTTTTAAACTGCATTTATTTTTACATTGTAAATACTATGCTTAAACCGGGTATGTGCCCGTCTGGAATGTATGTATTGTATTATACCTGTGCTTTTATGGTTTTATCACATGAAACAGAATAAAGTGATTTTGATTTGATTTGACTGTCCACTAAAGTCTATGGTACAATGGGAGCCTTAATGAAGAAATACGCAATCTGAGACTAGCTAAACAAGTGTGGAGATCCTCACCATCCCTAGAACACCTTAATCACCTGAGATCACTGAGGAGCACCTGCAACAACAGCATTAGAAACTCAAAAGCAAATTTCTTTAGAGTTCAATTAGGCAAAGCCAGAAATCACCCAAAAAAACTGGACGAAATTCTCGAACATCCATCACTTCAAAAAACGAACCCCTTTACAATTGGTTCTAATCCGCAGCCAAACCGCAATTAACTTGCCTCCTTCTTCCTTGGAAAGACAAAAAAGATTGAAAGTGACCTCCAAACAGCAATAGAGCCCCTCCCGATGATACCTCCAAATACCCCCCCGCCCGCCTCTGATCACTCAGCTTACACACCCTCAAAAACAACGACTTGTGGAGCACATTCAAAACCTTTGATGAAAATGCCATTCTTAATATCTTAACAACAAATAAACCTTCAAACCACTTCTGTGACCCTCTACCATCTAAGTTCTTCAATGAGATTAAAACGTCTTTAGTCCCACTCTCGACCAAGATAGTGAATGCTTCACTACTTCAAGGGGCTATACCAGACTGCCTAAAATCAGGGCAAGTATCCCCAATTCTAAAAAACCCACAGCAGATCACATAAACCCAAATAACTTCCATCCAATCTCCACCATTCCTTCTCTGGCAAAGCTCTTTGATAAATGCGTCCATACCCAACTATGCAATCACATAACTCAGTTCCACCTTATTGAGCAATTCCAACGGCTTCCGTCAGGACCACAGCACAGAAACAGTCCCAACACACATAGTAGATGACGTACTTAAAATGCTAGATCAGAACGGATCTTGCCTCCTAATCCTCTGGTACCTCTCCTCAGCCTTCGATACGGTCAAACATGACAGCCTACTTGACCTACTTGAACGCAGAATGGGGTTATCAGAGGTCGTTCTAAGCTGGTTTGCCTCATTTATATACTATAGAACCCAAAGAATCAAGGTTAACCAGTCCCTTTGCAATACCACTCTGCTCACTTTAGGAGAAATACCAAAAAAAACATTTTTTTTTCTATTTCTTTACTTGTGAAGCAATCGTGGCACCCGCGCTTTAGCTTAAGATGTTCAAAGCTAAAATGCGGTGATGCCATTGTAAAAAAAAGTAAATTTAAAAAAAAGGCATGAGGCTGCGTTGTGAGATTGCAAGGAACAAAAGGAAAGCGCGGCTGCCATTATTAGTGCTGAGGCGTGCCGCGCTAGTTAAATTAAAAAAATTAATAAACCGTTGCGGGAGAGCGTGTACTGCCTGCAAAAGCAGGCAGGAGAAAGCAATTTAAGAAAATAGTGCTCGGAGACTGTAATTAAAACCTACAGAGTAACAACACGTGTGCCAGGGGGTGTCCTCATGGGAGGTTACAAGGAGAGAAAAGGCGGTACTAAGGAGGGACTACTAAGCCTATTGACCAATGAAAAACCACCATTAAAAAGTACAGGGACAGGAGCTAAATAAAAAGATGGGCAGAAAGTGGGCAGAGCTTCATGCCCTCATTCTGTATACAGCATGTCTCCAAGAGACAGCGCAAGTGCTGCCTAGGTGAGGCCTAAAAATGACTCTGGACCAAGGCGGGCCAGCTGCACTCATTCTTTTAGATTTGAGCGCAGCCTTTGACAGTCTCCCATCCAATACTGCTTGACACACTGGAAGCAACTAGGATTACAGGGAAAGCTCTAGAATGGCTAACCTCGTTTCAGGCTGACAGGAGTTTCGAGGTCAGCGAAGGGCCATTCTTGTCCGAGGTACATCGGCTAGTATGTGGAGTGCCGCAGGGCTCCTCGTTGAGCCCTACGCTTTTCAACATATATGTCCGACCTCTATCAGATATTATCTGTGCCTTAGGTTTTATGCCTACGCAGACTACACCCAGAGTGTCGTTTCCCTGTCACCCAATACCAACTCTACTTTGGAAAGACTAACTACATGTCTGGAACATGTGATCAGTTGGATGGCGGCTAGCTGTCTCAAGCTAAATGGGGACAAATTAGAGGTAATGGTGGTTGGCAACAATCCATCCCTCTGGAATCAATTCCTCTGCCCCCCATGCTTGGGGGAGCCCCCTTCTCCAAAATCAGAAGTGAAAAGCCATGGAGTCATTTTGGACAAAGACTTAACTATGGCCTCCCAGGCAAAAAAGGTGACAGGGACTTCAGTCTTCTGAGATCCCTTAAAAAAACACTCAAATGGCTTCCCCTGGACTGTCGGAAGACTGTGGTTCAAGGCCTCATACTTTCTCGTCTTGACTATTCCAACTCTCTTTACTTGGGTAGTCCATCATATGTCATCAAGCAGCTGCAGGTTATCAGAACACTGTAACACAAGCTTTTCTGGGCCTGCCCAAAATGTATTCAGCATGCCCGCAGGGCCGGACTGGGAACCGAAACCGGCCCTGGCAAACAGCTCGGCCGGCCCCCCGGGGGGGGGGGGCCGGGCTGTTTGCTAGGGCTGGTTTCGGCCGATTTTGTTACAGGTGGCCGAAATTGCAGGCCCCCGGTAACCAAAACAGCCCACAGGGGCCCAAAACCGGCCCCCAACCTGGCAGCCCACTGGGGAAACGCCCGGTGCCCGCCACGGCCAGTCCGGCCCTACATGCCCGGCTCTTGCTCAACTTCACTAGCTACCTGTTAGCAAAAGGATGGAGTTTAAAGCCCTATGCATTGTGCACAAGATTAAACACTCACCCAGCCCACATATCCTGCAGTACCTCATCACTCCATACACAGCTGCTAGAGCTTTGAGATCAAACGACCTCTTCCTTCTTGCTGTTTGTAGAATTAAGAGAGCAAGAATTGGAGGTCGCTCATTTGCTTATCTAGCTGCAAGACTTTGGAATTCTCTATCTGTGCAGCTTAGATCAAACAGAAATGTGTTAATTTTTAGAAAGCAACTAAAAACCTGTCTTTTCAGATAACTCTGTGCATGATCCTATTTTTTTCCTGTCAGCGCCGGGAAGCCCGTCTTGGGTAGCTGTGCACTCTATAAAACATTTAACTTAACTAAATGCGGTAAGTGTAAATCTGTAATTATGCAGAAAACTCACATTCCAGTAACCCTCCCTATAGTTATGGGATCAGTGTGATCGGTTATGTGTGATAGCCCTGACTTTAAACAATGGGCACTTCTGAGAAACTGCCTGTTCCTTGGTTCTGGACTGAAATCTCTCCATGAATAGTTGTGGTTGGAAGATGGGTAAAGTAGAGGTCTGACCAGATTTCGAAACTAGTCTCTGTAACTAAAAGATTACAAGAACATTTCTAAGCGCTGTAGATAACTTGTTTCAACAACCCAATTTAATAGTATTCAGTGTATCAACCTCGAGATGATGAAATTGTGGTTTGGACCAGCTGGGATTCAAAACTCTGACCTGCAGATCAAAGCAGATGTCAGCTGCAAGTGTTGGTGGCCAAATTATAATGCTTTCCTATGCATCTTAGATTGTGTGGATATGCATTTGTGTTGCAATTGCAAAAACTAAATGTAAGACTTGAATGAATCCTACCTCATTTTGGTAGCATTAGAACGTTACTTGGTGGCAGATGAAATATGAATTGCTGGTGGATGCTGCCACTCAAGTATTGGTACCACGGACTAGTACTTGCTTATCTGCACTACAGCATCTCCATGTAGTCTTTGCCAGTACTGGTCTCCACTCTGCAGTACTGTGTTGGGCTAGCTTAGGTGGAAGCCTTAAGTCACACATCTATGCAGGATGATATGAAATGGTCAGGAAGGAAACTGAGGACAATGCACGTGTGCAGGTGTGAGCCTAGTGTGGGTGAAGTCACCTGCACCACGGAAACCAATGCCTGCGCAATTCACCAGGCAGAATAGGCAGCACAGTTGGTTTACACTGAGGTCTTGGCATTGGGACTGACTGGCTGCTGCTTTATTTTTTTACCATCTGAAAAAGAAGACCTGCAGGACCAGTCTGGTGGGAGGGTCAGCAAAAATAAGTACCAGTCCACAAATAAAGTGCTGGTGGGGCCCACCAACACTTACCGGATCAAATAAACCACTGAATGCAAGTCTGTAGCTGGATAGTGGGTGGATGCAATACTCTTAAATTGTTCTACTTGAGAGACATTATAATCACCTTTGGATGAGACCTGAAACTTTCTCCAATTCGCTAAGGACTCACAAATGAGACTTGCTCGAATGCAATCTCCTCATAGTATTAATTTATTAAATTTGTATTGTCTCTACTAATCCTTGCATACACTACACGAATAGTAAGGATGCTTGCCTATGTGTTTTATTAATGAATAACGCTTGTCCGTAATCCAAAATGGCCGCTAAAGCGCGGGAACCCTACTGCGCATGTCCCAACCACATCACGTGTTGTGACGTCTTTCTTTGCTTGGTGGGAAATTTCTGCTTCTGCGCAGTGTGCATTAAAATGGCTGCTTGATGTTTTCACATGCTTCAGCTTGCTCTCATGTCATTATTAAAATGTTGTTTCTCTAACGCTACTAATGCGGGATAGAAGTTATAATTAAATGGGAATAGAGTAGAAAGAGTGGGCATACAGTGAAACATTTTATTTGTGATTTTAATGTTTTCTTCTTTGACTTTTATTAGTTCGTAAACTTGGGCCTGGGTTTTGGTGAACTGAAAGCTCGTGTGACAAAGATTCCGCACATGCGCCCTGAGAGGCAGACAAGAAAGAAAAAGATGAAGTCAACTTGGACATCACCCAAGGCCATGACCTGCTGGCCGACATCACTACATACCAAGATGTTCTCGTCGAAAAGCAACATTTTATATGAATAAATTGTACATTTTGTCATGAGACGGGTGGGAAATAAAGCAAATGTATTAAATTGAAGGGGCGGTAGTTTAAAACAATAGGCTTCAGAAATACAAGGCAAATCAATATGGTGTGAGAATCCACCCCCTGTCCCTGTCCAATCAGAAGTAGTGGTCCCATATTTTAGCAACATTAAGGGGAGGTACATGGGCGTAGAAGGGTATAATAGATATAGAATTAGCTAATTAGTTAGCTCTTAGCTCCAGACTGCCAAGCTGATCGATTGCAGACTGAACCGCTGTCCAGAGAGGTCTTGAGGAGGGGCGGCGGAGTCCATTAGAAGGAAGGCACGGGAGAATCGAGGAGAAGCCGAGTATCAGAGAGGGGAACGACTCAGGCGTCGTTGTAGAGAGGTCACCGGTCCTGTCCTGATACTGGAAGAGGTCTTTGCTCTTCATCCTTCCTGGGTCCTATTCTTTCCAACTCCTTGGCCAAAGGGGTTTGTTTCTCGCACTTATGTAAATATAATGCAACCTTTAGTTGCGCTGCTGTCTCTATCCTCTCCTTTTCTGAGGGACCGTCATTGATTAGTAACAATTATTCTATACTTCATCTTGGGTATGCGATTAAGTACCGTGTGGTTCTGTATTTTACTCTGCTAAATCTTTAGATAAACATTTTAAAACTTCCTGACTCAGTGGTTATTTCAGGATTATGTACTATAATGAATGTCACTCATTTTAAACTTCCCAATTAGCAAAGGATTCATTGGTAAGTCATTACTCTTCAATCAGAAGGCAATTGGTAGCAGGGATTGTGATAAAAGAGTACAACTGATAAAACCCAGCGTAAGTATTAGCGTAGTATGAATGTATGGGCCCAAGTGAGTATTTGGTGTATGAATGCTGTTTGCTAATATCGTGCTGGATCAGTTTTCTGGTAAGCAGAGGATGGTTACTCTTTGTTAATTGGGTAATGAGAATTTTATTTTTATGAACTAACATCCGTGTATTCAAAGTTTGTTTTATGTTGTCCAGAATCCCCGTGGAAAATAGAATAGCGGTTGGTAAGTGGAAGCCATACTGCAGTGAGGTTATCTGTCAGGCAGAATAAGTACTGAAAAGTTAAGCAGGACTATCAGTACTGGTTAGGGAATCTATGCGTATGAGTAATAGCAAAAGAGTACGCTGGTGAAAATTTGATGTTATATCACCTAGAAAGGGTAACATTGAAGAAGTAACAGGTACTTCTGGAGCTTGTGTGAAGAGTAAACGGAAGGGTTTTACTCGTAGTGTATGTTTAGTAAACGGAAAGGTTTTACTAAGTGTGAGGGAAACTATCTTTTTTCGAATTTAGAGAAACTGGCACGATAGCGAATGTTTTATGTTGTTACTGAAATTCAATTAAGAATTGTAGAGAAAATAAGTTTGCGTACGAATTTGTAAAGGGAGGGTCAGTTGCCGGAGAGGGAGCTGACGTCAGAAAACGCCGCGCTGGGATTGGTTGAATCAGCGGGTGTGGAACGACTCTTATAAAGGAGGGGTCAGTAGTCAGGAGCAGTACTGACGTCACAGGTGCCGCGCTGGGATTGGTTGAAACAGCGAGGGACAGTGAAGAGCAGATTGTAAAGGAGGGGTTGACAGACAAACGTCACCAAAAGGCCGCGCAAGGATTGGCTCGGGAATAAAAGATAGCAGACACTTGATTGGTTGATATTCTAGAAGCTAAAATCTTAGTGGGTAGAGATTGCATGTTAAAACGCGATCCGACTTTAACAGGAACTCGTCCGGATAGGAGATAACTAAGTTTTGCAGAATATAATTTTATACATCAAGATTTGCCCAAGATGTACGGAGAGAAGAGAAAAATGCCCTTTCTGCAAAAGATTAAGAACTATTTTAAAAAGGATAAACCAATCAAAACTAGGGAAGGAATTATCATTCCACCAGCTAAAATGCCCGCTTCATTTATGATGATGGAGAGAGGTTATCATACTTGTGTATGGATAGAGAATTGGATAGAATATACCAAAAATGATGGAATACTAGCATTTCCTGAGAATGGTACCTTCAATGGAAGAATTCTTCAAAATTTGAGATTGAGGATGAATGACCTAGAACCCAGACCTAGGTTAACTCAATACGAAGCCTTAGAGGAATGGGAAACCGAGGCATTTGAGCGTGACCGATCCAGGAGTAATAGGGGTTATCGAGGATTTTTTCCCAGATACCAACATGAGTCTAGGGACGGTCAGATGAAACAATGGAGAAGGGCAATGATTACAGAAGGACTATATCCATTGTTAACAGCAGAGGAAAAATTAGGAAGTAAATGTACAGAAAAGACAAAACATTTAATGAGAAGTGACGATTCTGAAGACGAATTTATGGAAGAAATGTTAAGGAACCCCCCACCATATCAGGAAGGGACAAGTGGATTCACCCCAAGTGCACCACCGTTAAAAACCCCATTAGTACCACAGGTAATGCATGAATTCACCCCTAGTAGAATACTTCATGACAAAGAAAGGGAAGCCCTAGAGAAGACCAGAGCAGAATTAATACAGAAAATAACAGATAAAAGTACATCCTGATTCATTGACCATACCTGTAACAATTGGTCCAGTAGTTCCATTATATGGTACTCAGGGAAACTGTCCTCCACCAATACTTGCACCTACTCCTGTAAACGCTACAAAACCTGAAGCAGTAGTAATGGTTGAAGATCACTTTAGTGACAGCGAATCCACAATATCATTGATGGATTTACCCATTCGAGATTCTGTCAATATTACTCCCAAGAGAACTACACCTGGGTGTTCAAAAGATATGTCTAGTAACTTCATTAGGAGCGAAAAGTGCCACAATAGTAACCCCTGAAGATTTAGAAAGGTGGGCACAAGAATCAGATAAACAGTGCACACCTCCAAAAATAATAGACATTCATAAATTGAAAGTTGAATTAGAAGAATTAATAGCAGGAAATATAGGACTTGATCACTTAAATACCTATGATGATGAAGAATTATTATTTATGTGCAGGAGTATCACAAGAAATGTAAGATTATTCCATGAAAAATTATCCAATTTAGCACTACAGATGGGAATAGAAATAGGGAGATCAAAGGTGTTGCAGAAACCCTATAGAGCAGAATTTTCAGAAAAAGATTTAGAAAACATGAATGCCTCTGGAAGAAAATTACAAGTAAGGGAATTAATGATAGTTCTACAAAAATGGGGAGACCTAGATAGATGGAGAACTAGATGGGCCAAGAAAAAGGAAGAAGCACGATCCAGTAGAACAGCATCGGAATATGTGATGAAAGAAACAGGGAAAGCTGACCAAATGTACCCAATGCGAGAAGTTGCGGGAGGAGGATATATACATGTCCCATGGAGCAGACAGGATATTTTGTCATTCACGAATGATTTTCCAAAGTTGAGAGGAAAACCAATTGAATGGTACAAGCAGGTTGAAAGGTTTGTGAAGGTGTCAAAGGTATTGTTAAAGGACTTAGATGGTTTGTTTGACATAGTGGTACCTACCGATTTGTGGACAGATTGTAAAATTACAGTTGATTGGCCAAGTGACGAGTATCCTAGAGATCCGAAAACAGGTGCCCCGTCAAATGATGTGATGAAAAAGTATCAGCAGGTGATAACTTACCTGAAAGGGAAAATACCACCGAAAGAAACAGATTGGGTGAAAATAGACCGAACTACCCAAGAAGCTAATGAATCAGTACATTCCTACTATGAGCGTTTATTGCAGGTATTTAAACAGTATAGTGGATTTGAGGACATTGGAGACAAGAACATGAGTCAGTTTGTGTATCGATTTGTTTACGGTTTAAAGCCAGAGATTTGTCAGATGATTAAACAACACGTGCTGTGTTGGCAAGGGAAACCTATCGATGAAATTTTGAAATATGCAAAATATTGTGGAGATGATATTGAGGATAGGCATAAGAAATGACAGGAGAAGGTAATGTGGGCACAGGTGAAAATGGCCAAGAAACAGGGAATTAATTTGGAAAATCCGAGTGAAAATCAGGGAAAGGATTCTGGAACGAGTGGTGATACTGGGAATGGTGGAAAAATGAGAGGACGAATGAGTAGAGAAGAAGCAAAAAAAAGAAATTTCCTTGTCATGGATGCGGAAAATGGGGCATTGGAAGGATGAATGTAAAAAGATTCGGAATAATAATGGCCCAAATCAAAATTTAAATCCACAGACGCAGAATGACTCACAGCAGGGTGTAAATCCTCAGAGTCAGCTGCCACCTGCACCTATTCAGGGTAATGTAAGCAGAGCAAAGCACGGTACAGACATCGGATATCAAGGAGGAAGTGGTAAGAATGATTATATAACCTCACAATTTCTTTTACAGGACGATTTCTTATCAATACAGTTCATGACGGTGCCTAAGAGAGGGGGAGAAGGAGTGCGTACTTGGCGCATCCTTATCGGTAGATCAGCCAGGTCCATATGTGGAAGGAAATGTGAAAGGTAATGATATCACTTTTCTGTTGGATACTGGTGCTACCCGGTCTACTGTAAGAACAGCAGACATACCAGACCTCCTCTCTCTGGTGAAAATATCCAAGTAGTGGGAGTAGCTAATCAAAGGATTAGAACACCTCTTACCGAACCAATGGAAGTTAAAATCGGAAACTTCAGAGAAATGCATCAATTTGTAGTATACGATTCTAGCCCAGTAAACTTATTAGGCAGGGATTTGTTGTGCAAAATGAACTGCACAATATTTTGCACACCGGATGGTGTGGCAGTTCAGACACCAGATGAAGACCATGTATATAAAATTATGATTGCAAAACAGGGTACAGAAGTAGATGAGATGTTTTCAGTATTAACAAAAGACGAGTTGCCAGAAGAATTAAAAGGTACAGTAAACCCCATAGTATGGGATTTCACAGGAAAAGAAGTAGGACTTATGGCTAAAATAGACCCAGTTAAAATTACTGTAAAAGAAGGTGCGATTTTCCCAAATACCAGACAGTACAAAATGAGTGCAGAAGTAAAGGCAGGAGTCATTGAAGAAATTAATCGAATGGTTGAACAAAACATACTAAAAGAAGTAATGAGTAGCCCATGTAATTCACCAATCATGGGACTAAAGAAACCTAGTGGAAAATATAGGATTGTTCAGGACCTGCGAAAAATAAATAAAATAGTGGAACAATGTTGTCATATAGTGCCAAATCCTGCAGTAATTCTATACCAAATTCCTTGGAGTGCAGGATGGTTCACAGTAATTGATTTATGTCAAGCGTTCTTTTCAATACCATTGCATCCAGATAGCCAGTATCTCTTCTCATTTAAATTTGAGAACAAAGTCTATGTATGGAATCGTGTTCCTCAGGGGTACACGGAAAGTCCTTCCATTTTCAATCAAATACTGAAAAAGTGCCTTGAGAAACTAGTGATGCCAGGAAGTTCAGTCCTAGTGCAATATATCGACGACTTGTTGGTGGCATCGAACACCAGAGAGGACTGTGTTATTGATTCCATAGCACTATTAAATCTTTTGGCAGAAGAAGGGCACAAAGTCTCACCTGAAAAGTTGCAGTTTTGTACAACAGCTGTTAAATATCTGGGACATCAAATTGAGAGGGGAAAAAGAAGAATAACCACGGAAAGAGTACAATTGATTAAGAAAATGCAAATGCCTGTAACCCAAAGAGAAGTGAGAATGTTCCTAGGAATAGTAGGTTACTGTCGACAATGGATACTAGGATTTTCCTTGTTAGCGAAGCCCCTAATTCAAATGACAAGAAAGAAAGCAAAGGACCCAGTTGATTGGGATGAGAGTGCAGGAGCTTTTGTAAAATTGAGAAATGCTCTGTGCTCAGCACCAGCCCTAGGCATGCCGGATTATAAAAGAGAATTCGCATTGTTCTGTCATGAAAGAGAAAATTGTGCACTTTCTGTCCTAACCCAGAGACACGGTTTAGACAGACGTCCTATAGCATATTTTTCTGCTACATTGGACCCAGTGGCAGCCGCGTTGCCAGGATGCTTAAAAGCAGTGGCAGCTACTTGTTTGAGCATTGAACAAAGTGAGTCAATTGTGATGGGACATCCTGTAAAGGTGTTTGTTCCACATGCTGTTGTGATTCTATTGACAAGAACCAGAACACAACATCTTTCTCCTAGTCGGCTGACTAAATATGAAAGAATAATAATGGGTGCTGAAAATGTGACCATGGTAAGGTGTACTATAATAAATCCAGCAACCTTACTACCAGACCCATATCATGAGAAAATTAAAGATGACGAAGAAAATGAACATGATTGTTTACAGATTACAGAGTTATGTACGAAACCTCGCCCAGATATAGAAGAACAGCCCCATAGAAAGCCAGACAGGGAGCTATTTGTTGATGGTTCATGTCAAAGACATGAAGATGGTAAATTAACTGCTGCCTATGCGGTATGTGAATTAACTGGAATAGTCGAAGCATCCTATTTACCAGGAGTCAAATCTGCACAAGTAGCTGAATTGATTGCATTGATAAAAGCCTGCAAAAGTGGGAGGAATCAAAAAGTAACTATATTTACAGATAGCCAATATGGTTACGGGGTTGTGCATGATTTTGGCCAACTATGGATGCAGAGGGATTTCCTGACTTCTTCAGGATCCCCCATTAAAAATGGACAGTTTGTAAGGGAATTACTGGAAGCAATACAATCACCAAAAGAATTGGCTGTGGTGAAGTGTGCCGCACACCAGTCAGGAGATGACATGGTGGTAGTCGGCAACAGATATGCAGATCTGGTGGCCCAACACTGTGCCAAAAATAGATTGTCAGTCAATAAGAGGGTGGAAAGAATGGGAATCAGCTGCCAACTTATGCTGTATATGCCACCTGAAACTTGGAATGATGTAAAAAGATTACAAGATGATGTTGATGAAAATGAAAAGAATTTGTGGATCAAAGTAGGTTGTTCCCAAAGAGGAGATGATGAAGTGTGGATTAGTGCTGATGGCAGACCAGTTTGCCAGACTGTTTACTCTCACAAATGGCCAGAATGTATCATGGGGACACACACATAGGGAGAGATGCAATGATTAGGCTTTTTAGACAAAACTGGTACAATCCGAAGTTCAGGGCTGTTGCAGAGAGTCTTTGCCAGAGATGTTTAACTTGCCAGATGCACAATCCAGGGCGGAAGACAATAATTGGGTTTGGAAAAATTGGAAAGGCAGAGGGTCCTTTTATAAGACTCCAGTTCGATTTCATACAGTTACCACCATGCAGAGGGTTGAAATATGTACTAGTCATAGTGTGTCTGTTTTCAAAGTGGGTGGAGGCTTACCCTACCAGGAGATGTGACAGCATTACAGTCGCAAAACTGTTGCTAAGAGAGCTCATTCCTAGGTTTGGTTTCCCAGTAACTTTGGAATCCGATAGAGGAAAACATTTTAACAGTGAAGTGATCCAAATAATCTGTGAAGCATTCCAAATTAAACAAAAACTGCACTGTGCATATCGTCCAGAGGCTTCTGGAGTGGTTGAACAATTGAATGGCACTATAAAGTCAAGATTGGGAAAAATGTGTGCCTCAACATCATTAGAATGGCCAGATGCATTGCCACTTGTTTTAATGGGACTCAGAAGCATACCTGACAGAAACACAGGATTGAGCCCACACGAAATAATGATGGGAAGAGCAATGAGACAAACACATGTTCCCACAAACAAACTACTGAATATATCTGATGATATGGTTCTGGACTATTGTAAAGGACTGGCTGACCTAGTGCGTTCTGTCTCTCATCAGGTTGGAGAAGACGCAGTTTCCAGGCAGCCTGAACAAGAACATGATCTGAATCCTGGTGACTGGGTGGTAGTGAAGAATCACACCAGAGAAACGTGTCTATCACCTAGATGGGGCAGTCCTTGTCAAGTCATACTAATTACAAATACAGCAGTGAAGTGTGCAGGATTTCCTAATTGGATTCATGTAAGCCACACCAAAAGAGTACCAGATCCTGAAGAAGAAAATCCTCAGACAGCATCAATCACTGATGGAGCTGAAGGTTGCCCAGCTGAGGAATCTCAGGCTCGAGATTCAAGAGAAGCTGAAGAAGAACAACCGAGCACAAGTCAGGACTGAATACCGGTGGTAGAAATCCCTGAAATTTACCACAGAACAAGAAGTCAAACAAGATTGGAAGAAATTGAAGAAGATCAGATAGGTGAAGAAGAAGCAACTCAGGAAAAAGAAGAAGAGACAATAAGAGAACCCGAGCAAGGTCAGATAGGGAAAGGAAACTGGGCTCAAATTAACAAAGAACTAATAAATTTTGAGCAGGGACAGACAGGTTTAGAAGAATCCGGTCAGGCTGAAGAAGTACAAAGTGCAATAAGCCCTGATCAGAACAAGTTAGATCCAGAAAAGTACACAGAAGAACAAGATCATGAGAATCATGAACATGAAGAAATAAATCAAGAACAAGGTCACCTATTGGAAACTAACAGTGGAGCTGCTGAAGAGAAACCAATCAGACCTGAAAAAGAGCAAACAAGAAGAACAATAATTGCAGAAAAGGAAACAGTGCTAAGCAGTGAAAATAAAAAGATTTCTGAAGACGAAGATAAAGAAACAGTACAAACAAAGAAGACAAGAAAAGGAGATCATTGGCCAAGTGTCATTAAAAGAGTAAAATACCACATAACAACCAGAAGTGAAGATCCAGATCAAGTAAATGAAGTGACAAGCCAAACTGAACAAGGAAATAAAACTGAGAAAAGAAGAAGTAAAAGACTAAAACTTGTGAATAACAAATTCAAGGGTCCTGATTGGACTTACATCATTCTTGAAGATTACGAAAGTTCAGAGTCAAGTGACAGTGGTGATGAAGGAACAAGTGCAGAACTGACGTACGAAAAAAGAAACAAAACCGCCTTGATTAAGCAAAAGAGTCATATAAAGAAAAGAGGAAAATAGATAAGAAGAGCGATCTTCCTTGTCGAAAAATGCCTGACGATAGAGTTTCTGGGAGACCAAAACAGAAATGTTGTAGAAGATGCTGTGCAATATGCATATGTAGTCTAGTAATGGTGCTTATAGTATGGTTAGTCCTGATTGTAGCAGTTCCTTACCTTATAATGGATAAAAAGATTAATAATGAAACTAAGGAGAGGACAGCAAACATGAAGGGCAATAGAGTAGAGCTAATGGCAGAAAATGAACAAGAGTTTCATCATGAAATAGCTGATAACGACACTAGTTTAAACGTTTTCACAAAGTTATTGTTTCAATATGTAGACACAATGGAAGTTAGTAATTGTTATGTCTGTATGAAGTTACCTGAATCAGTAGCAGAAGGATTAACGTATCATCACTTACCACTGACATATGGTATATCATGTAGTGTTTTGTCTAGTTTATTTTATAGAACAGGGACACTTCAGTATTATTATTCAAACCTAGATGTGATATTTTCTGAGGTTCCAATTCGAAAGAATATGAACCCAGTGCTTAGTAGTCAAGACGCACAGTTTATGGGAGAATTTTTCTTAACAATGAAATCAATAGACATAACACATGCACATAGACACAATCTAACATGTTCTTTACATGAAGAAGAAAATATATTTTTGAATTTAGTAGAAGATAGAAGACAAGATTTTCAAAAGAAAGCTTCTGAGCATAAGGCTCATTTACCACCTTGGGCAGAAAAAGAAGGGAGTTATACACCTGGCAAGGCTCAAGCTGCTATGGCTCTGGATTTTGTAAAAACAGGAAAAATTTGTCTTCATAGGTTAAAGACTGATTATAACAATGTTTTCATCGGTACCAGTGAGTGTGAACACAATTTCTTAATTCTTGGAGGTTGGGGAATCAAAGGAGGAACAGATTCAGTTTTTCCTGGAATCTATTATGTGTGTGGGAATAAGGCTTACTTTAGGCTTCCTGCACGGTGGTATGGAAGTTGTTATTTTGGAATAGTATTTCCAAAGATATACCACGTAAAAAGAAACACTGGGAGCAATGAAAACAATAGTGAATTAATACGTATTAAGAGCTAGTTTTTCAGAAATTGTAGGTGATATATTTGGTGCATTGATACCTTCAGTGGGAATAATTCTGAACTCAAGGAAAATATGCAAATTGTCTACAGTGGTTGATCGTTTATCAACGGATACTGCTGGAGGTTTTCTAATGATTAATGCAGAGATGGTTGCGATTAGATCTATGGTGATGCAAAATCGACTTGCTCTTGATATTATATTGGCAAAAGAGGGCGGAGTCTGTAAATTATTGAAGACGAAACACTGTTGCACTTATATTCCTGATAAGAGTGCAGAAATTGGAACGTATATACAGAATATAACTAAACTTGAGAAGGAACTTAAACCACTGGAAGTTGATAGTGTATGGGAAAGATTGACAAGTAGTATTGCGTCAATTGGTACCTGGTTTGCTAATGTAGGAAAAGGACTTATAGGTCAAATATTAGTACCCTTAGCAGGGATAGCAATAATAGCACTGACAATAATAATATGGTGCAAATGTTGTAGAAAGAAGGGAACATATAATGTGACAGGAAAAGGAAAGAAGAGAAAATTAGATGAAATAGAACTTGAAGAATGGAGAAGTGAATTATACAAGAAATTGAAAGGAGATGGTAAAAATAGAAAATGTAAAAATAAGAGCGAAACTATTTGCTAGAAGTTGGCATCTGATTGTGGGTAGTATTTTGATGGCTCAGAAACGCCATCAGAGAGGGGATTGATGGAGCAAGGACTCACAAATGAGACTTGCTCGAATGCAATCTCCTCATAGTATTAATTTATTAAATTTGTATTGTCTCTACTAATCCTTGCAAACACTACACGAATAGTAAGGATGCTTGCCTATGTGTTTTATTAATGAATAACGCTTGTCCGTAATCCAAAATGGCCGCTAAAGCGCGGGAACCCTACTGCGCATGTCCCAACCACATCACGTGTTGTGACGTCTTTCTTTGCTTGGTGGGAAATTTCTGCTTCTGCGCAATGTGCATTAAAATGGCTGCTTGATGTTTTCACATGCTTCAGCTTGCTCTCATGTCATTATTAAACTGTCGTTTCTCTAACGCTACTAATGCGGGATAGAAGTTATAATTAAATGGGAATAGAGTAGAAAGAGTGGGCATACAGTGAAACATTTTATTTGTGATTTTAATGTTTTCTTCTTTGACTTTTATTAGTTCGTAAACTTGGGCCTGGGTTTTGGTGAACTGAAAGCTCGTGTGACAAAGATTCCGCACATGCGCCCTGAGAGGCAGACGAGAAAGAAAAAGATGAAGTCAACTTGGACATCACCCAAGGCCATGACCTGCTGGCCGACACCACTACATACCAAGATGTTCTCGTCGAAAAGCAACATTTTATATGAATAAATTGTAAATTTTGTCATGAGACGGGTGGGAAATAAAGCAAATGTATTAAATTGAAGGGGCGGTAGTTTAAAACAATAGTCTTCAGAAATACAAGGCAAATCAATATGGTGTGAGAATCCACCCCCTGTCCAATCAGAAGTAGTGGTCCCATATTTTAGCAACATTAAGGGGAGGTACATGGGCGTAGAAGGGTATAATAGATATAGAATTAGCTAATTAGTTAGCTCTTAGCTCCAGACTGCCAAGCTGATCGATTGCAGACTGAACCGCTGTCCAGAGAGGTCTTGAGGAGGGGGCGGCGGAGTCCATTAGAAGGAAGGCACGGGAGAATCGAGGAGAAGCCGAGTATCAGAGAGGGGAACGACGCAGGCGTCGTTGTATTGAGGTCACCGGTCCTGTCCTGATCCTGGAAGAGGTCTTTGCTTTTCATCCTTCCTGGGTCCTATTCTTTCCAACTCCTTGGCCAAAGGGGTTTGTTTCTCGCACTTAGGTAAATATAATGCAACCTTTAGTTGCGCTGCTGTCTCTATCCTCTCCTTTTCTGAGGGACCGTCGTTGATTAGTAACAATTATTCTATACTTCATCTTGGGTATGCGATTAAGTACCGTGTGGTTCTGTATTTTACTCTGCTAAATCTTTAGATAAACATTTTAAAACTTCCTGACTCAGTGGTTATTTCAGGATTATGTACTATAATGAATGTCACTCATTTTAAACTTCCCAATTAGCAAAGGATTCATTGGTAAGTCATTACTCTTCAATCAGAAGGTAATTGGTAGCAGGGATTTTGATAAAGAGTACAACTGATAAAACCCAGCGTAAGTATTAGCGTAGTATGAATGTATGGGCCCAAGTGAGTGTATGAATGCTGTTTGCTAATATCGCGCTGGATCAGATGCAATACTCTTAAATTGTTCTACGAGAGACATTATAATCACCTTTGGATGAGACCTGAAACTTTCTCCAATACGCTAAGCTGTCTAGCCCAGCCAGAAAAACATGGGCTGAATTCCTGAAGACACATTGGCCCTCGTTTCCATTGGAGGTTCTTGAACTGGGAGAAGGGCATAGTTTTATAGGGCTTGAAAGCAGACTGAATTAGGATCCCCCTGAAGACAAGACAAAAATAGGAGGAACATTTACAAGCGCTCTAATGAATGAGAGATGACTTGTTCCCAGGCAAAAAACAAATTGAGATTTAAATTAACTTCTAATACCTGCACCGTACCTACCTAACTCCACAGAATCTCCAAACGATACCCCCAGAGAGGCATTCCTCCTGTACAAGGTGCAAGAAGCCTGCAGCCCCCTTCATAAATATGACCTGGCACTATTGATATGTTTTCTAGATTATTCTGGAACACAGAAATCTCTTTTCTAGATCCCACTAGCAAAAGGACTCAGTCAATGTACCATCCGGTGACAGAAAACCAAATGGATTGCAACCACCTGATAAGCAATGCTTGAGTGAGATCCATTTTAGGTAACAATCAATCACAAGAAATTATGGGGAAAATCAGTGGAACCCCAAAGCCTCTTTCATTAAGGAATAACACAATCAAGAACACTAGGAAACAAAGAATATATTTTAAAGGTCTATTTTGAAAACCAAAATCCTATCCTAGTGCGCTAAATATGAATTGTAATTACAATAAAGACAAATAGAGTGGTAGCCGCAATGTTTGCCAAAGGTATAAACAACAGGATAAACGCCAACATATTTTCGTTCCGATTTTATTGCTATACTACCTTCATTCTTCTACCTGTGGTCACGAAACTAATTTTAGCATATAAGAGAAAAGAAAGCCTACTCTGAGTTACAGAGATATTCACACCCACAAACCTGTATGAACAATAAGACTTATGCTCAATATTATAGCAGAGCCTGCTATTCTCGTTGTCTGAAGCCAGCTGGGCTAAATGCCTCACCGGTAGCCATCAGTTAAAATGGGTGGTGCGATTCTGCATGGCCTGCCTCGTTGCCTGGTGCAAATGTTCCTCTCTAACCCTTCACACCCTATTCCTGGATTTTATAACATTATTTAGACGTTTTTTGAAACTTTTAGGATCAAAAATAGACAGATAATGGCCTGATGCCCTTTTACTTATTCTTACTCTGCAGAACTGCGTTCTTTGAATAATGAATAAAAGTAAGACATGCAGTTATCAGCTTTCCATGAACCTTTGCTCAGCACAGATTGAAAACTATGAATATAGTCAAGCAAGCTTGATTTTTACAGTGCAAGGGGGAAAACGTGAATCCTATATCAGCCACACCCATTCACTTCTAAATGATTAACAAGTGTCACCTAAAAGGGGAATACATAGAAGAGCGAAAAAACATGATAATCATAATATCCCAGGGATGATAATAAAGACGTGATGAATATATTTGTATATAAGATCAATTATATGCGCACTGAAAAATTAAAGAAGCCAGGCTGTACTATTCCTTTACTAACTATTGCAACTGAGTACATTGTGTAAAAATGTTTAAAAAAAAAAAAAAAAAGGTACAAAATGTCCTTCTGTGAGCTTTCGTATAACTTGTAAAGAAAGAGCAAGCATCTTCATGTTTTGGAACAATGCGATTACTTTCTCTCGGATGTTGTATTTGCCATGAATCTTTCAAGGAACAAAGATGTTGAAGCCACGGGTTGAAAAGAAGCCATTGATGTTGCTTATAGACTAGCACCAGCTGAGCTCATGTCAGATTTCTTGCTGTTGCTAGTGAGGATGGAGTGCCTGCATGTTGAAGCGTGATTCCAGTGGAGTCCAAGGATGCAGATAGCGTTTGCGGTCTGACTCCTGCCAGAGAGCGGTATGGAGCAGGTGTTGCTGGTAATAGTAGATAATCATATACTGCATACTTCCTATTAGGTAACTGCATAGCTTTGCAGTATAATTGATGAAGTCTTATTGGTTGAATCACTTCTTTCTTGTTCAAAGAAATCCCCAGTGGTAGCTCCACTGGAATATGCTGGCAAATTGTTGCAAAACAGCTCGTGCATCAGAAGAAGGGATTCACTCAGGGCGCTTGGAACTTGCAAAATGCCAGACTCCAATTTGCACTCATTGCATTTAATAATAAAGTGTCATATGTTCACAACATTGTTGTTTAGTCATCTGACTATCATTTCCATTCACGTTGGCATTCAAGCGCGCTTTATTTCTTCACTAGAAGAACAAGCATTTGCAATGCAATAGGTCTCGCATTTACGCGAGTTTAAGCTATTGGCATTATAAATGAAAATGCCTTTTATTTATGCTTCAAAAACCAAAACATAAATAAAATGCATTGTCATTTACAATGCCAATAGCTCAAACTCGCGTAAATGCGAGACCTATTGCATTGCAAATGCTTGTTGTATATATTGCCTTTCACCTCGTGACACACCAGGCTCTGGGTGTCTGTGACGGAGTTCAGGTGGGGCACAATGAGACCACAGTGTCAGTTGGTGGGATTTAGAAGCTTACTGGGACATGATACAGTCTGGGTGAAATCGGTGATCTGGGTGTTGTTGATTGACTCAGGGGACATACATTTCAGTGGTTTGGAGACAGGATACTGGGCATCAGTGGCTGGGAAGCAGCAGCACTGTTAGTGGCGGCTTTATTTCACTACAAAATAACTCCAAGACTGGCTTCTGGTTGCAAGATTAAGGTTAAACGTTCTTAGTAGCTCTTGGTTGTGAGCAGCTCCCCACTGTGGGAATAGGAGCTGTTACTTCGGAGTTGCAGATCGTTTCTGAGCTGCTGTTAAAGAAGGGGGGCCACTGGCTCCTGCACAGCATCACGGTGGCCCTACCACCCTCCTGCCTGTGGAGTGGCCCAGAAGCTATCAGTACCAGCTCTGGATCCTGGGTGTGCGCAATCAATTCGACTTAACAGGCCCCGAGCGCGGGCTCACTCATCGGCGATCAAGAGCCGATGTAAGAGCTATCGACCCTGCCAGCAAGAGCAGCTATTGATTTCCTCGTCAATCTCGGGTTAAGCATGTGTTCAGCTAATGTGTCCAATATAAATAAATCACCGGACCCGGGTGAGGGCAGCCAAGGCCCCTGCCATGCAGTGCAGACTGTACTGGCTAGAAGGGTTTCCATTCACAAACCCTGCACCGCTGCAGACAGCGCAGCGAGAACAGTGGCCAGTGGAGGCTTCTGGCTGTGTGAGCAGGCAGGGCACGACGCCATCTGCCTGCACTGGACACCCAGCTGCAGCTCCAACCAGAGAGAGTCTCTGCTACCCTGTGGGCCACTGTACGAATGTATACACTGGCATTTATGGAGCGCGAGCCCAGCTTGGCAGCAATGGAGCACTGTATACTAACGAGCATTTAAAGAGACGACAAAACACTGTGTACCCTGTGTGCCAAGGCATGGCAGACACTGCGCTATACAAACACCACCTAAGAATAAAATGGCATAACATAACCTTTTATGCTATGGTATTAGAACATGACACACATCATACTACCTAGAGTGCTAGAGACGTGTGCAGAAGCACGTACCTTCAAAGCCTAACCGAGCAAGCTTAAAACCATTACCACACAATAGCAGCTACAACAAGCGGCAGTGAAAGCGATCGCGAAAGGTTAAAAAAAAAAAAACACCCACGAGTGGTGCGCGTGCGCCACAGCGAGCCATCTGGTTTCCATTATCGCGCCCGTGTCTGGGCACGATAATTGAAACCACATGGCCTATTGGTGTCTATTACGCGCACCAAGCGCGTAATAGACACCAATAGGCCATGGGCGGAGCAATGCGCCCGCCTTTGGCCAATTGCGTGCAGTCTTTCATACAAAGACGCACGAAAAGGCCAATGGGGTAGCACAAAAGGAATCGCACACGCACGAGCGTGTGCGATTCCTAGGTCAGTGCTGAAGCCCCGTTTTTCGTCTACTAAATGTCTCGCGCTGCGCGAGCACTGCTACGCAGTGCAACGCTAGGCGCGAGACCTAAAAATGAGAATTGTACAACCAGCTATAGGCAGAGTAATTGAAAATCCACCAAACAAACTTGAAAACAGTGAACTGAACCTTGAAGGATCAGTCCAAAAATAACTTCAAAGCCAGTCAATAAGCCAAATCCAATGCTTTTAAAAACTGGAGTTATACCCGTTATGTTTGATGAATGAATGATTGTGTGAAGTAAATCAGCAAAGTGAGTTGAACATGACATCAGCAGAAGTCAAGGGATTTCAGATGCAAACCGTGCTGTTTACAAGGCAAATCTTTTTGCTGCAGAGGTTAAACACACATGCTTCTGTGCTAATCTTGCAACAAACTACATTAGCTTATCAAAGTGCATATTTACTGTGTCTATTTTCAACCATGGAACACTTACAATTTCCTTGGAGGGGGGACACAACGTAATAAAACAACAGTTTATTGTATATGGAACGGATAACAACCAGGTGAAACCGGACATGATCCCTCAACAGCTCTGTTTTTCTTAGTAGTGTGGGAGTACAAAGGAATGAATGAAGCAGGTGTTGCTAGTAATTTGTAAGCCAATCCGGACATCAAAGTGTTTCAAGCAGAGTGGTGGAATGTCCTAGCGGATTACTACCTGCACATTTGCTTATGAATGCTGGTTTATTTTTTTGTTCAACAGTGAAATTCCAAGAAAAAGTTCCAGTCATTGAGTATTTTTTATACCAATCTAAGGATGAGTGTTTTTCACAAACATAAAAATGAAAGGCAGTAATTGGCAAGGATATTACTCCATGTGGGAGCCACATAATATGTGGGTGATCTACAGAAAATGGGGTGATTCTATCTCCTCGATACTTAGTAGAGTATACAATTCTTCTTTTATCATCCTTGTTTTCTGTGTTGAAGTTAAATTATACGAGTCAAACACAGCCCTCATTTATGAGCTGCCATGGCACTTAATTGGCCTTGAAGATTTGTAATGCCCGCTTCAATTGTGTTGTAGTCTCATTTAAGTCTGTCCTTGTTGCAAGGGGCTTAAATCTTTTTTCATAAGATTTAAAGCTGAGGAAATTATAGTTGAACTTGTGTAGACCAGTTTTAAGAGTGTCTGGAAGTCATTATCGATTAACTTAAGTGTGCTCTGCATTATTATTTTGTCTGTGTCCACAATTCTTTCCTGCAGCTTTTCTGTCTTTAAATGCCAGCTCCTCTTTAATACTGACATATATTAAAGTGGATAGAAACCATTTTATTTTTTACAGGATGTGTACATCGTCACTAATTTCGGATAGGTGTTCTTTTATAGCACTTAAACTGGATATAGGTTATAACTAGGGTCTGATCTGTTTGCTAAGAGATCAACAGCTTTAGAAAGAAACCTGTTCATACACACATCGGTATTCATTAGCCATAATACAATTCCATTTGAGCCAAATTATATGTCCTATTCTGCACCATTGTGTTAAGTTCAGCATTAGTAATGTTTTCCTTTCACTGCGAGCCTGAGAACTGTGTCAAATTAACTTTCACAGCAGATGGTGTTTTTAGATCTCTAATAGAGGCAAACCCCATGCATGTAGTTTGTTGAACTATCTTGTTCCAAAATATAATTTCTCCGAGACTCATGCATGCTCTAAATGAAGCCTCTGTATCTTAAGTTTGCAAAAATGTGGTTCCCAGATGCTTATTTTTTTTCTTTGAACAGCAAGTGACTCATTACACTGTGCAGAATATATAAATCTGTGGTTAGCAATTAGGATCTTTTGAAATATTTCTGTTTCTTGGGCTTAACAAAAAGGCAGCTGGGTCTGACTTATCACTATTTAAATCAGGGAATATTTTCTCGAAAAGTCTGGGACCTACAATGCTCCTACCATGTACAATTATATATTTTCTGAGGGGCATCCATTCTGTGAATGTGATAATGTCCATAATGAAATGGAAAAAACAACTCAGTGATTTTCAGCATTTAAATAGAGATCTTCATTGTCTAAAGTGGTACATGAATGTAGGTTCGATATCAGTTGTTTAACAGCATGTATGTCCCATGAATTTGAATATGTGCAAGGAACTATAATGCTATTTAGGGATATTTTTAAAAGCAAGAGAATATGAATTATTTCTGTTGGACCCATAATCTGATAGGGAGCCTTTCAGATGTAAGAGCATGATAATCCTGACGTGCTCTGTGAGAAGAAGAATGCAGTGGCAATTCCTGAACCACAGGAAACAGTACTGTTTTATCAGGAATATAGTTCTCATGTACAAGAAGCAAAATTTTAATCAGCATTATAATTTACAATAAAAGGGAAAAGACTCCATTAGCAACATATATATATATATATATGACCATGGTGGAGAAAGGTATCTGTCGCAAAACCGCAAGCAAGAAACCATCTGTAATGCTGATTGACTGTAGAAGGGTTTATTATTTCTCTTCTTTCAAAATCTGCATCAGAATTATTTTCATACAGTACTACTTCTTATAATGATTTTTTTTATTGATATTGGCTCTATTGGTAGCTCATAAAAAACCACAGCAGTAATTTCAGTGGTTGAACCTACTGCTGAAACTGGAGCTTGGTGCAAAGCTGGATACACAGGAGGCTCCTCTGTCCCCTGAATGGGGCTCAGGACTTCTGAGCGGATGTACTCTTCTTGGGATAGCTCTTGCAGAGCAGGGAGAGGATATTCGAAGGCACCTTGTTGTCAGCTGGGGTCTGCTGAATAGAATCAGCCCTATAATGCTTTTTGATGTGATTAACACCTTTGTGGTTTTCCTTGCACCAGGTAACAGAGGCAAAATTACTGTTTGAGTGCCTTCTACCCCAAGGACGAACAGTTGGTTTGTAAGATGGTCTGAAGACTTGTTTATCAGGAATTTTCCCTTGCACAAGCTCTCCCACTTTGGGCAGCCACCAATCAGCAGAATCTTTTCTTTGTGGGCGAGTCAGAGTGCTTCACATTAGATAATTTAGTTCAAGTTTTTGAAAATTCTGCAACAAAATTAATTGAAACAAAAGGTCAGGTGTTTGGACTATATCCACCTTTCCAGGGCTATCAAGATCAAGCACATATATTGCTATTCCAAAGAACATCTCATGTGGGGTGTGATCACTTAGTACTTATCTAGGCAAATTATTTAGTGCTGTCTGAACTCCATTCAGGTTATGCAGCCAACTCAATCTACTGTTGACCCGTTCTACAACACCGTTTAATTCTGGGGTGCAAATATAGCCGATGTAATCCGAGGCAAGAAAAAGCATCTATAAATGTCTTAACAGCGAATGCAAGACCATTGTCTGAATGCAAGGTATGAATTTTCCCATTGCTAGTCTTTCAAGACTGCTCGAACAGGGGCAGTTTTTGTGGTCAAACAAAAGGAATCTGGAACATGAATCCACCACAACCGCTATATATTTATATTGATTGAATTGGTCCAATATGGTTGAGGAAAATCATCATCAAAGAGTTTATCAGAGATAGTATGGAGCGTTCTCACTAATCTTGCAACAGTAGAGTGTTTTATCTGTTGGCAAACATTGCACTGCTGCACATCTTTTTTGTAACTTTGGTAAATATGCCCACAAGTATTATTGCTGTACAATTCGTAAAGTAGAACTGATGCCAGCATGATAAGAAGCTAGCTCCTCTTGAGCTGCCTTGATTGGATCTAATCTAGCTCACTTAATAGGAATATGCCATGCCTATCTCCTACCATGAATATGAATACCATAAGAAGAGAAGAAAGAGAATTCCATAGTAACATAAGAGAAGAAATAGAAACCTGCTCCACAGGATCCTGTTTTCATTAGAGACATGCCAGCTGGTACACTAGTGATCCATGCTGCAAGGAAAAAGGCATTGGAAACATGGGCTACACCGCCACCGGACAAGGAAAGTAAGATAATTGACTGTAGTAAGCGCATTCTTATGGGGTCAACTATGCAGTAGAGCTTTGCACATTCAGTGATCCTCCTCTCAACATACAACAGGTTTCAGTGGAAGTGCAGTTTAATGCAGCATCTCCAAAACGCATACAAAAGAGCAAACCTAGTTATTGGCAAGGGTAAGAAAATATCTAACACTAACATTTGTTGTATTTCAGATGCTGAAGAAACAGCTTGTAGACAGATCAACACCAGTGTCTGTCTAAGCTGACATGGCTGGCTTCTAATTTTGTGGTTCAGGCTCATGATCATTGGTCTGCGCATCATTGCTCTACCTTTTAACAGTGAACACTGGTTTTGGAATAGAAGTACTTGAGATGTTGTAGAACATAAAAAAAGACACAGCAAAGGCCATGAGTACTCTCTAAAATCCACAAAAAACAAAGACCTGGATTTCATAGACCACAGTCACGACCAGCTAAAAAATCCAAACCTAATTATACAAGGCAGGCATACCAGCAACAGAAGCCTTCCAGGCCGGGCAGCTTTGCAGTAGATGGTCTCAATATTCAAGAAAAGCCTTTCATGAAATGGAAAGGCCGGAAGTGGACAAGTTGATGTAAACTCCGCTGCTCAGTAGTGACCAACCCCTCATTTCCCCAAACCACAAAACACCGCTTGGGGAAGAGTGGAGTTATATCTTTCACAATGAAAGGAAATATTCTCAGATGAGTGAGAGTTATCAATTCCAACTGAAGCATGTGCTTGTAGTTTCAAATTATCCCTCCAAATGTACCGCCCTACCTCACAAAATGCAAAAGAATCATCTTCACCTCTTACTGTAAGAGGTGCAGGCATTTACAACAAAAAAAAAAAAGGGTGGTGGTGGACTCCTCTAATGCCACGAAAATGACAAGGCATTAAGACCAGTTGTAGACATGTGAGCAGTCAACCCCTAGATCACTTCAAATATTTCCTAAAAAGACCTCCGCCTCCCCCCAAACGATGTTTTGGTGCAGCCCAGTGTTCAGCACAGACTGCAATGGTGGAACAGAAAATAATTTATTAGTAGGGGGATTGTTTCTCTACCCACAGTCACAGGTAACTTAAACAGACTCATCCCTATCAGGATGTTGAGCACACTTAGTCAATCTAACTGTACATGCACCAGGAAAGCATACTTCATATATGTGTATTCAAGCAGCATTCCTACCCAACACATCAAAACAAAGTGGTTCTCATTTGCTCAGACAACATGGCTGCTATATAGCCCACACAAACAGGGGGGTACACATTTTACAAAACTGTTCAAATTAGCACAGAAATTTGGCATTGGACAATGCATTTTCAAATACATGCACAATATCTTTTGGGTGTGGACAGGAACTTTGACTTACTGAGCAGGATGCACCAACAAACTTACGAATGGGGGGGTCCTCTTTCATTTTCTACACACATACATCCAATGTTGGGGGACCCCAACAGAAGACCTGTTCTCCAACCGCAAAACAATGCAAAATTCCAAAACTTTGACAAGAGGTACTTACCTCTGCTGTCCATGGGCAGTTCCTTATGGATACGTTGGTTGGGGTTATATGCTTATGCTTTTCCCCTGCTAGTACTGATTCCATATGTTGTACGGTACAGAAAAAGAGGCACATACCAATGGCATTTTCCTTAGTGCTCCAGCTTGGACATGTCAGTCATGTTACTCTAACAGCAGAGACGCCCATTTATTGACATGAAAATCTGCATATTATTTTGCAGACTAACTTAGTCACCACAAAGGGAAGTGACTACACCCCAGTGTCGGTTTACTCAATCTTGTGGTCTGGCACCTGAACATCTAAATTTTGAATTCTTAAAGCTTCCTGAGGACTGCATGCATATTTTAAAGGTGGCAAGAAACCCTACCAATAGAACATGTTATTCTGCGAAATGGAAACGGGTTGTGATTTACTCTTCAGTCTTCAAATTCTGTTAAAAGCTACTGTACAGCACATCGTTACCTGCTAAACCTGCAAATAAGCAGGATTCGTTTCCACATCAATACAAATCTACTTAGCAGCAGTTGCAAAATAAAAAAAATAGTCATTAAGGCATTCATGGAAGGAACTAAAAGGCTCATCCCTCCTGGACTACCACCAGTTCCCTCTGGAGACCCAAATATTCTCACTAGGCTCATTGAGCCACTATACTAATATGCACTACAATTCTATCTTTAATTATACAATTTTTTGTAGCTTTTACTTCTCTGCTAGTTTTCAAGCAGTTGGTTGATAAAACCTTTTACACAGGTACACAAGCATGGATTTGTGCTGCACACTCACCCTCGTTTTCTACCAAAAGTAATATCACTATGTCCTCTAAACCTGCTCCGCTCTACCTCCTTTTACACTGCTGCCACAGTCTCTAGATGAGTAAGCTTTGCACATAGTTAGCAAGATGGATTGTTATTACCAAAAAAGCAAAATGCAAAACTTCAAAACGTACCAAGAAAACAATCCACATGCAAAAAAAGAGCCCCAGTGGCTTTCTTAGATAATATCCTTATAGCAGATATTTGCGAAGCTGCTATATTGAGTTCTATGCACTACTTGTGGACATTCATGAAGCACTAACCGGACAAATTACTTTAAACATTACTCCATACTTCTTCCACTGCTGGTTGCTAGCCAATGTTTTGTCTTTAGGTACTGATTTTAGTCTTTGCACCATATGTGAGCTACAGCTACACATGCTGCAAACAAACTGCAATCTGTTTTCAGCCTCGAGCTGGGTGTGCTGTAAATCCACATGCTCCATACTCACCTCTCCGGATGCAAGCATTGTGCAACACCTCTGAACATAATACATATATGCATGCTTTCTTGCCAGTACATACACTGTACCCTTTCACTAGTACACGCCTACTTACACTTTGGGTAAGTGAGCACAGTCTGATGATGCGTTTGTCCTGGTGCATGGTGGGTTTTATGGGAGGTACCACGAGTTACCTTAAATATGTAATTGAGCTGAAAACTAGATCTCTGGAGTGTGTGCAGCATGTGAATCTACAGCATTACAGGATGCTGACAGAATATCACTAGTAAGTAGTAGTTTTCATTTCTCATCCCCCTTTCCTGCACAAAGAACTGCTTTCACAGCAGGAAGTTCAGGTCCTCCACAACAGTCTTTAGCCACTGCAGCTGCTCGTGTGGAGATTCAGTGTTGCCAACTAGAGACTTTTATTTACCACTGGAAGTGGCAGATCTACCCAAGCTACCTAGTATCATATATCAAGACAGGGAAGTTTTTAATGAACAGACCAAAATGGTCAAACTTAGAGAAGAGAAAAATACAAGCACTCTGCAAAAGACCCAACATACATTAAGAGTAATGCCCCAGCAGACTCTTATAATCCCCATTGCTAGATCGATCCAGTGCCCCTATGTCTACAGGGCCACAACCAGAAAGAGCAAGAATAGAAATAATTTTCAGTTTCAAAAATGGTCACTTAGTTCAGTTTCAAGACTTACCCTACCTGTGATTGCATCATTTTTTACTGTTTTGCTTGTGGTTGTTACAGTTTACAAATTTACGTTTTTTACCTACCTGTGATTGCATCATTGCTCACCTGTTTTGTGTAAAGGTGTGGTTTTTACTTGCCTGTGGCTGTTTCATTTAACCTGTTGAATTGTGGGATTTGCAGTCCAAAATCTGTTTTTCCTCACATTCCCGTGACTATCTGGTTTTTCCCTCCTAATTTCTCCCTGCTCTGTACTCAGACCTGTATGTTAAGCAATCCACCCCCAGCTCCCATTTTGGGTTAGCAAGTGAGTGAAACCAGCCCCCCCCCCCTCCCTCCTCCCTTAGCAACAGGGATATTCTACATCAGAGAGTGAACAGACGGTGCTCAGAGACAGCAGTAATCTGCTGTGAGCTATTTTAAATTGTGTTTTTGTAGGGATTGTGCACTTGTTTTTTGGCTAGGAGAGTGAGTAAAGTTTTATGCAAACAGTATTGTTAGAGGGCAAAGTTTGTTAGTCCAAAGTGTGGATTGAGCCTGTCTGTCTACTAGGAGATTCTGAATAGAGGAGCAGCTTCCAACTCTCTAGCCAGCAAACCTTGATTGAGGTCGCAGGGACCTTATATAGTCTGCTATTGGATGGTACACGTGTGCACTGATTGGTTGTTGCATCTGGTGTTTCTATTAGATTAGGGTTAGTGTTCTCATTGATTGGTTATTTGAGGGTTTTGATTGGTTACGGAGTCGATGATTCAATTGATGTAGGGCTTAAGGTTTAGTAATCTGATTGGTGGATAGGTTTAGGGTTTCAGATTGGTTCCTGGGGCTGGGCTTTCTATTGGACGTGGGGTTTAGGGTTTCCTGTGTGATTGGTTGCTGGGTCTAGGGTTGGGACTAGGGCTAGGCTTCTATTGGATATAGGGTTTAGGGTTTCCTGTGTGACTGGCTGCTGGGACTAGGCCTAGGGTTGGGTTTTCAATTGGATATAGGGTTTCTTGTGTGATTGGTTTCCGGGAATAGGGTTGGGATTTAGGCTTTCTATTGGACGCAGGGTTTAGGGTTTTGTGCCTGATTGAGTACTTGGAGTAGGGCTATGATTGGTTGTAAGGGCTTGGTGTCCTATTGGTTCTAGGGCTACTGTTGTAATTGGGTAGGGTTAGGGTTCCCATTGGCTGAAGGGGTCACCTGATTACTGTCTCGAACAGGCTCAAACAGGCACTCCCCCTTATCCTCTCCGCCCTTAACCTCGACGCCCGGGCTGAGACGCCCTGAACCCTGGCGTTAATGTAGCCCTAGATATTAACGCCAGGGCTCAAGGCGTCTCAGCCTGGGCGTCGAGGTTAAGGGCGGAGAGGATAAGGGTTTGAGCCTGTTCGAGACTGGTCGGGACTAGGGCCAGAAATAGTGCCCATTTTCCCATTGACCTGCTCCCACCCTACCCCATCCACATCCAGAGTAACACACTCACACCAAATGTACTCCACTCATTTACTACAAACTAACCCTATGCACAATTCAATGTCTCAGCACACACTACTAAACCAAACCTATACACCCTTCTATCCCAGCTACCACACATTTCCACCATCACCTACAAACAGTACACAACTCTATCCTATACCACTAGCTAATCCACTCATGACTAACACAAACCAAATCCACACCACGCTGAACTATATCCCCAACCAGACACACACTCCCTGCTCTAATTATACCCAACAAACATCTTTTTGTCACTAACAAATCTATATTCAGCCTAGCATCATTTCTCCGACCAACACTCCCCTC
Organism: Calotriton arnoldi; assembly: GCA_963921515.1. Lineage (NCBI taxonomy): Eukaryota > Metazoa > Chordata > Amphibia > Caudata > Salamandridae > Calotriton > Calotriton arnoldi. Next base: position 172,973 of record CAWUFW010014012.1, on the reverse strand, counting down.
TTCATTCGACCACAATAAAACTACACAACATCAACACCCCACTACACCACACATATTACCTCTTGCACCAAACAAGTCTAAGATACTCACAACTCTACTTCATCCCCCTTACACACAACATGCACTAACAATACTATACTAACAAATCTATCTCATAGAACAAATAGATCAGCATCCCCTTTCACTACTCCTCAAAAACAAAACATATCACACACACCAGCACAACAAAATCTCTCAAGTGCAACACCTCATAATACTTACCATCACAAACTACAAACATACACCCACCTTTCAAATTACACAAACGAACAAACTCCAATACCTAGCTTTCGATCTTCCACCACACCCAACACATATACAGCATCACAGCAACTCTTTTAACTGCCTGTCATCCATTGGACAATTTAGAACCTTACTACATGACCCACATGCTGCACTGCCACCCCTAACTCGTACACCTTTCGCCCTAAACACACAAACAAAATAAGCAACGTGCCACACCTCACAACTTTGCTTCTCCATGTCTACTGCACAACAAGGTTACACTACAAAAACAACAGCGCACCAACTCACTCTCAAACACCATCTCCACCACCTATGCACGCAGACCCATGAAAATGCCTTCTTAGCCTGCTGGACGAAGAACACGATACAGAAAAGCTACACGATTGCTATCCTTTTATACCTAATACCAACACTAAGGACACACCAGCTGCAAGCCCACAAAATACTGCTCACTCCTCTACAAAACAAAGTCACATTATCTCCAAAGCACATTCTCTAAACTGTCTACTAATAAATGCTCGATCGCTCTCTAAGCACAAACATCACATCCACGACCTTCTCACTGACGCAAAACCAGACATTCTATTAATTACTGAATCATGGTTGGGAGATGATATGGCTCTAGTCCTGCATGAAGCCATTCCTCTAGGCTATCAAACGATCACACAAAATCGTATAGGCAAAAAAAGGAGGTGGCCTAGCTGTTGTGTTCAGGCAAACATTACATATCACTAAAATTGACGACATCTCCATAAAAATTTGTGAGGCCCTTTTCACCAGATGCAATCCTACACCGTCTTCCTCCTGTAACTTCCTGCTCCTTTACAGCCCTCCACCTAGCAAGGCAACTTTCCCAGACGCACTTCTAGACACCGTTTCAAACCTGATAACACTACACTCGAACCTATGCGTTCTGGGTGAGCTCAACATTTTGTTTGACAAACCAAATATGCCCCATCCAATAACAATCATCGCTGGCCTAGAAGCACTGAACCTGCATCAGATCGTCCACGAACCCACACACATCACTGGACACATCCGAGATGTCATTTTTGCTAATACAGAACTAGTAACCTTTCAAATGATGACTCCAGTCACATGGTCAGACCACCATTTGCTTGCCTTTCAACATAAAACACTAAGCGACGCACCTAAAACCACCTTACATCCATCCACCTATTGGCCGTGGAACAAACTCAATTTGGAACACTTAGAAACACAACTAACATCCAGTAGAGATCTAGAAATAGATTCTGTTAAAAAAGTATGAGTGGCTACAGGAAACTTTTGATATCCTGATACCACTAAAAACCACACAACAGAACAAAAGAAAACAAGCACCTTGGAGAACTACAGAGATAAAAGATAAAATGCCTGGCTCAAAACAAATGCCAACCAAGACAAACTTCACCTACAGAAAATTAACAGATTGTACAAGTCAGCTATCAAAAAAGCAAAGAAAAAGTACTATTCAGACAGAATTCAAAATGTTAAAAGGGCAAATAAAGAATTCTATAAAATTCTCAATTAATTTCGTAAAACAAATTGCCTAGAAGCAGCTCATCCCGTTACTCAAGAGTTCAGACAAACTGGCAAAACATTACACGGACAATGCAGACACATTGGACTCATACTTAAAACAGAGACAAAGCATCAGCACTAACCCTTTTACAAAGCTACAATCCAAGAATACTCTAACTCAGCCTCTGTTCCTTCCAACACATTCCACATGATGAATTTATGGACCTGTTCATAGCAAGCAGGCCTGCCGGTAGCACTCTCGACCCATGTCCACCGCAAACCTTCAAGAAAATTCTTCTAACAACCTCTGCTGCCACTCCAGTAAGGAGAATCATAATCAACTCCTTGACTACCGGAATATTTCCAGAAGAACTCAAAAAGTCATGCAAACGCCCATTACTGAAGAAAACAAACTTGGACCAGCTGAACCCTGACCACTACAGACCGATTTCAAATGGACCTTTCCTGGGAAACTGATAGAAAGAGCAGCTTTCGCCCAGATGTCCCAATTCATTGAAGAGAATGCCATACTTTCAGACTTCCAAACAGGATTCCGCCCAGGAAGAGGCATAGAATCTGCCCTCCTTGCCATCTGGGATGACCTGAAGAACACAGTTGACAGGAACGGGGTTGCTGCGCTACTTCTCTTAGACCTCTCGTCTGCCTTTGACACAATTGACCATGACACTGATTACAAAGACACTACGAAGCCAGCATAGAGGGGACTGCTCTAGAATGGATCGCATCCTACCTTTGCAACAGAACTAATGTCATCCATATCCCACCTTTCTCGTCCAAACCGTACTTCACAAAAGCATTAGTCCCTCAAGGCTCTATTATCTCGCCCATGCTTTTCAACATCTACATAAAGTAATTACTGGCACTGATCAATCAATTTCGCCTCACGTGCTATAACTATGCAGATGATTCGCAAATACTCCTTAACTGCAATGCCCCAAAGAGAATATGCCTCTTTTTCCCCACATACCATTACCCCGCATGTTGTTACAACGACCGCGTTGTAACAACGCATACCATTACCCCGCAAGTCGTAACGACTTGCGGAGGGGGGGGGCGCTGGATGTTGGAATAGTAAGGAAAATGCTACTTACCAGTATGCATCTGTTCTTGGCATGTAGAGCTGCAGAGATTCACACTGTGTGCATAGATCGCCATCTGGTGTTGGGCTCGGATGCTTGCACCTTGTTGTCTTGGAAGAAGTCTTTGTAGTCACGAGATAGGTGACTCCTCCCTTGGACGATAGTGCGCATGGGCATCGACTCCATCCTCAGATTGTTTTTCACCATGAAGGGAAATGATGGAGTTTGTAAGAAACAAAGATGTCCATGAGAATGTATCCAAGTAAGATAACACTGGAACAGATACAGGTTCCGGGGAGGTGGGTGGGTGTGTGAATCTCTGCAGCTCTACATGCCAAGAACAGATGCATACTGGTAAGTAGCATTTTCCGTTCGAGGCATATGACCTGCAGAATTCACACTGTGTGCATAGACTGTACAGCAGTGTCTCCCCTAGCGGTGGTCACCTGTATCAGTTGCAGTGGTTTGAAAAAGTGTCTTAAGAACAGCTTGGCCTACAGAAGCTTGTTGCTTTGCCTGCACATCTACACAATAGTGTTTGGTGAAGGTGTGTGTGGTAGAACATGTTGCTGCCTTACAAATGTCTTCTAGGGGAATGTTCCCTAAGAATGCCATGGAAGCCCCTAGTTTGCGTGTTGAATGCGCTCTATGGGGAATTGTTAATGTACGTTTTGCTTTCTGATAGCATATTTGAATACATTTTACTATCCACCTGGCAATTCCAGCTTTGGAAATAGGATTGCCTTTATGAGGTGGAGAGAAAGCTACAAATAGTTGCTTTATTTTCCTAAAGGCTTTAGTCCTGTCTATATAGTAAAGTAAAGCTCTTTTGAGGTTGAGGGTGTGAAGAGCTCTTTCCGCTACGGAATCAGGGATTTGGAAAAAATACTGGTAACTCTACTGATTGATTAAGGTGGAAAGCAGAGATTACTTTGGGAAGGAATTTTGGATTTGTCCTAAGAACCACCTTGTTATGATGTATTTGTAAGAATGGTTCTTGTATGGTTAAAGCCTGTATCTCACTTACTCTTCTGAGAGAGGTGATTGCGACAAGGAAGGCTACTTTCTATGTTAGGAATTGTAATTCGCATTTGTATAAAGGCTCAAATGGGGGACCCATGAGTCTAGTAAGAACAATGTTTAGGTTCCACACTGGAGAGGGTGGCAGTCTGGGTGGAATTATCCTTTTAAGGCCTTCCATAAAGGCTTTGATAGTGGGTACCCTAAACAATGACAAATGTTGTCTGTTTTGTAGGTATGCGGCCAGGGCAGCCAGATGTAATCTTATTGAAGAGTATGCCAGATTGCATCTTTGTAGATGTAGCAAATAACAGATAATGTTCTGAATTGAAGCATCTAATGGGTCAATTTTGTTATTGTTGCAGTAAATGGCGAATCTTTTCCATTTAGCTGCATAGCAAGCTCTGGTAGTGGGGCGTCTGGCTTCCTTAATAATGTTTGTAGGAGAGTAGGATCTGCTTCACATGGGTACCCCCACTTTTTGCTGATGCTTCACTGTTTTTCGACATTAGTCTGGCTGGGGCCCTGCTAATCAGAACCCCAGCCTAGCTGCTTCCTCTCTAAAATGGTTTCCATGTGCCTTAGGCACATCACTGATTGGGATCTGGAGTGCCCTTATAAGTCCCTAGTATATGGTATACTATGTACCAAGGGCATAGGTACCTCAGAGGCCTGCCAGGGGCTGCAGCATGTATTATGCCACCCCTGGAAGGCCATCCAAACTGACACCACAGGTCTGCTACTGCAGCCTGGGTAAGGTGGTGCATGCACCCCTTACTGTGATATAGGTTACCTATATCACTAAATGCATACACACATATAAACCTATAAGTCACTCCTAAGGCAGGCCTTATCAATCCTAAAGGCAGAGTGCATGGTTCCTATGTGAGAGGGTGCCCCTGCATGAGCAGGGCCCCTCTGCAGCGTTCGGAGACCCTCTCTGATGCTGTTTGTAGTGCAGCCTGACCATATACTCTTAAACGCATTATATCCTCGCGGTAAAATGCTAACTTTGGAATGGCTGCACCTAAACATGTCGTGTTTGGTGTCAAACATCTTGGAATACTACCCCCCCGCCAATACTGGCGGCGGGGTAGCATTCCACCCTTCTAGAGGGAAAGACATGTTAACTCCGACTAGTCCGGTAACTTCTTTCCAGAGCCCTGGCATCACAAAATGGATGCTGCTGCCACAGACACGAGTCTGGCCTCCTGCTGCTGGATGAAACTCCGGCAGGGGAGGCCTGGACAATAGGTTTCCTGTCCCAGGGAGGTGTGACCACCTCCCCAGACAGGATAATGTGTATTGAGGCTGGGCGGGAGCACTTTCGGGTGCTTTGAAGTCCTGCACTGGGGGCACATTTGGTGTCCCTAGTGCATACCCCAGTTCAAACCGGATCAGGGGCTTGCAGCCCCTGCTTTGGCGCGAACTGGACAAAGGGAAAGGGGTGTAGCCACCCCTCTGCCCTGACCCACCCATAGGTGGGGCCACAGAGTAGTCCAACCCCTATCTTTAGTATAAAGATAGGAACCCAGTCCTTAGGACTTTAGATTATCCCTGGACGAAACTCTGAAACTGAATCCTGGACCTTCGACGCTCTACTCACGATTAGAGGACAGAAGAATCTCCCTTGGGGTCAAGGAGTGACTCCCCTGCTTGGCAGGCACCAAAGAAGCATCTGTCCGGTTCGCATTTCTGAAGCTCCCGTCGGACGCCGAAGTCATCGCATCACCAGAGGTGGATTCTCAGACTTCCCGAGGCTACCCTGAGTCCCCAGCAAAGCTGAGGCCCGTGGCTATCGTGGGTGACTTGAGACCGTGACCCCTGGACACCGAGCACATTTGCAAGTGCATCCTCTTCTGGGTCTCCCAAGAAGTCGTGCTTTGGGCTCCAAGTAGCCCTAGCCTCCAGCACCACCTGCACCGAAGATCACTGGCCCCCACTCCACGAGTGTCCTGTAAGCCAGATCCACGTGCGGCGTCACGAGGCTCCTTCGCGGTCGCTAGCCCGTTGGCTAGTAGCCCTTAACGAAGGTCAATCCTTTTCTAACTTGGCATCCTGGTTGCTCCAGGCCTGCCCTCACTGGGTGAGTTCCACAGACCTTGCTGGTCTGCACCATCGACGATCTACATCTTCACCGAGACTTGCCGTTGCCAAGGCTTGTTGGGTCCAATCCGGTCGCCGACACCTCAGCACTCGACAGACATCGTGTACCAGCCCGAATCCTGCTCCTGGTCACCGACAACGCTTCCTGGACCTCGTGGCTGAAGAGTCAAGACGACCGTCAACGCACCTGAAGCACTCGACATCGGTGGGCATCTGTCCATCGCCTTCCTGGTCACTGGCTAGTGACCCAGACTCTGTCCCCTCTGCTTTCAGGTTCTTCAGAACTCCGATCCACTCTTGGATCCACCCGGACACTTTTCTCTTGGTCGCCAGCAGCACTTTGCAGCAGATCGCCATTCGAATCGACGACGAAACCCGACCCCGAAAGGCACCTATGCACCCGGCTTCCCTGGGTGAGGTAACACGAGTACTCCGGTGCTCCCGTGGGTAGAGACTCTTCAAAGTCCTAGATCTCAAAGGGTTTTGTCCAAGTCCTCTTTTAAGTGTCCCTTTTCTCTAATTTCCCGATCCCGACTTTCTCCATAGAAGTCAACGGCGTATCGCGGTTGTGTACTTACACTGCACGCGTCTCCCGTGGGTCCCCTGTGTCACTACCTTGGGTGGTTCCTTGTGGTCCAAGCACTTCTAGAGGCTCTAGGCCTAGTGTCTAGTTCAGTCGTGGTTCGCATACCACTTTATTGGTATATGGTTTGGTACGCCCCTAGGGCCCAAACGTGTATTTGTGCTATTACTGTGTTTAAATAACTTATAACTTATGTACTTCGAACTCTAGCCTCATAAAGAGACTAGAGGGGTGTGTTTAGCAATAAATACATATATTTTGAATATATACCTGCTGTGGTGCTCTTTCCTTTGATCACTCAAGAGATTATAGACTGGTAAAACAAGCTGCTTTACATTCCTTCAAGACTTAGCCTGAAGGCTGCTCTCCATAGCTACCACTAGGATAGCTTTCAATAAGGTTGTCTTTAACCTATCTCCAATAAGGGGTTGTTTGGACTGGTGCAAGGTGCCCACTATAATTAGTGGACAGCATATACCAGGCCAACTTCTCACAATGTTCATGCAGTCTGGTGGGAGGTTAAGGTAACTGAACTCTAGGATTTCAGGAGCCAGATCGCTAGATTCAGTTGTGCTGGATCTGGGTGACTAATCTCTCCATGGTTCTGTGTTAGCAGGCTTGGGGAGAGACGTAATTTTTGGTGTGGAACTACTGAGAGTTCGAGTAGTGTTGTGAACCATGGTTGCCGTGCCCATGTTGGAGCAACTAGGATCATGTTGAGAGACTGTTGTTTGAGCTTGCGTACTACTAGTGGAATGAGCGGGAGTGGCGGAAAAGCGTACGCAAATCTGCCTGACCAGTTCATCCATATTGCATTGCCCTTGGACAACGGGTGTGGGAACCTGGCGGCGAAGGTTGGGCATTTTGCGTTTGCATGTGTGGCGAACAGATCTATGTCTGGTTGGCCCCACATGTGGAAGAAGGGTTGAAGAACTTGCGGATGAAGTTCCCATTCGTGTATCTGTTGAGTTTGACGACTTAACAGATCCGCTATCTGATTGTTCACCCCTGGAAGATGTTCTGCTAGAAGATATATTTTTTGTGGAATGTCCCATCTCCATATACTTTGCGCTAGATGAGACAGCTGCAAAGAATGTGTTCCTCCTTGTTTCTGTATGTAATACATTGCTGTTATGTTGTCTGTGCGGACTAGGACAGCTTTGTTGAGGAGATGTGTTTGAAACGACTTTAACGCTAGAAATACTGCCAGTAATTCTAGGTAATTGATGTGGAACAGTTTTTGTTGGGTGGACCACCTGCCCTGAATTGTGTGGTTTAGGAGATGGGCTCCCCAGCCGGTGAGTGATGCATCTGCTGTTAGGACTATCTATGGAACTGGCTCTAGGAACGGCCGCCCTGTGGAAAGGTTTTGTATGCTCCACCACTGCAGAGAGCGATGTGTGCGGCTGTCCACCAACACCAGATCTGTAAGTTGACCTTGAGCCTGGCTCCACTGACGTGCTAAGCATTCCTGTAAGGGGCGCATTTGAAGTCTTGCGTGAGGTACAATGAAAATGCAAGAGGCCATCATTCCCATCAGCTGCATAAACACTTGTGCTGGGAGAGAGTGTTGGGGCTGAAACTTAGAGATGAGGGTTTGCATACGGGCTATCCTTGCTGGATTGGGGTATGCTAGAGCTTTGGAAGTGTCTATTGTGGCTCCTAGATACTGATGTATGTAGGAGGGTTGAAGGTGCGACTTGGTGTAGTTTACTGTGAACCCCAAGTTGTGTAGCAGCTGAATGGTTTGGTAAGTGTGGTGAACACATTGGTTGTGTGACTTGGCTTTTATCAGCCAGTCGTCGAGGTATGGAAATACATGGATTTGATGTCTTCGCAAGTGCGCGGCTACTACTGCAAGGCACTTTGTGAAAACCCTGGGTGCTGTGGTCACTCCAAATGGAAGGACTTTGAACTGATAGTGTTCGCCGTCCACTGTGAACCTTAGGTATTTTCTGTGAGCAGGGTGTATGGGAATATGGAAGTAGGCGTCCTTGAGATCTAATGTGGCAAGGAAGTCACCTTGTTGAAGCAGTGGAAGAACCTGTTGAAGAGTGATCATGTGAAAATGATCTGACTGTATGTAGAGATTGAGAGGTCTGAGGTCCAGTATTGGCCTTAGGGTACCGTCTTTTGGGGATTAGGAAGTAGAGAGAGTAAACTCCTGTTCCTTGATGTTGTATGGGGACTGGTTCTATTGCTCGTTTTTGAAGCAGCGAAAGAACTTCCTGTTTGAGGAGTGTGAGATGTTCCGTGGACATTGGACGCTGCTTGGGTGGTATGTTGGGTGGAGTCGCTGTAAGTTCCAGGCAGTAACCATACTGGATAATTTGTCTTACCCACTTGTCTGTAGTGATGGAATTCCAGACAAGTAGGAACTGTGAGAGTCTCCCTCCGACCGGAGTGGAATGGTCTGGAGGGAAGTCGCTGCTTATTAGTGGAGGAGGCGCGAGTGTTGTTGTTACCTCGGCCTCTTCCTTTGTTATTTCCCCTGTACCCACCTCTAAAATACCCCTTGTTGGGGGAAGTTTGTGAGGGGTTTTTGTAGGAGGAAGAAGCAGTGTCTGCACCAATATTTTTGGATGCGCCTCTATAGAAGGAGTGTCGAAAGGAACCTCGTGTGGATGGGGACTATAATGCGCCCATGGATTTAGCAGTCTCAGTGTCCTTTTTCATTTTTTCTAGAGCTGTATCTACAGCTGGGCCAAAAAGGTGTTCTTGATTGAACGGCTGATTGAGGATAGTTGTTTGTACCTCCTGTTTGAAGCCAGAAATGCGCAACCAGGCATGCCTTCTTAGTAACACACTAGTGTTAATGGACCTAGATGCGGTGTCTGCTGCATCGAGGGCACACTTGATTGATGCATTAGTTATTAATTTGCCCTCCTGAATCAAATCATTGGCCTTATATTGATCAGGCAAATGCTGCAATAGGGTTTCCAGCTGGTCATAATGAGCCCTATCGTACCTGGCAAGTAATGCCTGTGCATTGGCTATTCTCCAGTTATTAGCTGCTTGGGCAGCAACTCGTTTGCCCGAAGCATCTAATAATTTAGACTCTTTGTCCGGAGGTGGAGCATCACCGGAGGTTTGAGAGTTGGCACGTTTTCTAGCGTTGGTCACCACTAGAGAATCTAAAGGGAGTTGACCCTTGATGTAGGTGGGATCATTGGGAGCAGGTATTTTTTGTCAATTCTGGGATTGAGAATTCTAGCCCTTACGGGGTCTTTGAATATGTCTGGGGCGTGTTTAATGACTCCTTTTAACATTGGTAAAGTTTGTACAGTCCTTTGTGACTGTGCAAAGGGGTCTATGAGGAAGTCCTCCTCTATGGGGTCTAAATGCATTTGAACACCATGGCACTTGGCAGCTCTGTCTATAAGCTGACCAAAACCAATATTGTCATCTGGGGGAGATGGCTTTGTAGGGTATGCATGGGGATCAGGAAGGTCTGGAGGATCTACTGGGTCATCATAATCATCCCAATTGTCCTGTGGTACGTGTGTCGTCATCAGGGTCAATGAAAGGGTCATTATCCCCTCCCCCACCCCCTAAATCATCATCATCCTGTGGTGGTGGTGAGTATGTTGGAAGTATGGGAGAATTTGGAGAAAAGAATGGTTCAGTAGGAAGAACAGGAGAAGAGGGTCGTAAAGGTGAAGTGGCACAGTCCCTTTTCTTTACAGGCACCTCAGGGATGTGTGGGGTGTCGAATTTTCTCTTGTGTGGAACAGTGATCACATGTCCTGTTTTAGGGTCCACTTGGAGAATTTTTTGTTGCGGATCGATGGGATCCGGTCGAAAAAGTTCTTCCTGTTCGATAATCGCTTTTGGCGCCGATTTTTTCGGGTCCGAGCGAGGTTTAGATTTCTGCTCTGGAGCCTTGGAAGGGGTTTTTGGATCCTTCGGCTTCGATGTGGAGTCGGAAATCTTTTTCGGTTCCGAAGATTTTGGTTTCGGATTCGAGGCCTTTTCCTTCGGCGCCGAGGTGCTCTGTGCCGATGGCTTTTTGGGGATTGCGAGAGCAGGACGAGCTCCCGGCTTCGGTGACGATGGTGTTTGCGGGGCGGCGATATGCGGCTTGCTCGGTCCCGAGCCGCCGGAAGGCTTCTCCTTTGTCTTCGGAGCCGGGCCCGGGACTTCTGAAGCTTTGTTTCGGTCGCAACTGGGGCCAGCAGGCGAAGTTTTGACCGGAGCCTTCTTTTTTTCAGGTGGGGTTGGGGCAGTTGTACTCACTCGTTGACCTGGAGTGATGTGGTCGTCTGAGTCGGAGTCGAGTGCCTCGGAAACGATTTCCAGGTCCTCCGAAACATCCTCCGGGACATCGGGGCCTTCGTTGAAGATGTCCTCCGGCACCGGGGCTGCTCGTTGCGCCATAACGTGTCGTCGGGCCCGGCGATCACGGATAGTCTTTTTTGATCGAAAGGAGGCGCAGGCCTGGCAATTATTCTCCTCGTGCTCGGGCGAGAGACAGCGGTTACAGACCTTGTGTTGGTCGCTCTGTGGGAATTTAGCTCCACACTGGGGGCACTTTTTAAATGGAGTTCTTTCCATTAGCCGTAGGCCCGAATGGCGTCGATGGGCCCAGCGGCCTGCGTCGACGACCGGAATCGAGGATTTGTGGAGCGCGTCAAAGGGCACGCGAACGAAGACAATACCGTCAAGTTTTTTATGTTTTGCGCGTCGAAAAGGTTTGAATAGTAGAGTACGGAACTGGAGCGCAGAAGTTACATCCGAACCCGATGGCGGAAAAAAAAAACAATCTGAGGATGGAGTCGATGCCCATGCGCACTATCGTCCAAGGGAGGAGTCACCTCTCTTGTGACTACAAAGACTTCTTCCAAGACAACAACAAGGTGCAAGCATCCGAGCCCAACACCAGATGGCGATCTATGCACACAGCGTGAATTCTGCAGCTCATATGCCTCGAACAATTTACTATTCCAACTCCAGTCTGTGCGGACTGTAGGGAAGGTGTTGGATTTTAAATCCAACACCTTCTCCCCCCTCCGCAAGTCGTAACGACTTGCAGGGTAATGGTATACGGTGTAACAGCATGCGGATGCGGGGGTGACTGTTGTTTATCCCCCAAAGACATTGGAACCTCGACAATTTTCAGTTGTCTCAGAGCTTTGGATCAACGGATCAATCTGAGCCCTAGCCCAAGCACTCAATCAGGTTCAAAAACCCTAGTCTCAATGTCCAATAGAGGCCCTAGCCCTAGCAGTAGTCCCAACCCTAATCCCAGCAACCAATGACACAGGAAGCCCTAGTCCCTACTTCCAATAAAAAGCCCAACACTAGTCTTAGTCCCACACCTAATCCAGCAACAAATCACATAAGAAGCCCTAGTCCCTACTTCCAATAGAAAGCATAACCCTAGCCCTAGTCCCAGCAACCAATCACACAGGAAGCCCTAGTCCCTACTTCCAATAGAAATCCTAACCCTTGTCCCAACCCTACATTGATTGAGCCACAGACCCAGAAACCAATCAGAACCCTCAAATACCCAAGCAATGAGGACACTAACCCTAATCCAATAGAAACACCAGATACAACCACCAATCAGTGCACACATGTACCAACCAATAGTAGACTATATAAGGTCCCAGCGACCTCAGACAAGGTTTGCTGGCCAGGGAGTTGGAAGCTGCTCCTCTATTCAGAATCTCCTAGGAGACAGACAGGCTCAATCCATACTTTGGACTTCTGCAGGTAAGGGCCTAACAAACTGTCCTCTAACAATACTGTTTGTATAAAACTTTACTCTCTCCTAGCCAAAAAATGAAGTGCGCAGTCCCTATTAAACACAGCTTAAACAGCTCACAGCAGATAACTGCTGTCTCAGAGCACCCTCTGATGTAGAATATCCCTGTTGCTGGGGGAGGGGGGGCTGGTTTCACTCACTTGTTAACACAAAATGGTAGGTGGGGGTGCACTGCTTAACATACAGGTCTTAGCACAGAGCAAAGGAGAAATTTGGAGGGAAAAACAGATAGTCACGGGGAATGAGAGGGAAAAACTACAGAGTTTGGACTGAAATCCCACAATTCAACAGGTTAAATGGAAGCAGTCACGGGCAAGGAAAAACCACAAGTTTAAATACAAAACAGGTGATAAATTATGCAATCACAAGCAGGTTAAAACTACAATTTTAAACTGTAACAACCACAGGCAAAGACAGTTAAAGTAATAAAAAATGATGCAGTCACGGGTAGGGAAAATCACATTTTAACTTTTTAGGAAAGAGGCAGCACTAGTCTGCCTCTTTACCACTTCCTGGACTCAGCTTCACTGCAATTTGGGGCACAGGTAGACTGCAATGCCCAAGTGGACAAACTGGCAAGACCAAGCTTTGTTGCTATAAAAACTCTGCGACAAATCTTCCCCCATTTGGGATTTCCACACAAGGTCCAGGCTACCATCTCCATTGTTTTGTCCAAACTTGATTACGCCATTAGTCCTACCATGGATCACCTTTAACGACCATGAAAAGACTATAACGGATTCAGAACTCGGCTGCCAGACTACTCTTACATATAAAACCGCGAGACCACATCTCCCCTGCCTTGAAAGCCCTGTATTGGTAACTGGTTGCCAGAAGATCTATGTTCAAGCTGCTTTGTATCACCCACAAAGCGATACATGGAACAGGACTGCTCTTCATGAGGAATAAAATCACCAAACACATTCAACAAAGGAACCTATGCTCTAGACTGGCACCTCACCTCAAAATTCCAAGATACAAGTCAAAAAAACAATGGGTGGCACATCATTCTCTGTTCAAGCAGCCAAACTATGGAACTCTTTACCCCAACATAAGATCCACGTTTAACCACCTTATCTTCAGAAAACTAATCAAGAATTTGCTCTTCCCCACATGACCATCAAACACAAACAGATAGAAATATACAGCATGTCTCTCTGGACATAAGCATTTATTTGTACCATAGATATGTAACTATGTGTATTGCTTTGTATAAACGTGTAGAGTACTTATGTTTAAAAACATTATATATTCATTAGTTCTGCTTAACAAATATACAGATTACTGATAGTTACATTATTCTATGTTTTAACATGTATATAAGTAACATAAATAAGTAAATCTTTTTATCATAACTATTTATCTACAATTGCTTCACTATTGATCTAAAAACAATATATAACAATAAATAAAACTAATTTAAAGTGCAACACTTGAAAGCCAGAATTTATTTAATGCATCTTTAATCTACATATACTACCTTCCTTTATGCAGCTATATACCTTCCATATACTTATGGATCTATATATTTATTACTTTTATGCTAATTCAGCATATCCAATGCACTACACTATCTTTCACCCTATACCACTCTCAATATATCTTCTAGCTCAACTCTGACTCATCTCAAACCTTGTCCTACTACTCTTTCCAATGCACTAGCCTATTTCTCACCCTATACCTCTATCAAAATATCCATTACCTTCACTCTCTTAAATCCTGAACCCCATACCACTACTATGATCTCCAAAATAACCCTTTCAAGACTCTTTCCTACTCAACCCCTCCTTGCATCATCTCATACCTCTTTTTACTATTCCGATCCCCCAAAACAAGCCTTTCTAAACCCTCCCTGACTCATCCCCCTCCACCTCCCTTTTACTCGTCCCAAGCCTCCTCCTACTGCTATGAGCTCCAAGACATCAAAAAAACATTTCCTAATCCTTCCCTTCTATCCCTCTACTATCCTTTTCAATCCAAATAACAGACTAACATGTCCACCACTCAAATTAATTTCATATTTCACTATACTAATTCACCACTAATCCTTTATGGGTCCCGGAGTAGCGTGCTACTCGCCAAAAAAGCACTTCAACACCTCATCAGGGGTAGCAAGCGCTATATAAATGCAAACCTTTTTACCTCTTCGCTATCCCCCTCAATCCAAATAACTAACATATCCACCACTCAAATTACTTTCATATTTCACTATACTAATTCGCCACCAACACGGTTTGCGTTTCAGAGTAGCATGCTACTCGCCGAAAAATCTTCAAACCCCCCATCAGGGGTAGCAAGCGCTATATCAATGCAAACCTTTTTTCCCTTCTCTATCCCTCCACTATCCTTCTCAATCCAAATAACTAACATCCACCACTCAAATTAGTTTCATATTTTCACTATACTAATCATTTGGGGTTACGGAGTAGCATGTTACTAGCCGAAAAAGCGCTTCGACGCCTTGTCAGGGGTAGTAAGCACTATATATATATATATATATATATATATATATATATATAGATATAGAGAGAGAAGTGCCTTGAAATTACCACAAGCAGCAGAGTATTTCTATTTAGTACCAGCCGCAGACTGATGATCCATCCATACAAAAAACCCTCAGTCATGTAGGAGTAGAACATTCAGTTTGTAGTATGTTTTGTGGGTATTGTAAACAAAATCTTGCATGCGACGTGTAGGAAGGATCAGATTCAAATTTTACATCAGCAGTATTTAAAGAAGCAGCCTCCTGCACCCAACACAAGGGTAGGGCATGAGCATTAAGAATACTTGCTTTTGTTGCTGTTTCTAGTGTAGGTAGTAGAGACTTTAATGATTTATTCTCCCCCTGCAAAGGGTACTCTTTTAATATGGCTATCTGTACTAAAGTTAGAATTTTCTCTGTGGGAGTGAAACACTCCTCAGCAGAGGAGTACAGATGTGATCTGTAGGCTATGAGGGTTGTCTGTCCTTAGTTGCATACTACATTTGTGTAGCCTGAAGTGCTGTGAACAATCCTAATTACTAGGCTTGTTTTATTATTTCAAATCTGAAAATATTTAGTCTCTAACATGTCTGCTTGCAGTCCAAGTAAGATAGCTGTGTGTTTTTGTCCTATATTTTCCAGAAAACATGGGAGTAATTATTTCATACAAAGGCTTCACACGGCCCGCATATTGTGACAAGTAAGCTCTACTGAAGTTCAAAAATCCCATCACAACTTGTAAAATCTGCAATGTATTTTTGAAGTTGTAAAGTTGCACATTTCTGTAGAAGGTTAGATACTAACCCTTTACCCTCACTGGATAACCCCTATCCAAGGAAGATCAAATTCAAATCTGCAATTTTATATTTCTTATACATGATTCTATACTCATGTCGGGTCACAAGAGTCACTATCCTGTCATCCCATGTCAAATATTCAGCCATGTATGTGGTGTGTCTTTGGTACTTAGAATGTGGGGTCATAATGTTCTGAGGAACTCCGGGCAGAACATTGGGAGGATTCTAGGGACGACGGTTGGTGGAAGACCACCAGCAGTGTTGGTCGTTTTGTCTGCTCCTGTAAATATATACAATAATCTTAGTGCATTGTCCGGCAAAGTGGTACATGCATCATCTTCAGCGGCCATATTCTATATGGGTTTGAGATTTCCACAAGCACAACAAGCTTAAGAGACATACGCGCACGCGGCATGAGCAGAGGCCATCTTAAGCGATAGGGATAGTTATTTGGAAAGACAGCAGCCGTTTTGAATGGATTTTTTGATCTTTGCAAGCCCAACCAGCTTTAAAAAAATATCCACGCAAATGCCCTGCTTGGTAGCCATCTTATATAATCAAGAAAAATTGACTGCAGGCATTTCTTTGGTAATTTTACTTACCATTTGGAGGAAAAATCGATTTTAAAGTTCGTGGGGCAGCAGAGACAGTATTCAAACCAGTTTTTACAAAAGTGTATCCATAGGTGATGTGACAGTTTGGCATCTGATTGGGTATTTATTCCTACATTGTTTTTTAGGTCTCGCCTACGCAGCGCGCATGCGCTGTTAGGCAAAAAGACCTTTTGGAATCGCTTCGGCTTTTCAGCCAAAAACGTGCACGCGTTCCATTGCCTTCAATGGCAACGCGTGCACGTTTGGCGATTCACTTGCGGGAGCGAGCTTTGACACCATATGTTTGTAATTAACTTCAAACACATGGTGCCCCTGGCTCGCTCCCGCAAGGGAAACGCTGTGTGTGATGATAAGACCGGGAGATTGCAAAAGTGGAAGTTGCTTGAGGGTGAGTCACCTCTCTGTGATGTTTGAAGGTGCTGTCAGTATATTGTGCGTGTTGCGAATTGTCGGTAGGTCTCATTAGCCATTGATTTTGCCCCCGTCTCATTAGCCATTGATTTTGCCCCCAACCTTGGGAAGTTTGGCATTGAAGTGCAGCTGCAGCCATTTTTTTGTTGTTGCATATTTATATAGCGCGAACTCGACCCGAAGGTATTGGAGCGCTTTACATGAGCACCGTATTTACATTACACATTCAGGCACGGCCATGTGCAACCCGCTCCATCTGCGCCCAGAAATCTGGTTCTTATCACTCACTACCCAGCCTCGAATTCCAAGATTCCTCCCCCATGCCATTTCCCTATATAGTTATAACCCCTCTCCTGAGTTTGTTTTATTATAGGGTGCATTGTTGTCACGTTCTGCGGGTGGTATTCACGCCTGCGTTTAGTGCCCGGCAGTGAATGGGCCCTGGGCGGCGCGCAACTCTAGCTCTGCCTTCGAGGCGGGAAAGCGGCTCCCGAGGTTCCACATCTGCAGAACCCTTCAAAGCAGACAGGAGGAAGGCGAGGGCTCGGTCGGTTCAAATGGGGTTAACGTCCTGTTGATTTGGAACAGCTGTGTTATTGCGGCTGAGTTAACCACCCCAGTCCGCTGAGACCGCAAGTCACACAAATTAGTCGGATTTCCCTTTTTCAGTTTTTTTTGGCCATTTGGGGGTGTCTTTGGGCATCCTCTCTCCATTGCGGTTTCTCTCCTTCCATGTATATTTTCGGTCTCTTTCTGGCTTGCATTTTCTGTTTCTCCCGTTACTCTCCCACTCTTTTCTCCATTCGTCTTGTTTTTCTCTCTACAGGTAAACACCCACAATACTCTCCGTCTCTCTAGCCTCTCCCCCACTCGTGCTCAAGTACTCTGTTCCCCTCTGTCTATCATCTGTGCACTCAAAAGCACGTTCTCTCTGCCACCCCGTATGTAATATCACAGCCATTTGACGGTAAAGTGGGCGGAGGTCGTGGTCCGTGTGTGTAGTATCGAAGTGGTGCAGTGCGGCCGGTGCTCCTATTGTAACTTGAGTGAGAATGGATGTGGTGCCGGCGGCGCACTGCAGCGTGTATTGGTAATGATCTATTGTTACAGAGGTAAAACATGCATGCAGTGCTCCAGTATATCACGACGAGTTCTCTCAATAGCAAAAAGCACTGTGCGCATTAACCAACTCAAATGTCTCGCTCATCACCCACCCCCTGTTCGAGACTCTGAAGAGCCCGACCGACCGACGGACGCATGTGTCTGAATATTGTACAAGTCAGCTCAGACAATTCTCTGCAAGAGCCCTCCATACTAGCGTTGCATGCACACTTCTGCTTCCCTCCGGTCGATGTGCCAAGTGCACACCTAGGAAGTGTTTTGCTGTAGGATATCAAAAACGTGTTGTTGCCTTGCGCACAAACAACTTTGCACTGCACTTATGAATAAGTGAAATCTGACACACTTGCGAGGTACCAACTTTCTGACAGATAAACTAATGGAATTTTTAAATGCTTTACATCTCAGACTGACCCCCCAGATTCTCTTGGCATGTCCTACATCTTGTAATTAGCATATTCTACCGACTATACTTGTATATCCTCTTCGCTTGTCGACAACTTGGAATCTTGAGCGTCAGGGTAATCCACCACTGACAAGCGGCGTAGGAAGGGCTCATATTCGTACTGGTCTTACTTTTAGTATAGATGTGCCTGGAACAACGACCGGAATTTCACCGCTTCCTTACTCCTCCGACAAGCACCGGACCGGACTCGAGGAGCCCACGTGCAAGAGAATCCGTTCAGAAATACACTCTTTTCGAGCAATTCGCAGAAGGTCCTAGGCAGAAAGAACACCTAATGAAACAGTGCGTCTGTCCTAATTTCAGACGCGCAAGTATGTGTTATGGTTTTGTTGTGTCTTAAGATTGACTTGTCCAAAACAGCAGACCAGCGGGCGCAGGCGCACAACATTGACTCTCCAACACAGACACAGATCAAAACACCCATTTACACTCACCAAATGGCGATTACACACACTAACGTATTTTGACGTGCGCGCTCGCACACACCCACACACACTTTGACTTCTATCACTTTAAGCACACTCCCTGGTTACAATAGGTGTGTTTGTATACAAAACTCTAAGGAGAGACGCAAACAGTTCACAGGCAAAACAAATACGTAGATGCTCACCCACAAAATTCACACACTCACAATGTATGAGTTCACTTAGGTGTTCAGCCTTGTTAATCAGTGGATGCGTATATCTAAGGAGGGAAACAAGCATAGACCGCACAAATAAACACGCAAGCACACATTGTGCAAAAAAAAAAAAAAAAAACACACACACACACCAGGATGCACAAACTCGCCCTTATAGTGCACTTAAAAGTGTAGGGGCACACGGATGCGCCTACTTATACAATCAAACAGGGTATGTGCACTCGCATCTACCCATCAACAATACTAAACAAGCATTGGCATAGCCAATAGGTCTCGTTTTTGGGACCTTATAAGTATTTAGTTATGCAGCACAATATCCTTGGAGCAACAACATCAAGTGTTGCATGGCTAAACACTTATAAAGTCCCAAAGGCGAGACCTATTGGCTATGCCAATGCTTGTTTTATTTTCTCTGAGCAAAGAAATTGGTACTTATTTGTGGGGCACTTGTGTATTGATGTGCAGATATTAACTTGCTTCTTGTAGGTGATATTCACGTTTCATCTATCAGCTATTGCCTTTCAATCCAAAATGGCCAGTATTGCTCAACCACCAATTGTGTATGAACTCTGGTTGCCAGTGTCCTTAGCTTATGTGGATGTTTGGAAAGGAGACTACTGTCCACCCCAAAGAAAACTTGCACTGTTAAAACATACCTTGGGCAGGTGGGACTCAAAGAATTCAAATCCTTACCATCTTTGGGAAATCTGGGAAACAATACCATGTTTGATTATGCCGTCAAGCAACTCAGTAATAGATATGGCAGAAAAATTTATACTTTCATGGAAAGGTTCTAATTTCATCCAAGAGCACAGAGAGAAGATGGGAGTATTGAGGTGTATGTATCAGCACTAGCACCATCTTGTGAATTTGAAACCATAACTTATGACCAGGTTTTGAGGGATCAGGTCATAATGAAGAGTAAAAAAGATCAAGAGATACTTTGGGTAGGAACTGATATGACGCTCAATGCTACTGTAACTATCGCCATTAGCTTTGAGCCATGGGAGAATTTTGTGCAAGAAATCAGTAGAAGTAGTGGGAATGGTGGTGCGGATTGGACAAATTCCTGGTGCTCGAATTAGTGCCATTAAAAATGACAAAGAAAAAAAAATGTGTCTAACAGGAAAAAGTTTCCGAATAGTTGTTATGGGTGTGGTAGCAGATTTCACCTTGGTAATTTTAAAGGGTGTCCTGCAATTGAAAAGTCCTGTAATAGCTGCAGAAAGAAAGGACATTTTGGAAGAGTCTGTAAAAGCAAATCTGAAACAAATGTTAATTGTGTGGTAGAAGAAGAGATGATGAAGGCCTTAATCCCAATGCAATACTTTGTGTAAGGGATGGGGGTGTAAAATGTTTTCTAAAATGTATGGTTGACATTAATGGAAAGTGTAGAAGTCATGGTGTATTTCTGTGATGGGTACAACATAATCAGTAAGTCCTTATGGGAAATGAATTAGAAGGAAGAAGGGCTTGTACCGCCTGATGCACGTCCTGGGGGTTATTTAGGTCACAAGATTGAGTTCTTGGGTTACTTCTGGTCCAACATTTACTTTCACAACAGAGTAACTCATGGTAAAATTTACGTTGCTGCCAAAGGTGTACTTGTTTTGGGGTAGCCTCTTCAACAGGAGTTAAATTTAAGATTAGACCCCAATGCTATACCACCAGTTACGCTGTGGGAAATGTGAAGGATGAACTTAAAGATTGAATTTCTCGAGGTATTTTGTGGCAAGCTAGGAGAATTAGTACGTTTTAAGCACAAAGTAGTTTTGCTTGGCATTGTTGTTCCAGTCAGATACAAAGTTCGTAATGTGCTCCTTACGTACAGGACAAAATTGAAAGAAATGTTGAAAGATCTATGCAACAAACAAGTGATTCAACCAATTGAGTCGTCACCAGTTGTTTTTGTGGTCAAACATTCAGGGGCGATTTTGCGTAGATCTTAGAAGTCTAAACAAAGAGATATGGTTAGATAGACATCCATTGCCTGATTTGCACAAATTAGTTTCTACATTGGCTGGGGCCAGTTTTTCTATGACTTTGCTAGTGCTCATCACCAAGTAGAATTGGATGAGGAATCTGGTCATCTAACTGTCTTTGTGACCCCAGAAGGCATGTTTCACTTCATACATCCATCAAACAATAATAACTAATGATGATTAAAAAAAAAAAAAAAACTTTACCCCAACTGTCACACTTTGTCTAACTAATCTCCCAATTTACTTCACCATTCACTCACTACTTCGCCTTCCCTCTTTTTCCTTTGTTCCTTCTACCACAACTCTTGTACTACCTTACTGCTCTCTTGGTAGCTCTCAATCCCTACCCAGCATTCTCTTATTGTTACCTTCTCACACTCTTACCCTCCTCAATTTCAATTCAACCTCTCTACCTCCTGCCTCTATTTCGCTACTGTTTAACTTACCCGGTCTCTCTCTCTACCACTGCATCAACCTCACCTCTTTATTTACCATTCCTGGCTCACTACATATCCTCTTCTCATTCCTCATCTCTTTCTAGCAGTCACCCCACTTCACATTTCTACGCTTGCTACTCTTTACATGACCGGTCTTTCTATACCTTGCTTCTCAAGTTATCCATCTATTCCCCAGCACTCTAACTTGCTTCTTCACATACTTCCCTCACCTCTACCTGCTTTCCAATCAACCTCAGATTTAATGACAATTCAAAAGGATACATTATTGTTTTTACCTAAAGTGGAACAAACATTTATTTTTGTGCTTGTTTTTCTTGGTGTAAACGTTACTGGAGAGGAGCTTTGAAAAAGCTTCAAATATCTTAATTTTTTCCAGAAAAATTGATTGAAGAACAATGTGGGGTCCTTGAGTGATAGCTTTTTAAAGTAGATCCTTTGTACTTTACAAGGTGAGTAAATGTAGTAGAGAAAACAACAAGATGTTATATCTATGAGGCTTGCTCCAAATATTTTGAGACATTTTGATAATGTCCTCAGTTGATGACATTTTATCTTGCTCCCCCTCATTCCACGCTCCACTTACCCTCGTTCAAAGCAGAGAAATGTAATTCTTACAATGTAATTGTCCATTATTTGGTCTGGTCTTTTGCTTGCTAAGAGGGACATTTTTAATGGCAATTGTTGAAACACGTTTGATCTTACAACCCTCTTGATAGCTCTACCCTTGAGACAACTTTAGTAGTCTCTCCAGGTATTATTGTACATAACATAAAACAATAATAGAGGGGGTTTTGGTCACCCACTAAGCCATTTATTCAATGAAAGAGTAATAAATGGGGGTATTAGTTGAAGGAGGGCAAGTACCCACCTCAAGTAATCACTCCTTGTCAGGGTGAGCCACTATAGTCACTAAATATACCGGAGTTCAGCACCCTGGTAGCTTTGGCACAGAGCACACCAGCTCAACTTAGAGTCAATGTGTAAGTATTTGTGCTTTAATAAAACAGTAATAAAGTTGAAATTCAAAACAAGCAAAATCCCAAAACGAATTAGGAAAAAATAGTAAAATATAATAAATAAAATGAGAAATCCAATAAGGGAAACTAGAGAAGAATTTCAAACGTTTTAATTAGAAATTACGCCAAAAAGCACAAAATGGCAATGCTAGACAAAGGTCGCAGTAGAATAGTACCTAGGCACAATTTGACACAGTCCGCGATGGAGCGTGGGCCAGATACACAAACCAGGATTGTCATGGGCAAAAGATTTTACCTTTGGACTTTAATCCTTTAAATCCCAATCCACCACAGGAGTACACTTCTAATGTTCCCCAGGACCTTAGGGGAGTGTCTGGCAGAGACCATAGCAGAGTCCAGTCCAGGTCCAGTTGACACTGGGGCACAAAAAACAACCTCTTGTAGATTTGTGTGTCCCTGTAGCTTTAACAGGTGGTCAGGCTATGATTGTTGGAATCTGGAATCCACTTGTGACCGTTGGAGTTCACTTATTTGTCCTAGGTACAAGAGGGAGAGCAGGTCCAGTCTTCAGAGCTCTTCTTAGGTCACAGACAGAAGGACCAGTCTTCTTCTGTTCTTCCACAGGTCCAGAAGTAATCTGAAGTAGGTGCCCAGCTAATCCACTACAGGGGCTCAGCAACAGCAGGTGCCCTGCTGCCTGCGCCCCCTTTAGACTAGGAGTCTTCCTTCCTCCCCCTCTCTCAATCGATGTGGCCTTCTGACCCAGGAGGGTGCCTCTTACAGTTTGCTATGGAACCCCCTTTTTTTTTTTTAGACTGTGGAGAGGGCAAGGCTTGGGGGATCCCCTTGAATGGTGCAACTCACACGGCATCTTTATACGCGGACGACCTACTCTATATTCGTGACGTTTACTCTGACCTCTCTCCAGTTCATGTCACACTACAGGCATTTGCACAGACGGCAGACCTCCAGGTCAATTGGGCCAAGTCGTGTGTGTGTGTGTGTATACCTGCTCAGCTGCAACTTAACCCCATTCGAGGTGCGGCTTGGAGAAACTCTACTAAACTGGAGGGGCGACATAGTCCAATACCTCGGAGTTCACCTCCATCACTCCCCAGTCCATCTATATGAAGGAAACCTGAAGAGAACACATCTCATCAAATCACAGGTACAGTTCTGGAAAAATCTGCCCTTAGCCACTGCAGGGAAAATAGCCCTATCAAAGATGATAATCTTACCTAGACTGTTCAACTATTTAGTCAGTGTTTTGGTCATCACCCCCAGATGCTTTGTTCGGGACCTAGACACTGCGGGGGGAGCGTATCTGGGGAAATAGGCACCATTGCATTGCACTGTAAAAGCTACGTCTACCAGTGGGTGTGCTCAGAGCCCACAATTCGAGGCTTACTTCCTAGCAGCACAGCTGCAATGGGTTTCACGGTGGTTGGCGGGGTGGTTCATGGGAGAGACATGCAACGGGTCCAGCACCCCCCCCCCCCCCCCAACAGTGACTGAGCACCGCGGTCTCATGTTCCCTAGCATTGCTCCTCAGGCCAAGTGGTCACTACATGCTGCGATTGCCTGCAAATGTCTGGTTATGGTTTCCCACCTAAACACCACATTCCACCACACACCCTACGCTCCCTCTACGGGGCTTACCGCACTTCTCTGGTTCCTATTCAACCACTGACCTGAGAAACTGGTATGAATGCTCCCTAGTCACGGCAGGAGACCTCTTTACGGACGAGCCACCCCCTTACCTTCAATTAACTGGTCCGCGACTACATTCTTCCATGAAGGCAGTACCTAACATACCAGCAGCTATGTCACACATGCCGAATCATCTGGTCCGCACAAGACACAGAACCCCAAACACACCATCATAAACACTTCTAAACATCGGGACACAACGTCACCTGATAACATGGTTATAACAGGCTATTCAGGAACATACAGGGAAAATGGGAAGATTAAGTTGGACAGGCATTTAACGACACCGAATGTGAACAGTCATTCGCATTTCCCCAGAGAGTGTCCCAGAATGCCTGGTTTAAAAGCATACAATTCTCTGTTCTGCACCTCGCCTGACTCCAGCGCAGTTTAACCGCTACTTTCCTGTTGCACACCTTAGTTGCCTCGACTGCTACTCAGCCTCGGCTGATCTGCAGCACGTACTGTGGTCATGCCAAACCCTCTTCCTATTGGTATTCAGTGTACGACACCACAATAGTCCCTACGCTCACCGACTTCAACACATGGGTGCCTGCGCCCTCTGCATCTTCAAACGTAGGAAGTGGCACAAAGTGAGGTTACGTCTTGCCGGCTTGGCTCGCCTACTCGACGTAGGGGTCCTCACTTTACAATGGAGAGCAGAACAGGTCCTAGCAGTAGCTGCATGGCACGGGGCACTGTGGAAATGGGGAAAGGCTGAGGGGGATGCCCTACGCAAAGAAGCAGCCCAATAACTCCGTAAGAGACCAATCTCTACAGCTGGGGACGCTCTCTTAGACCATTTCCTGCAACTCACTTCGAAGGACGATTTTCCCTCATCAATTCCGATAGGAACGAGAGTACGACACCCACATCTACCACCCCTCCCACTGCCTGTCACACTCAACAGGCTTCCACAGCAGCGCAACCACTCACTATTAAAACCCCAGAACGGTTGAGGACCCACCCCCATCTAGTTGAGGACCCAACCCCATCTAGTCGACCTCCCCACCTCCAACGCCACTTACAAACCAGTTTAATCCCCAGCCCGACCCTATCCTTTCATCCCCCTTGCATAATCCAGCCCCACCACCAGAGTTCGGATCTCCAACCCACTTCGGGGACATTCCCTTAGTTAGTCGCATTAACAAGCCACCAAGCAACACTACGACACGCCAACACCTCACATTTGACACTTAAACATCCACTTAGTAATACTGATTGACTCACTGCCTTGCATATCTGCCATCCTTGAGCAACCATGTGATTGTCATACTGTACCAGTTTTTTTCTTTTCAGTTCAGATTGCGCATCCAATTCTTCATGCAGTTCTCATAGGAAGACAGCATTAGCAAGTGGGATTTGTAAGTGTTCACTGTATGGTGCTTTATACTTTTGATGAATATGGAAGTGGTTCTTAGCTAATGTATGCACCACTATGATGGATAAGTTTTCCCTTTGCTGGTGTCAAGAATGGCTCCTAGAAAATGAATCCTGGTGGCCGGTGTTAGAAGGGATTCAATGTGAGGCTGAGTTTGTTAAACTGCAGACAAGCAGTGGTAAGGTTACTGCATTTGAGCACGATCTCCCATTTATCAGCCAACACTCCACTAAGGGGAACCCTTAATGACCTTGCCATTGGAAAAAATACCGTCAGCGGCACAATGCACTAAAATATACTAGTAGGGATTTTAGGCCAAATTGTAGGAATTTAAACTGGTAGGGGTGACAAACAGTTTTGATGCTTGGGCTTTGCGATTTCGAAGAAACATTCAACAAATCCAGCGTCATACGTATGTCACATATATTCTTCTATCTGTGGAAGCAGGAGAATGTCTTGTAAAGTGACCATTGTGAGATTTTTTTCAGATGCTTCAGGTCTGAAATTTGACGTCACTTTCTAGACATTTGTTTTAATAAGAAATCACCTTAAATAAAATGCCTTGTTTCATTGGGATTTGAGGACAGATTCGAGGGTCCCTTTTCCTATCACTGATCGGATCTCTGCTTCCAGCTACCGAAGGTGCTGATGGGACAGCATGGTGGACTCTCAAGGCTTAACACCAGTACCCATTTGTCATAAGTGTAGTGTTACCATTCCTACAGATAGGCAGAGATCCTGCCACTGACACAATCGGGGTGGAATGGGAAAAGTAGCCGACGCCGGTAGGAAGTCACGGTCTTCACTTCTGGGACTTGGAATGTCCACCTTCTTGCTTCTGGACTGTGTGGAGTAGGTTTGGGACTGGCTTCCATAACTTTGTACTGCTGAGCAGAGTAATATAATCACCCGTGGTCAGGGTAGCAAGTTGCCTGATGTTGCAGCTATAGTTCCTGTGATGTTCAAAAGGATTGAACTCCTCTACCTTATGCACCTCTAAAGGAATGTGGGCTATGAGCTTGGAAGATTTCTAGCAACCTAGCAGTAGTGTTGGTGTCCGCTTTAATTGCGCAGTGACACATCTAAAGCCTCTCCTGTCGGTGTTAACGGAAAACTTTTTCATTGTTGGGTTGGAAGAGGGAGTTACTGGCCCTGAAACAAAACAGGGAAAATAAACCAGGTGCATATAAACGCACGGACTTCAGAGCAATGCTGCCAAACATCCAAGCCCAATGACAGAAAAAACTATTTGAGGTGGAGCCAGTGTGCTGGTGCATTGAGAATCGAGGGTGGAGTCACAACAGGACTTGAAATTCTTAGGAAAAAAAAAAAAACTAGTTGCAAACATCCAGCCCAACATTAGATGGCAAAAGTATGCTGAGCCTGTGTATCTACAGCCACGCATGCTATCGTACATACATAAATGCATACCCTTTAAGTTTAGAAGAGGTGTTTCTCAATTATGAAAAGAAAAGCTTAGGAGCACAATTCCCAATGGCTTCCTTGCACGTCTGCCTCTGAATAGCAGTCGAACTTGAGAAATCACAAGAAGCAACTCCGGCTGCAGGGATGGATGTATAACTGAAGTGTAACGAATAGTTTCTTACCTGTCGGTGTAGTTTTGCAGCTTGAAGACTTTCTGGATTCACTATGCTGTGCATTATTCCGCCATCTCGTGGTTGGGTCCGGATTCGTAGTCTTTTCTTTGTTTTTGTGTTTTTTTGTTTTGTTTTTTGTTGTTGTTGGCCCAGGTGGGCGGCGACGCCCCACCATTTGGTGTCTTCGGTGACGTCGTCGCGCTTCCGGCGGAAGCTCCCACCCTTGGTAGCCATCTTCGGATTATTTTTTCTTTTCCTCTTACAGTTTTTTGTTGTCTATGTCTTTCACATTTTATCCTTAAATTATTCTTTGATCCCTCTAAACCCTGTATGTAGTCTAGTAGTACCCTTAACCTCCTATGTTATCTTCCTGGCGGAGGCGGGTGGGATCGCTAGTGAATCCAGAAAGTCTTCAAGCTGCAAAACTACACCGACAGGTAAGAAACTATTCGCTTTGCAGCGTGAATCTTTCTGGATTCACTATGCTGTGCATAGACTTAGTAGCGGTTTTGTTATTGCGGTGGTTGGGTGGAAGATGAGCATTGGTTGCTGAAAATGTGCTGTAAGACCTTCTGTCCTACTTGTGCCTCTTTGTTCATTTGGATATCAACACAGTAGTGTTTGGTGAACGTGTGCACGGAAGACCATGTTGCCGCTTGGCAAATGTCTTGTATAGGTGTGTTCGCTAGGAACGCAACCGTTGCTCCCTTTTTCCTTGTTGAGTGAGCCTGGGCAGCTCCTTGTAATTCTTGTCCTGCCTGCTTGTGGCAGAGTTGTATTGCTTGTGCAATCCACCGTGCAATGGTATTTTTGTTACTGGCCGTCCCAGGAAACTGCTTGCGAAGGAAACGAAGAGTTGTTTTGTTTTCCTGCATTCCTTCATCCTTTCTATGTAGTGCATTACTGCCCTTCTGGCGTCCAGCGTGTGTAGCGCCTTTTCTGAGGGCGTTGAAGGTTTCTGGAAGAAACTTGGTATCTGTATTGTTTGATTGATATGGAACCGCGACACCACCTTTGGCAGGAAGTGTGGGTCCGTCCTCATGACAATTCTGTCCTTGTGTATTTGCAAGTATGGCTCTTGTAGTGTCAGAGCCTGTAGTTCACGGACTCTTCGCAGTGACGTGATAGCCACTAAGAATGCCGTTTTTAGTGTGAGCATGTGCAGTGTGATCTTGTGTATGGGTTCAAATGGTGATTTCATCAACTGTGTTAGTACAGTGTTGAGGTTCCAGCTTGGGGCTGGCATCCTTTTAGGGGGCTATTCTTTTAGCCCTTCCAGGAATCTTTTGACCACTTGGGAGGTGAAGAAGCTTTTCACCGCTTCTCCCTGGTGTAGGCCACTATGGCTGCTAGGTGAACCCTTAGTGACGAGTAGCTCAGCCCGATTTGTAGTAGGTGCGTTAAGTATTGTAGTACTGTTGATTCTTTTGTGACTTTTCGTTGCAGTCCCTCTGTAATGCACCATTGCGAGAACCTTTTCTACTTTGCAATGTAGCATTTTCTTGTAGTGGGTCTCCTTGCTTCTCTGAGTACTGCCATGGTGCTTGGAGGTAGCTTGAGGTGTGCGAATTCTAGGTCCTCAGGAGCCATGCTGCTAGGCTGAGGCTGTCTGGTTCTGGGTGGAGCACTTTTCCGTCTTGCATTGTGAGGAGGTCTTTCCTTCTGCTGAACCTGTGTGCTGGTTCCTGCGCCATTTCCATTATCTGTGAGAACCATGATTGTCTGGCCCACTGAGGTGCCACCAGTATGAGTGTCATGCTGCTGCTCCTGCATTTGCTGAGTACCTTGTGTAACAGTGGTATCGGGGGAAAAGCGTATGCAAATTCGTTCGACCAACTTATCCATAGCGCATTCCCTAGGGACCTTTGGTCCGGTTGTCTGGATGCGTAATGTTGGCATTTTGCATTCTGGAGTGTTGCAAACAGGTCTATCCGTGGTGTTCCCCACTTTTGGAACAGCCGCTGCACCTCCTGCTGGTTGAGTTCCCATTCGTGGGATGCAGACGTCTGCCTGCTTCTACATTGTCTATTCCTGGAAGGTGTATTGCCAGCAGGTCTATCCTTAGAGGGATGGCCCATCTCCAGATCTCTTGTGCCAGGCTTGATAGCGGTGCTGACTGTGTTCCACCTTGTTTGTTGATGTAGAACATGGTTGTTGTGTTGTCTGGATCAGCACTCGCTTCCCGTAAAGCTGCTTTTGAAAGGCTTTTAAGGCTAGGAACAGTTTTTAGTTCTAGGAAGTTGATGTGTTTCACTGCATCTTGTTGTGCCCACAGCCCCGACGCGGAGTCTGTCCATGTGTGCGCCCCAGCCCTGCTGTGAGGCGTCTGTTGTGATGGTCACTGTTGGAGTTGGCTGTGTGAATGGCTTCCCCTGTAATATGTTCTCTTCCTTCCACCACGCTATTTCTTGCTGCACTGCGTGTGTGACAACCACTAGATCTTCCCAACTCCCTGTCGCCTGTGACCACTGCTGCTGTATCCATTCTTGGAACGGTCTCATGTGCAGTCTGATATGTGGGACAAGGTGAATGCATGATGCCATCATTCCCATTAGTCTGCTCACCGTCCTCACTGTCAGAACTTGCCCCTTGCGGTAATGACGTGTTTCCCTCAGGAGCGCTATAGTTCTCGTCGCTGGGGAACACCTTGGACTGTGTGCTGTCTATTAGTGCCCCTAAGAATATTTTGATCTGCTGAGGTTCTGTTGACGATTTCTCCCAGTGTATTGAGAAACCTAGTGTGGACAGTGTTTGTATGACTTGTTCGATGTGATCTTTGCAGAGTTTGTATGATCCTGCTTTCACAAGCCAGTCGTCGAGGTAGGGGTATACATGTATGCTCTTTCTCCGAAAGTGCGCTGCAGCTGCTGCTAGGCATTTTGTGAACACCCTTGGTGCGGACTTTAGTCCGAAGGCCAGCACTGTGAACTGGTAGTGGTCGTGGCCTATCACGAATCTTAATAGACGTTTGTGTTTGTGGTTGACGGGTATGTGCAGATATGCATCTTTCAAGTCTAAGGTCGCCATGTAATCCCCTTCTTGGATTTGGGGTATTACTTCCTGAAGTGAAGTCATTTTGACTTTTTGAGTTTTTACGAACTTGTTCAGGAATCTGAGGTCCAGTATTGGTCTTAGTGTTTCGTCTACCTTTGGCACAAGGAAGTATGTGGAGTATACTCCCTTGTTCCTTTCGTTTATTGGGACTAGTTCTATTGCTCTTTTTTGTAGTAGTTCCTCTGCTTCTAGACGGAGGAGGGCGAGTTCCCTTGCGGGTATTGTCCGATGTCTTGGTTTTTTCCCCGGCGGGTGTTTTTGGAGGTCTATGCAGTACCCGTGCTGTATGGTGTTTAGTATCCACTTGTCCGTGGTAATTTCCCTCCATTGTGTGAGGAATTTTCCTATTCTTCCTCCCACCGGTGTTGTATGCTCTGTGGTTATTTGTTGTATGTGTGCGTTCCTTATTTTGTCCTTTTCTGGACTTCTCCTCTCCCTTGGTGTTAACTGGGGAGGGTCTGGTTTGTGTCTGGAGTCACTTTGAGGTGGGCTGCTGGCCCCCTCTTCGGGCCTGTCCCCGTCCGTACCCACGCCCTCGAAAGGACCGTCCTCTGGGTTGGTACTGCCAATTCTGCTGCTGTTGTCCCTGCAGGTTTTGGCCCTGGTTGTTCCCCGGATATCCTTGCTGGGGTGATTGGTGTGAAGTGGTGGGTGCATTGCCCCCTCTACCACTGGGTCGCCTTGAGGGGTTTCCTCTTCTCATCCCCCTGAACTGCAGCGCTCCCATGGACCTTGCAGTTTCGTTGTCCGTCTTCAGTTGAGTTAACTTGTTGTCGACTGTTGCCCCAAACAGTTTCTCACCGTCGAAAGGTGTGTTGATGATGTTGCTCTGTACTTCTGGTTGTCCGTCTTCAGTTGAGTTAACTTGTTGTCGACTGTTGCCCCAAACAGTTTCTCACCGTCGAAAGGTGTGTTGATGATGTTGCTCTGTACTTCTGGCTTGAAGCCGGAGATCCTGAGCCATGCGTGTCTCCTCTCAGTTACTCCTATCATCATTTGCCTGCTGGAGTTCTCTGCTGCGTCCAAAGCTGACTTTAGGCAAGTGTTAGCGATGACCTTGCCTTCCTCCGCTAGGTAATTTGCCCTTTGTTGGTGTTCTTCTGGCAGGTGTTTAATGAGCTGACTCATTTCTGCCCAATGCTGGTATGCATGCCTGCTGATGAGGGCGTTGGAGTTGGCGATGCGCCAGTGTATGGCTGCGTTCCTCTCCACTTTTCGTCCTGTGAGGTCTATTCGCTTGCTCTCCTTGTCTGGAGGTGGGCCTGTGTTGGTGGGCACACCGGCCCTTTTTCTGGCCGTTGCAGCGATAATGGAGTCTGCTGGTACTGACCCTTGGATGTACGCCGGGTCTTTTGTGGAATGTTTATATTTCTTCTCGCTTCTAGGTGTAACCGCCTTGCAGACTGCCGGTTCCCTGAAGGCCTCCCTTCCCTGGTCGAGGACGCCAGGCAACATGGGTAGGAATTGGCTCCTTGTCTGTTGAGGGAGCAGGGTTTCGAAGAGGAAGCCTGCCTTTGTTTTTTCCTCCTGCATTTCGACCCCATATGTCTTTGCAGCTTTCTGGACGACCTCATTGTAGACTCCGATGTCGTCTGGCGGCGAAGGACGAGGGATAAGAGTCTACCCCTTCTTCTGGTGACTCTGCGTCGAGGTCTTGCCAGTCTATGTCTTGTACCTCCGAGGACGCCGAGTCCCGGTAAGACTGCATCTCTTCTTCGCCTTCGAAGTAGTAGTCTTCTTCGTCCTGGTCTTCGAGTGGTTCGGGTGTTCTCGGGGCTCGATGTATTCGGCTTCGAACTCCTCGAGCGCCTCGTGGGCTGGCTTCGATGGGATAGCGTATTGCTTCATCTTGTCGAAGTCTTTTTCCGTTGCAGGATGCTCGCCATCTCTGCCTCGAGCCTCCTCTTCTTTTTCGCCATCTCGTGGGCCTTTTCGGCGCCGAGTGGTGCAGTGCTTCTCTTCGCGGTCGTCGAAACAGACGCCGGGCCTTCCTTTCTCGGTGCCGAGGCTTCCCTTTCGGAGGTGACCTTCGACGCCTTTGTTTTTCGGAAGCTTTTGCCGATTGTGAGTCCATGTCAAAGGATCCGCTCGACTGCTTGTCCTTGGACGCTGTTGCTTTCGCCGAGGGTTTCGGCGGCAACGCTCCCTTCGAGGACTTTGCTACACTTCTAGGAGTGTCGCTAGGTGTTCTGGCTTCACTCTTTCGAGCGTCGCTTGGTGTTTTGGGGTCGACGACTCCCTTACCTCCTTCGACGTTTTCTTATGGACCTCGACGACAGCGCAGTCCTCTGGTCCCTCTGCGATGTTGTCTTCCTCTCCGCTCGAGAGGCCCAGGTCTCGAAGCGATGGTGCTGGTCCCTGGCCCTGCATGTTGTAGTTCGCCCTTCTCTGTCTCTCTCACCCGGAGGGTCTTCGGGGTGAACGCCGAGCACACGTTGCAGTCTTCGCTGATGTGGTCGAGCGGCAAGCAGAGGTTGCAGACTGGGTGCTGGTCTTTTGGGCGTACTTGTGGTGGCAGTTTTTGCAAAACTTGAACGGAGTCTTGTCCATAACCGCGCTCAGGGAGCCCCCTGTGAGCGCATTCTCTGTAGGCGTCGAGATTTCGGTCGTGGACCTTCTACCTCGTCGTCCTTCTTGTTGTCTCCGGTACTTGTGTCGTCGTCCGGTGTCTCAGGAATCCATCCTCTGTGATGATATTTCGACTTTGAGATTCTTCGTCCAAAATTTCTGGAACTTCTCGGCAACGATCCAGACCCCACGGCGGAAAAAAGAATCTGAAGATGGCTACCAAGGGTGGGAGCTTCCGCCGGAAGCGCGACGACGTCACCGAAGACACCAAATGGTGGGGCGTCGCCGCCGGCCTGGGCCAACAAAAAAACCAAAAATAAATAAAAAACACAAAAACAAAGAAAAGACTACGAATCCGGACCCAACCACGAGATGGCGGAATAATGCACAGCATAGTGAATCCAGAAAGATTCACGCTGCAAAACTGCTGTAAGCTCCCCCTCGCAAACAAAATGCCCATGATCCCAGAGTGAATGAGTCTCAAAGATCCCTTAAAATCCTGCTGTGAATGGTGAGAACGTTGTACGCAGGTGAAGGCATTATCAGGACCCAAAATAGTTGACAGACCGCCAAGGAGGAGGTACATGTGCTAAATCACTAATGCCATAATCGCAGTATGAAGGCAGGGTAATGGGCCCTCTTAACTCTGACAAATCTCACATGCCCAGGGACTGAGAAATACAATCTCACATGCCTGTCTGGAAGATCTACGTCCTTTGGCTCTTTGATACTTGTTGTCCTGTTGAAACGCAGGTAATTAGTGGACATTATGCAAAAGAGTCAGCCACTGGGAAACGCTAAGGCCCGAGTTTGTCGATTTTTTTTTTTGCCCATTATGTTGGTCCAGCCATATGATAAGACTTGGCACTGCTCCCAAAGGAACAACTGAGCCCAAACTGCCAGCCCAACACTAGTCTAAATGGGAATGGAAGCAACCCCAGATCATTTTTGCCCTAGT
Source organism: Calotriton arnoldi (assembly GCA_963921515.1). Classification (NCBI taxonomy): domain Eukaryota; kingdom Metazoa; phylum Chordata; class Amphibia; order Caudata; family Salamandridae; genus Calotriton; species Calotriton arnoldi. The sequence goes on along the minus strand of CAWUFW010014012.1, from coordinate 139,376 downwards.
TGGACGTCATTAGTGAGGTGCAAGCTTCAGTCTTGTTATACCTCGAGCACCGGACCTGGGCATATCTATCACACTGCATTTTGTCAATAAATGAAAGTGTTGGGAACGAGCTGGAGAGATATTATGCCAGACCACGCAGTCAATGAAATTACGTTCTTGAAGTGGACGCCTCAAAAGAACATAAAAGACAGGCTGTTGATGTGCTTCCAAAAAACAAATATAGCAGACTAGGAGCACACAAATTTGTGCATGCATGTCTTGAACCCCTTTATGGGTGAGAGAAATAGCATTTCTGCAAGCACACTTACATTTCTCTCCAGCAGTCTGCAAGTAAGGTGCTACAGACTGCTTCAGTAGAGAAAGAATACGTCAAAAGGAAAAGCAAAAGCAAGGTGAAATAAGATAGAGGAGCTTCAGACAGAGAATTTGTGTTTTGCACGTCTGGCAGGTGTAACGCTTGCCCTGATATCCTAAACTTGGGAGTACTCCTGTAACAACTGGCTCAACAATTTAACAAATGATTCCAGAGCATCACCTCTGGAATCATTTGCCCTCCTTACTTCCATTTAGAGGTCACCTCCCCAACAATTTATCAAAATGTGCAACAGTGTACATTATATTGTCAACATTTTGTTGGAGGGGGACATTAAATTGTCTCCTGGCTGATCTACCTTGATTTCACTTAATTTGGAACAAATCTTTACCTTCTATATGTTAAAAGAGCTTTTATTGATTCACTTCTTTGAAAGAACACCACAACAAAATGTCAACTTGAAATATTTATTTTTCCTGTTAAATTAAAAAGAATGATTCAGAGTGGAACAAAGAAAGTTTTAGAGAATTAAGTGTGAAGAGAATAAAGGAAAAGTCAGCATAACCATAAACCTGCTTTTACTTACCATGTACCCATTAAATGTTGTGAATAATTGTTTTGAGTATGATGGGTTTCACATTTTTGCTGTTCATCTTGAATTTGTTTTAAAGTTTATGATTTCCAATGAAGCTGTGGTCCCATACAAATTTGCTTTGACTGCACAACCCTCAATTTACTTCTGAAATATATACTGCTCGAGTAAGGAAATCTAAAATAGAAGTGATCAAGGTTACAAAGAGTACACGAATTGTGGACTGGTTACTGCTGGTCTAGGCAGAAGTTGCTTTTGACAAGTGGTCCTCTGGTCCATGCGCTGAATCCCGTAATAATTGCTGACATCTATTAGAATAAAGAAAGCACTATCAGAATGAAGAAAGCACATCACTTAATCCTTAAAAAAAAAACAATGTCAAGTATGGCAATCTAAATTCAAAAGAACTCAACATTTCCAATTGTTGGCAACACTCAACATGTAGTGAACTTGGCAAATTAAACAACTTCTTTTGCTTCCCAAAGAGAATATGCAAGAGTCTGCCCTTCGGATGCTGTAGTACCACCCAGTTCTTCAAACAGCTTTCACATTCTATTTTTTTTGCCAGAAAAGCCTTGCATGCACATTTGGGCTTTAATGTGGACAGCAAGGCACAGCAAGCCTTGTTAACCATAATGCAACATAGGGACTCAACATTACATCAAATGAAAAACTGGTAATTGCTTGTTTACCTAAAGGAATCGTGGCGCTAGGACCGAATTTGTAAGGCTCAGTGTAAATGTGCAGTGCTACTGAAACAGATGAATGTTCAACTCTATGAAACAAGTGTTGTTTGTACTGCCACAAAAGTAGGCAAGCGGTTCTATTATTTTGGGGCCAACAATAAAAAGACTGGATCTACAGTGAGTGACTACTGCCTTGAGATGGGAAGACAAGCCAAGTGAATGTGCAGGCACATATTGTGAAATTTGAACCTGAATGACAGGAGCACCAGTGTTGCATCAGTGACAGCATTCTCCTTAATGAAGGGTCCTTCCATAGAACCAAGGCTCTTATTTTGCCACTTTTCTGAAAATCTACATACAGGGGATGGAATTAGGCGAGACGCAGCAGTTCCAAGGCTGGGATGACCTGTGAATCTGTGTGCACACATCAAGATACATGGTTAAGGTTATTCAGCAGCTCCTCTGCAGTCTCTTCCCAAACTGGAAATGGTTGGAAATTTTCTTCTGACAAGGGTAGAAGTAAAACATTTTCCAGGGTGGGGAAAAAGCGTTTGCAGTGAAAATTAATTTGAAATCTCAGCAGATTTTTGTTTTTTAAGAGCAAATACAGATTTGTATATTTGTGCATGTGAATATGTAATTCACAAAAAGCTTGTTGGTGTATGGTTTCCATGCCTCCTACTGTAACCTGAATCCCGGAGTCGTAAATCTGCAGCACTGCAAGGACATATACCTGCAGGAGCAGTTTTTTAACTCACTTAAAGAACTGGGACCCCTAATTTATTTTCATGATGCCCTTTATGTTTATACACTGTTTTTCCGCTAAGGAACTATATTGCCATGTACTGAATACATTTTTACTAAATGATGTCTCAGAGAATTTGTGTCTGAAGCTACACAAGCGTTTAGGAAAACTCTCCCTCCCCCCCGTTCCATCATGCTTCTGCACGTTTTCTCATATAATCAGAGGTTTTTTTTTAGTAGTATTATAACCAGCCTCAAATTGTTAAAATTTGCACACGGTACATCTTTCTTTTATAGTGGAACCATTATCAGTAAGACAAGCTGAGCTCACAGCATTTCCTTAGAATGTTCACCATCAGCTTAAAGGCTTTTAAATATTTAATCCTATACATACAAATGTGACATATATATATATATATATATATACACACACACATACTGAAAAACAAAGGTTACGTTTTACAGGGACGTTCTAGTTAGGCTCAGGTTTCCCTCGTACAAAACCAGTGAAATTCAGCAGTTATAGTTAGCTGAGCTAGCTATAACTTGCGCCCCTATAATGCAATGTTTATGACATCACCTATTACGTCACTCATGACATGGTCAGTGATATCACTGATGACATCATCCAGTGACTGTTTTCAAAACGTTTATGAGTGTGTGTATATATATATATATATATATATATATACACACACACACACATATATATATACACACACATACATACACACATACACACACACACACACACACACACATACACACCAAGGTGTATTGGTGAATCAGTGGGTGTATGAGTGCCTGTATGGATGATTATGTGGGTGCGTGCCTGACTGTATAAGTGAGTGATTAGGTGTCTCAGTGAATGTATGGGTAAGTGAATGTCTGTATCAGTCTGTCAGTTGGTGTTTAAGTGGCTGTATGGGTAAGTGATTGGTTTTCTGAGTACCTGTCTGGGTGATGGGGTGTATGACTGACTGTATGGATAAGTGAGTGAGTATGGGTTAGTGAGTTTGTGTGTGACGGGCTGTATGGGGGAAGAGTGTGTGGGTGAGTGAGTGGATGAGTCAGTGGTATATATGCGTAACTAGGTATGTGAAAGGCAGTATATGCGAGTGATAGGGTAGACGAGTGACTATGGGTGAGCGAGTGAATGTGAGTGGGGCTGTATGGGTGAATGTGCTTGCGTCAGTGACTGTAAAGGTGAGTGAGTACGTGTTAGTATCTGTATGAGTAAGTGACTGTGTGTGTAGCTGTATGGGTAAGTGGCTGTGTGATTGTATGAGTGAGTAAGTAAGTGTGCGAGTAGCTCTATGGGTGACTGACTCAGTGTGTGAGTGGCTGTATGTATGAGTGGATATGTCAGTGGCTGTATTAGTGAGTGGGGGGTGTATGAGTGGCTGTATTGGTGGGTGAGTGGATGTGTGTAGATCTATGAATCAGTGAGAGGGTTACTACTGGTATGGGTCTGAATGGTTGTGTGGGTGTACGAAAGTTTCTATGAGGGTGTGAGTGGGTGTGTTAGTGATTTTGAGGATATCATCAGTGATGTCATTTGAGATGTCATCAGTGAGGCAATATGTGAGGTCATTGAGGGGGTGCGAGTTATAGCTAGCTCAGCTAACTAGAACTGCTGAATTTCACTGGTTTTGTACGAGTGAAACCTGAGCCTAACTATAACGTCCCTGTAACCTTTGGTTTTTAAAGTGAATTTCTAAGGTTTTTTTAAATGTTAATTCCAAACTATAACGTCCCCGTAACCTTTGTTTTTTCAGTGAATTTCTAGGATTTTTTAAGTAGTAATCGTGTTGCATTCAAATTAGCAGAATCCCCAGGGAGGTGGCGGTCCCCGATGCTGCCACATTCATTAAAGAGAAAGCCCCAGAAGCACAATGGCAGCAATCTTGAGTTTGGTCAGAAGCACGTCGTTTACAGGAGAACCAGCTAAAAACGCTCCCCGGGGTACCGGGATCTGAGTAGTTCAGAGCAGCAGCAAATACCCACCATGAAGATGCTAGCTCATTGCAGACTAATGGAATATTAACGGAATGATAGTCGTTTAATATGATATCTGTTGCAACAGCCCATTGTGGCTTTTTTTTTATGTACTTGTCTATACCTATAATTTTGTTCATTCAACCCTATGTACAGCGCTCCGATACCCTCGGGTCATGTGCGCGCTTAAAACTCTAAATATATACACACACACACACATATATATATATACATATACACATATATATTTCTTTTACAGATAATCCTCTTTTACAAAGCCATATTGCGGTATTGTAATCTAGCAGCCAGAAAATGTGTACTGCAGGGAGTTGAGCATACTGGTTAAGTGGGGGCAAGGACAAATTTGTTGTCCTTGCCCCAAACAATATACCCTCGCTGTCAGAGGATAGGAATTCCACACCCCTAAAACAGAAAAGGTGTTTTTACTGAGAAACTCAAAAGGCAACGGCCCGATAAGCAAGGAGGTTTTCCAAAGTACATCGGGTCAATTTTTACCTTGCACGTTTGCCATGCAGCGCACTGCAGATATATGTCAGCAAAATTTGCATCTGGAGTCACATCCAAGAAAGGGCAGGCCTACTAACGTTAAGGGGGTAGAACTGTAGCACAAGCGCTGCACTTTTTTCTATATCTGCCAGAACTGAAACTCTATGGCAATGAGCATGCGAGCCTGATCCACTGAAGGGCTACCCTACTGGATGAGACATGACAATTAGGGGTGGGCGGAATTTGCGTAGTCGCGCTACGCAAAGCTCCGCGAAACGGTAAAAAATCTCCGCGAGCACGCAAAGTTCCGCGAACACGCGGAATTGCTTGTTCCGCCCGTTCGCGATGCTTTTTCCTGTTCGCGAACGCTGTTTGCGTGCTCGGGGAGAAATATCTCGCGAACATGCATTTTGAAAGCGCAAACAAGCAAAAAATTCCGCGAAGCCGCGGAATTTTTGGTAATTCCGCGTTCTCCGCGGAACGCGAAATTACCCAAATTCCGCGAGCGGAACGGAATTTACCGCCCAGGCCTAATGACAATCAAGTTGTGTATATGGGTAAAGGGAGCCTACTAGAAAACAGTTTTGAATTCCCTACACAGAATTTTTGCCTCTAATCAGTGGGCACGTTTACTCATTTTAATATCAGAGCTGTGTGATGGTTTCAAGGCCGTCTCTCCTTCACGGTCTTTTACTTGTCTGCACTTAATTACAATTTAGCTTTCAGGAATTTGCCTAAGCAAATAAAACAGCATCACAAACCCCCAGACTAGAACACAAAGAACTAATATTAGAATCCTCGGCCAGCAGAGACAAAAAAAAATCCATATACAATTTCAGGGAAACAAATACATTCATTTTTTGATACCATTTGAAAATTATACTTGGCGAAATTCAAGAGGCCCTCCATATCCCGCAAATCGATTTAATTCAGGCATATTCTGAGCTATGTTCTTTCTTTTACACAAACATTAGAATGAAGAGGGTTGGAATAAAACGAAGGCCTGCGTCATGTTGCTCCTAATGGTAGGGAAAATATTAGCCCTCTGCTATACAATTCTGCTTTCATAATTCGATAACAAGTTTATGTTAAGTAGATTTACTCTCTCTTAACGTGTAAGCCTTCATTCATTGCTGGCTTGCTTCAGGCAATTACTAAAAATGCTCGTACATAAATACCCATTAACACCATGTATTTTTTTCTAAATTATTACTAGTACATCTGATTGAGGTCAGAATAGACAAATATCCCTAAAAACAAGCACCTTACAATTATTACTTCTGAAAATGATTCAATTAAGACATCAAAAAATACATTTACATTACATTTAACAACATTAGTAAAATCATAATATAGGAGAACTGCAGGTAACAGTCTGCAAATAAACAGTAAAAAAAAAAGTTGGAACAGTGGTAGATTACTATGGTGATGTGTGGAGTTAAGGTATTTAAGGATTGTTCATCTACTAATTGGGCGAGTAAATTTCAGCAATTATGACATAGGAAGCAAAAACAAAGCTACAGTAGATTCTCAGCTTGGAACAAATATTTTGTAGGGAGATTTTGTTTATATGCATTGTACCTTTTTTGGAGGTACGTTGTTTTCATTGCCAGTGACATAACTGAATTAATAACTTAAGACCAGCTGACTTCAGCGGCCTATTTAAACACTTGGAGATTGAAACTATTATGATAGATTGAATGTAAAAATGCACCAATAAAAAAAAAAAAATTCAGCCATGGAAACAGACCTATTTGGATTTTTCCTGGGAATGAGCTAAGTAAAGATGGAAGAGGTGGTCAGAAGACCTGAACACTGCCTCACTAGTTAAAGACCCCTAGGGACATTCCTATTGGATGTATGGTTTGTGCATAAATGGTAAAAGTGGTGACAAGCAAGATTCCTGGAGGCCTTGACAGAAGACTGGTACAATGTAAGCAACTCCATCCCTTAAATAGACTACGGTTTCATTATTACTCAAGAATAAATAAAATCCTTGGGGGGCGTGGCTGGCAGAGCAGCAAGATGGCCGCTCACTGAGAGGGGTCCGCCGGCCGCAATCATAATCCTACACAATCCTCTATAACCAAGAGCACAACGCGACTAAAGAGGATCAGAGGTTGACAGTGACGGAGGCGCGGATCGTCTGCCACGTCGAGTGAAGCCAACAACCGGTGAAACTAGCTGTGGCCCGGCTGAGAGCCTGAGCGGAGATTGGGGCCTAGCGGCGAGGTTGTAAGCTAGGCGCTTACTGGAAGATCGGCCCGGCGAGACAGGGCTCTGAGGTGTGCCCGTAGCTGCTGTTTGCATGCCCTGTAGCTCTTAATAAAAAGAACACCGGCGGTAAGGCAGAGTGAAGCAGTACGAGGTCGCTTACCGTGAGCCGGTGGCCGGTTGAGCGTCGGCCCTGGGGCGCGGCGGCCTGGACTCCATCCCGTGGCTGCCACTGATGAGGGCGAGGGCGTTCAGGACTGCGGCGGTGACACGGTGCAGACGGAGTGCTTGTTGTATTCCTCTTAGGGTGTCCATAAACGGGCTTTCCAGTATCATGTCCTTATATAGGCACAATTCGCCCTGCCCTTATATAGGCATAAAATCCCAGCCCTTATTTAGGCATTAAACCGTGCACTCCAAATACAGGCATGGTCTCCGACATCCGTCCACCCTAACGTCACAACGAGTTCATGAAGAACAGACCCTTAGGCTGCGGGAGTTTCCCTAGCCCAGGACTATTGATTTCTTCAAGGACTCATATATTATGCATGAACCATTATTCCTTAGGGGTTCATTCATGACGTCTTCCGCTGTCCGACTCACGTCAATGCTAACATTATGAGGTACTTCTTAGGTATAAATATACCTTCCCTAGCCCCTGTAAATCAGAGGAGACCTCGACTTCAGAGGAGCCCGTTTCCCAGCCTGACGCACTGAGAAGACGCTGTCATCCCTGCACGCAGAGAGTCCAGCTTCCAGTGATCTAACTTCCCTTGCGGGGTGTTGGAGTTCGAGTCTGGCAAGAGATTCCTACCTCTCTTTCTTCAGGTATGGAGCAGACTAGAACCTAGAGCGACTCTTGGCATACTAGGCTTAACATACTCTTAGTATACCATAGTAAGGAATACTTCACCTACTTCATACCTCTTCCTACACCTAGGTTGGGTTAGGCACATTGGGGTAGAACTAGATTAGAAACGCATCGTATGAGTACTCGCATTTTTAGTCTGTTATTTATGTAAATGCATACGTACTAAAAGATAATGCTATCGCAGTATTATTTATTTCTACTGCTCACACTGTACATTATTTATCTCGCATACTGTCTTGTGATCGTAACAGCACATTTTACTTACACCAGAAACAAGACTGTTCAATATATCTTTTTATTGAAACGCCCGTCTACTTCTTTCTGTGTAACTTGGAGAAAACTAAGCATGCTCGATTGAGCTGAGTGAAATAGTTATCTATTGTTTCCACGACTCTGGGACACGTTCGGTTTCTAAAGGGAAACACAGTGGTCATGTTTTGCGGCTGCCAGAAACTACTCCCTTCTTGTTGTCAAGGAGTTTCTAGTGTCCTCTGAGCTAGCTGGCACAAGTAATTAAGTTTAATATACTCGATAGGGACATACTGACCGTAGTCCTATGACAAACCTATAGGATATATTATTCCAATGCGCAGAGCCTATTAGGGAAATAGGAGCTACACTACATGGCGCCCAACGGTTTGGTAAGGCGGTAATTCAACGTTAGATACTGAGTAACTCAGCCGTGCTTTTTCTCTCAAGAGACCCCTACCCATATACTCCAAAAGACGTCAGGAGTGGGCAGGGTTAAGTATCCACCACGGCTACATAGGGCAATACCCTATATATTAGCTGTTTGGTTTGCTCAACGTTGAAGGATACAGTGTTCCAAAATATTGTGCACCTAATCTTTGTTTCCTTGAAACTTGTTCTACATTTTTCAAACAAAATGCCTGGCTCCGACATTGAGACCGGAAACGGTGGAGCTGCGGCTGATCCAGCCCAAGCAGCAGCTTTTAACATTACAGGTTTAAATGAAACCGAGGAGGGTGTTATAGACATCGCTCCAAACTTAAGAAGAGCCATCACTCTAAAACTTATAAAACATGGCCTACCACCAAGAGGAGGTAGAGCAGTTTTCGTGATAGAGGCACACGAATCCTTTCAGACAGAGGTATTCTATTCATGGGTAATATTTCCTGAATCCAATTCAGTAACACACGTTTCACTTCTACAAAGAAGATGATCCACCAGAGGAATATATTCCTTTCGAGGATATTGAAATTCCATTAACATACCAAGAGCATCAGCTCTGGTTTAAAGGCGCCCTAAAACATCACAAAAACATTACCAGGCTCGGTCCACTAGGTAGACCAGGAGCAACATGGCCGATTCTAGCCGGCTACACACCTCATCCTGACATTGAAGAAATGTCAGACGAGGAATTACTTACTCAACTCAGAGTTAATAAAAATCTACAGACAATTGGTCCAATATGTCATGCGGACTTTCACAGTCCAGCAACCATTAACAATTCCAAATCAAACTCCTCACCGGGGGAATACACTACAAATTACACCACAGACTCTATACGCAGTCATGGGTAAAATGCCCACAAAACGTGAGCAAATTCCATTCTGGATAGCTCAAAAAATTACTCAAATCGAAGCAGTATTTCCAAATACTAGCCCGTATGAGAAACACAGAATACTGACAATCAGTTTACCAATGGGGATCACACCACAACTGGAAGACTGCACCACTTGGGGCTCAGTCTTTGCTGCCATCTATACTAAAACACATGGCATTCCGTCAATTGCGGTAATATCTTATGTCCTGAAACAAATTCAAAACGAATACGGGGCAGAACCTGCTCTAAATTTAGGTATGAAATTACTGAAAAATTTCGACCAGGTCTCAACAATAATATTAAAGGGGAGGCAGCAGCAGTGGCGATCCGCCAAAAATTAAGGGAATTTGATGTTACAGAACATCAAACTGAGCTACCCAGAATTATAGAACAATCTTATGCAGAATTAGGCAGAGATAGTTTGGGTGGAAGACCAGTTAAACCGAAACTATCTGAAAGTCCTGAGAAGGACTCAATTAAACAAACTCCTACAACTTCTAAAAAGAAGTGGGAGACTAAAACAAAATTCAAACGAGAAACGTTCTCAATCCCGAGGTAGGTCTCCTCAAAAGGAGCCCTCTGAAAGGAGGTATAACCTCAGGAATAGGGATAATTTGAGAAAACCTGACAGGTATCAAGATACTGATACACGTTCCTCTCGTCCCTTTCAGATCTCATCACAGACTTCGGAAAGAAGAGGACGATCAGAACATAGAGAAGAACGCATGAAATCGAAAGACGACAAACACGCTCCAAAAACCAAAGTAAAACCTCAATTCTCCAAAAAGAAAGTAGCAGGTCTAAAGATCAGACATGCCGAGAATACTGAGAACACAACTCAAGAACGGAGAATGGGCTCAGACAATGCTGGACAGTGCAGCAGAAGTCACAATAGCTCGCCAGAACCTGAAGGAACTTCTGGAGATAGTGGACTTGAATGAGTACATTAAAGTAGAGACTGTAGACGCACAAGTTACTAACTTGTGTAACGATATATCTGTAAGAGACAGTAGTTAGTGACAGATTCCTTACCTTAGAATATCCCCAGGCGTCAGGCTGGATCCGGAAAGTTTTTTGCGTAGCAGTACCCTTGCGCGTCGGTAGGCGGCGTCGTGCGGCTCCGCGTCCGTCGTCGGCGTCGTGATCGCCGGGATGACGTCGCGGGCAGTACTTAGGCGCCGCCCCTGCGCGCTGACGTCAGTTCTGTACATGACTTTCCGCGCCAGGAACGCAGAGCCATGCAAGAAGCTGACATAGGTGTCTGAAAAATACTAGGGCCCTGAAAGGGATGTCCTTAACCCTAGAAATCAGTTCGCAGAACGGGGAGGATGGGTGGGGCGGTAGGAATCTGTCACTAACTACTGTCTCTTACAGATATATCGTTACACAAGTTAGTAACTTGTGCATCTGAAAGAGACACGTTAGTGACAGATTCCTTACCTTAGAATAGATACCCCAGCAATACCAACCCCGGTGGTGGGTCTGCGAACAAAGATCAGACAAGGAAGTCCTGGAGGACAGAACGGCCAAAGAAGCCGTCCCTCCGGACCTGACTGTCAAGGCAGTAATGCTTTGTAAACGTGTGCAGCGAGGCCCACGTAGCTGCCTGACAGATAACCGGCAGCGGAACACCGCGGCCCAAGGCCGTGGTAGCAGCCGTTGCCCTGGTGGAATGGGCACGCAGCCCAACAGGAGGCTCCTTCTTAGCCAAAGAATAGCAGGTCTTGATGCACAAGGTAACCCAGCGGGAGATGGTCCTCTTGTGCACCGCCCGACCTTTTGGCGCCCACGTAGCCAACAAAGAGCTGGTCATCCACCCGGAAGTGTTTTGTGCGGTCAATATAGAAGGAGAGCGCACGTTTTGGGTCCAGACGGTGGAGCCCCTCTTCCTCTCTGGAAGGATGCGGAGGCGGAAAGAAGGTGGGCAAAGTGATGGTCTGCCCAATGTGGAAAGCAGTAACCACCTTTGGCAAGAAGGACGGACGCGTCCGAAGAACAACCTTGTCTGGATGAACAGACAGAAAGGGAGGTTTGCAAGACAGAGCCTGGAGCTCACTCACCCGCCGAGCGGAGGTGATGGCCACCAGAAAGGCTGTCTTCAGAGTCAGAAGACAAAGAGGACAGTTATGTAGAGGCTCAAAGGGAGCGCACATTAAAAGGTAAGAACCAAGTTCAAGTCCCACTGAGGCATCACAAACGGAACAGGAGGGAAGAGGTGAGTAATGCCTTTTAAGAACCTGTTAACAACAGGGGACTTGAAAAGGGAGGGCTTATCAGGGAGCCTGAGGAAGGCCGAGATAGCACAAAGATAACCCTTGATGGTACCCAGGGCAGAACCCTGTTGGGCCAGAGAGAGAAGGAACAGGGACCTCAGAAAGAGGGGCAGAAAGGGGATTCACAGCCTTTGCTGTGCACCATGCCACAAATTTGTTCCACCTGCAGGCGTATACCACCTTAGTGGAGGGACGCCTGGCTGCCAGAATCACATCACAAACTTCGGGAGGCAAGTCGAAAGGAATCAACTGCCGCCGCTCAATCTCCACGCAAGCAGGTGTAGACTGGACAGGTTCGGGTGGAGGACCGTCCCCTGCTGCTGCGACAGAAGATCCTCCCGAAGAGGCAGACGGATCGGGGGATCTACGCTCATATTGAGTAGCTCGGGATACCAAACTCTTCGAGCCCAGTCCGGAGCCACAAGAATGACTTGGGCCCGGTCGTGCCGAATCTTCTTCAACACTCTGGGTAGAAGTGGTATAGGCGGAAAGGCGTACAATAGACCGCAACTCCACTCGTGACGAAAAGCGTCGCCGAGCGAGTGCCGCCTTGGAAATTCCAACGCGCAGAACTGATGACATTGCGCGTTCTCTTCGGTGGCGAATAGATCTAACCAAGGCTCTCCCCACTGTAGAAAGAGTCCTTGCGCCACTTCCGAGTGAAGACGCCATTCGTGATCCATCATGCACCTGCGGCTGAGTTCGTCCGCCCTGGCGTTCAGGGAACCTGCCAGGTGTTGAACCATCAGGAACATGCCCTGATGTTCCAGCCATGTCCAGAGGCGCAGAGCCTCCTGACAAAGGGTCCACGACCCCACCCCGCCTTGTTTGTTGCAGTACCACATGGCGGTGGTGTTGTCTGTGAACACCTGCACTACCTTCCCTTTGACAGAGGGAAAGGAATGCCTTGAGTGCAAGTCGGATCGCCCGGAGCTCCAGAATGTTGATATGGAGCCGGGACTCCGCCGGAGACCAGAGGCCTCTGATCTCCGCCTCTCCCATGTGACCGCCCCATCCCAGAAGGGACGCGTCCGTCACAACTGTGTGCTCTGGCTGGGGAGAGGGATCTGCCCATGACCCATTGCCGGTTCGAGAGCCACCACTGCAACTGTTTTGCAGTCCCCTCCGAGATCTGGACGTGATCGGACAGGTTGCACTGGTGCTGCGCCCACTGGAACTTCAGGTCCCACTGCAGAGCCCGCATATGCCATTTGGCATGAATGACCAGCAGGATGCAGGAGGCCATGAGGCCCAGCAGCCTCAGGGTCATCCGTACCGAAACCCAGGATAAAGGCTGAAAGATCGGAATCATAGCCTGAATATCCCGGACTCGCCGTTCGGGAGGATAGGCCCGAAACTGCGTCGTGTCCAGAACTGCTCCGATGAAAAGGAGCTGTGGAGAAGGAATCAGATGCGACTTCGGCACATTGATGGAGAACCCCAGCGAGTGCAGGAGTTCGGCCGTAGTCTGGAGGTGGGAGACGACTGCCTGGGACGAGCCCGCCTTCAGCAGCCAGTCGTCGAGGTAGGGGAAGACTGAAACCCCTGCCCGGCGCAGATGAGCTGCGACCACCGCCATCACTTTCGTGAACACCCGAGGGGCACTGGTAAGGCCAAAGGGGAGCACGGTGAACTGAAAATGCTCGAGGCCTACTGTGAACCGAAGGTAACGCCGGTGGGCCGGCAGGACGGGGATGTGGAAATATGCGTCCTGCAAGTCCAACGCTACCAACCAGTCTCCAGGGTCGAGGGCAGTCAAGACCTGAGCTAGGGTGAGCATCTTGAACTTCTCCTTCCGGAGGAAGCGATTGACGTTCCGGAGGTCCAAGATAGGACGCATGTCCTCCCTGTCCTTTTTGGGCACCAGGAAGTAGTGGGAGTAGCAACCACGCCCTACTTCTGGGGTCGGAACATGCTCGATGGCCCTCTTGGCCAAGAGGGCCGTGACTTCCTTCTGCAGAAGTACCAAGTGATCCCCTGACATGCGGTGGAATTGAGGTGGCATGGCTGGAGGGGTGGACTCGAAGGGGAGGGAGTAGCCCCTTCGGACAATGTCCAAGACCCACCTGTCCGAGGTGATGGTACGCCAGTGGGGAAGGTGATGGCGGACCCTGCCCCCTACTGGCGTGCTGTGCACCTGAAAGGAGGGACTAGGAGGGTTTGGAGGCCGCGGACGGATTGGAGGTGGTGGCCTGACCCGCACGCTGGTTGCCCGATCCGCCACGGCGGAATCCACGTCCTCGGCCACGCGAAGACACCTGCTGCACGGGCCGGTGGCTGGGCTGCTGACGTGAAGGGGCGCCCCTACCGTGGCCACGATAGGGGCGAAAAGCAGAAGTCAGCGGAGGGCGTGTAGCAGAAAGGCCCAGGGACTTGGCAGTAGCCCGTGAGTCCTTAAAGCGCTCCAACGCATGGTCTGCTTTGGACCCAAAAGACCGACTCCATCAAAGGGCATGTCCATGAGAGTATTCTGGACATCCCCTGAAAAACCAGTGGTTCTCAGCCAGGCGTGGCGTCGCAGCGCCACCGTCGTTGCAATAGACCTGCCCAGCGAGTCGGCGGTATCAAGGCCACATCGTATCGTGTATTTGGCCGCATCCCTTCCTTCCGCAATGGCGCGGGAAAGCAGTGTCTGGACCTCCTCAGAACACTGGGGCAAAACATTCGCCACCGAATCCCACAAGGAGTGGGTATATCGGCCCAAAAGACAAGCGGTGTTGATGGACCGCAAGCCAGCACTGGAAGAAGAAAAACCCTTCTTCCCAAATTGATCCAGGCGTTTGGATTCCCTATCCGGAGGGGCGGTAGGGAAGGCGGTTTGGGAAGCGGAGGCTTGGACAACCAAGCTCTCAGGAGTGGGGTGGACAGAGAGAAACAGGGGGTCGCCCGGAGCTGGGCGATGGCGTCGGGACACGTTCCTATCCACAGGAGCCCCTGTGTTGGGCTTGGACCAGGCGCCCAAAAGAACGTCAGTGAGGGCGTCGTTAAACGGCAGCACAGTCTCCGTAGAGGAGGCTGCCGGCTGAAGCACCTCTGTCAAGAGATTAGTCTTGACCGCCACAGTAGGGAGTTGGAGATGTAAGGCTCCAGCCGCCCTACGCAACACCGTTGCAAAATTGGCTCCTTCCTCCGTAGCCACGGGAGGAGACAGCATGCCAGTGTCAGGGGAAGTATCTAGACCACTGGCATCCCCTAGACCCTCTGTCCAGTCCTCATCGTACTGACACTGTTGTGCCAGAGGGTCATCAGACCCCTCCCAGTCCTCCTGGTCCTCCTCTGGTTCAAAATAAGGGGGAGGAGGGACATTTGGGACCCAAGGTCTCATCGGCGCCGGAACCGGCGTCGAGCGACGTCGGTCCGGGTCCATGTTCCGGAGCCGGAAGGAACTGGGGGACGACGCCGCCCGGAGCCCCAGGCGGCGTCGAGAACGGCACCGGAGACATCGGCGCCGGCGGAGGTGTCGTTAGGTCGACCGGCGTCGATGGGGGTTGTGGAGCCGGGATCGAGGCCGGAGCCGGGATCGAGGCTGGAGGCACGGGCGACGCCGGAGCCGTCGGCGACGCCGGAGCAACCCTATCAGGGCCCGCGGGGCCCTAAGGCGCACCGGAGGGACCTGGAGGCCCGAAGAGGCGGGCCATGGCCGACAGGAATTCCTGTACTTGGGCCGGATCCGCCCCCGAAACCGGGAAGGACGGGTATTTCGGGGGCGACTCCACAGGCATGTCCGGGGCCGCGGGGACGGTGCCGGGAGGGGCCTCAGCCGAGTCGCGAGACCGGCGAGGCGAAGTCCTAGAGCGACGATGCTTCTTGGACTTTTTGTGTTTGGACTTACCGGACGAAGAAGACTTCGATGCCGACGACCGGTGTGGACTCCGCGATCGACCCCTGGACCTCTCACGCGACCGGGGCTTGCGCGGAGCCGAATGCCGGGCCTCTAGGAGCTTTCGAGACCGCTCTCGCAAAGCTTTTGGGTTGAGGTCCCGGCAGTCGAAACAAGACTCCGTGTCGTGGCCTCGGCCGAGGCAGAAGAGACACTCCCGATGCGGGTCTGTGATGGACATCATCCGAGCACAGGCGCCGCAACGTTTAAACCCGGGCATCCCTACGACACCTTGAAGTCGATTGAAGAAAAACAGTGAAAAATTCACCAAAAAAGATTGGTCAAAAAATGACCAGGGCACTGCTCTTCCCGGATCTGCGCTTGCTGGCGCGGAAAAAGAAGAACTGACGTCAGCACGCAGGGGCGGCGCCTAAGTACTGCCCGCGACGTCATCCCGGCGATCACGACGCCGACGACGGACGCGGAGCCGCACGACGACGCCTACCGACGCGCAAGGGTACTGCTACGCAAAAAACTTTCCGGATCCAGCCTGACGCCTGGGGATATTCTAAGGTAAGGAATCTGTCACTAACGTGTCTCTTTCAGATACCAGGGTTAGTACTCCACAAAAGTTATATGAAATAACACTCCGGATGGAGGGAGACAAACCTAGACAGGTGAAAGCACTTTTTTGGGAAAGACTGTCAAAGGGCTATGACATACTTCTAGCAGAAAAGGACTGGCCACCACAATTTGTCAGGGAGTGCCCACATGGCGAGGACATAATTATGCCTGCCTTCTCCAACCATATACCAATGCATCTAAGATATACATATGCCAGGAAATGGGCAGTGGCCCAGGCCCCAGCATTATATAAAAATCATGTAGGATGGGATGAGGACTCACCTCACCATAAAATACATCTGAAACATGAACCAACTGCACAACGGCAGTACCCAATAAAGCAAGAAGCTAAAAAACAGGTCAGGGAGATCTTAGATCAACTTGAATACCAAGGGTGATTGAAACATGCACCTCCTCAATGAACAATCCTTTGTTTCCTGTCTCCAAACCAGACAATACATATCGTCTAGTTTTGGATTACAGACACTTAAACACTTGTTCTAAAACTTTTGCAGTGCAAAATGCACATAGCACAGCATTAATGAATAACATGGTGCGTAAAAATACAAAACAACATTAGACATCTCAAATGGTTTCTTTTGTCAAAACATAGCACCTGAAAGCAGGTACTTAACAGCATTCTCCATAATGGGGACCCAGCGTCACTTTTGTAGACTCCCACAAGGGTTCAAGAACAGCCCAGGTTTATTCTCAGCGAGGGTAACGGAGTTACTACAAATTTATGACAATGAGGCATTGTCTTATGTCGATGACATCTATCTGACAGACGATGACCTGGAAAAACACTTGAAAGGGTGAGCACCATT
This sequence comes from Calotriton arnoldi, assembly GCA_963921515.1. Taxonomy (NCBI): domain Eukaryota; kingdom Metazoa; phylum Chordata; class Amphibia; order Caudata; family Salamandridae; genus Calotriton; species Calotriton arnoldi. Next base: position 122,340 of record CAWUFW010014012.1, on the reverse strand, counting down.
ATACTGGGTTTCGCCTCTGAGGGCTACAAGTTCAACTTTAAAATGTCCCGAATTGCCCATCTCAATGTCCTATTTCTAGGATATGAGCTTTCAAGTGAAGGCAAGAGCTTGGCAGCTAACTTTTTAGAAAAATGTGCGCTGCTCCAACCTCCAAAAATGCTAAAAAACTTACAATCGATCCTGGGTTTCCTAAATTTTGGAAGAACATACATTCTAAATTACGCAGAAAGGGTTAAACCTCTACGCATTAATCAAACCTGATTTTTCGATCAAAAACTGGACACAGGAACACAGAAATCTTGCGTTCACTCCAGGCTAACATGTTAGCAACAAATCACTTACAAACACGTGTAAGTCAAAGAAATTTGGTGATCCGAATAATTTCGGGTCAATGCGGATTCACCTACTTAACCTTCAATGAGGGTGAGAAAATACCAATAGCATACAAATCTCATTTGTACACAAGCGGAAATGCGCTTCAGTTCAACTGAAAAAATTCTAACAGCAGTTCAAACCGCTGTAGCAAAAGAAAGAGCCTTAGCCCAAGGGAAACGCATTATTGTCGTAACCCCGGTACCAGCTTTAGAAGCGGTCACAAAAGCAAGCATTCCAAATGCTAAAGCATTACATCCAAGATGGATACAATGGGTTAATTCTCTTGCTGCAACAGATGTTGAATATGTTTTTGATCCAGATTTAAAAACACAAGCATTCCTGCAATATGAACAAGAATGTCCTCTGCCTACTGAAATTCTGCCTCTCGATCAGTACGAATTCATAATTTACACTGACTGATCCGCACAGCCCGCAATAGGGAGTAAGCAAGCTTACAGTGCAGCATGTGCAATCGTTAAAGGTCGCATGCGAAATGGCATCTTCAGACCTATGTTCACAAAAACTCAGTCTCTAGGAGATTGTACAGCTCAGTGAGCTGAACTACAAGCATTCAAACTGGCACTTAAAAGTACAGATCGAGAATTCCCCACACTGATAGCGTGCGATTCCTTTTACTGTGTTCAGTCATATAATGACTATATACAAAACTGGCTTGAAAATGGATTCAAAGATGCGAAAGGTGGCACAATAAAGCACAAAATGCTTTGGGAACAAGTAGTTCAGTTGACAAACGAACTACCAAAGGCTCACGTGATCCACACACTGAGTCATCAACGTGATGGCGTTCACGTTGCAGGGAATTCATTGGCTGACGAAGCCGCAAAGGGGGCTGTGCAGACGGCTTCCGTAGCTGCGATCACTCGTTCAAAAACAAAAATAGACGGTGAGATAATGTTGGCTGTCAATGCATCAAGCAAAGGCAGCAGTGCAGCGTTACCAAAAAGTTTCCACTCAAGTACTCTTATGTAATTGATGTGAACAACGTTCCTTTTGCTCGAATCCCTGGAGTGGGGGATAGGGTAATTCCAAACAAGGAACGCAGATTAGGACTAATCCTAGCAGCACATGAAGGGATAGCTTCTGCCCATGCAGGTGTTTCAGCGACAGTATCTTTACTCAAGCAAAGATATTGGTGGCCTGGCATTCGGAAACAAACTAAAAACTATGTTTTAGAATGTGATATTTGCCAACAGATGAGTCTCAACAGTGAAACGTCCTGCGCAGACACCCCTGTTAATTTCAGACAAACCATTAGCTTGTGTTTACCTGGACCACTGCGGTCCCTTGCAAAGGGACGGTAACTATAAATATATCATGGTTGCAGTGGATTCATGCTCTAGGTTCCTATGGTTATGGCCTCAGCGCTCGGCTGACGCTCGAACTGTTATAAAAGATTTGCGAGTCTTTATCGGCACATACGCAATAGGCACGCTACATTCTGACCAGGGTCCTGCGTTTAGCTCTCGGGCTTACAAAGAAGCCATGGCCAGTCTGGGCGTTGCATTGCGGTACTCCTTTCCATTCCATCCTGAGGGAAATTCGGTTGTGGAAAGGAAAAACCGGGACATAAAGCAGTCTATAACAGCTAGGGTATTAGGTTCGGGTGATGGGTGGGTCAAACACCTTAGTGGGGTCCAACGCTCATTGAATAATCTGACAAGAAGTTCTCTGGGGGGTCACTCCATATGAGGTCCTATTTGGGACAAGAATGTGGGTACCAGACCTTGAACACGTAGGCACAGTGGTGGAAAATAAACCGTTTGATATCAAAGATCGTTTGGCTGTTTTACAGGAACTCAATAAATTAAGAACGAAACAAAGCAACGTATTCCTACAGCCAACCACCACTGAGGAAAAATCGGCGGTCCCAGCAAGGCCTGTCTGGATTCCAAAAGTTGGGGATCTAGTCAGAGAAAAGATTGCGGACAAGAAGGAATTTGGACCTTCTTACAGACAACCAGTACCTGTCCTAGCAGTTCAAGGAACAAGAACAGTACTTCTGCCGCCCCTTGCTGGAAGTAAGGAGAAAAGATTTGTGTCCATCGACCTGATCAAACCACAGTATGTGGCCGATACTGAATAGTAGGCCTCGTGGACTCCGACCTAGTAGCAGACGCACTCCTCTCGCTACTATCCAAGAGGTTCAGACTGAAAGACTGATAATCGAGAATTCAGCTGTAACTGATGGAGGACTAAGCAACAACGCTATGGAACTCATCCCTCTTGAACACCAAATAACAGTTCGTCCAAATACACCTGTCTACACCAACGTGGGAAGTGATTAACTGTTTCCAGTGATTTCTACAAATCCTGATGCAATTCCAACAATTGATAGAACTGCTTCTGGCCATTTCATTAACTTTGATACGTTCTCAGAAGATCCGAGTGAACCTGAAACGACGCCAGCATCATTGAAATTCAAGCAGCAAGTACAAGACTTTCTGCACTTTCTGAAAAAGACTTATTTGGTTTCTCCATGGATTGAATTCTGGATTACATCTGGACTTTTTGTTTTCCTGCTCTGGCTAGCTTTGGTAACAACTGTGAGCATGCTTATAAGTGGCAGATACATCCATGTGAACACTGAAGGAAAAGACGTGAACGTACTTTTGAAACCTCATAAATCTTCCCATCGTGAAGCAAGAGACTTGTCATCAGTGAACATCACAGCTGTTCCTATACAGGATGGTATAGTGTGGGACACAACAGATTATGATATCTGCGGCCCGAATGAACAATTGAACATACCACATTTGTTTAAAATTTCACTAAGTGATCTAATTACGTCCAGTACCTATTCAGATGATTGGGACTTTGAGACTGTGAATGACAATGTTTGACCTAGAAAAATCTGCTGCATTTTCTAAAAATGAATATTTAGAGGGTTCATCAGACTATGAACAAATGTATTGTTACAACCACTATGGTCATCATTATTTGCATAAATCTGCATATCCAAGAAATGTGTTTATGTTTAACCAATGGGAACATTGTCCTACACCACCTAAAGGTAGTTCAAAAACATTTGCCAACAAGTTTCCATATTTTTCAGGTTACAATACATCTGATCCAGAAATGTTTTACTATAAAAATGTAAACAAAACAGGACTGAAAATTGTTAACTAATACAAAATAGATTTACTCTGCAGCATTTATTGCCCGACTGTCTAGACAGGGTTTCGACTTATGGAAAGACACGGTAGACACAAAAACTGTCTGGGGTACTAAAGAATGGCAAGTACAGGGTATAGAAGCTTTATTTAGAGCCTGCATTATCCCTGAACAAATACTGTTTTTGAATGAAACCGTCCAACAAACATCTTGTCTTGGATTAGCCAAGATCAAAGAGATGAACACACCTTCTGTACCAACACCTGCGAGTGATAATACAAAGGCAGTGGTGACAGTTGACAATATACTAAAACTCAACAGATCAAATCCTGATTGGAAGAAATGGTTGATCTGGCCCACAGACACGAATAACTGTCATGAAAGATTCCTGAATAAAACTCAGGGCTTTACTATTAATAGGCCAGACCCAAGATATGTCCAAAGACAACATCCGGGGGTAGTAACAACATACAGTGTAGGAAAATTATGCCTCGATTGGCTGCATAAGTCTACACTACAGGATGTGAAACAACACTTAACCTTACTTAAAAAGGACGCAGACCGTAGGGAATGCTTGCTTGGACCGCGTCAAAAACGTTTCATATATACCGGCATTTATGCTGCCTATAATGAAGCATGGAAAGTATCACAGATGGAGGCTGCAGAACGAATACGTGAACTTGATCGTATTAATTTAGAGAAAACACTCACAATGGGTTAACAACTTTGTCCTCCAGAATATATTCATTGGATGGCATTGTATCCTCTGCTATCGACATACTAGAACAAGATTTGGCGATGTTACAGCAAGGCCAGTCTCAATTATGTTCTATTGTGTTATTAAGCTGGACGCTGCAAACTTTGCGAGCGGGCTATGTGCCTTGGCGTTTCATCAACATGTCAGCTCTGTTTGCAGAATACAATCTAACTGTTAAATAGATCGAACTGGCACAAAGAGGAGCAAAGTATACAGTGCTGAGCATTGAAAAACTGGAAAAGTTACCATTCACAGTGGCAGAAAAACCAGCTACAGAATGGCTTATTCATGGCAAAATAACATTACCTGTGAGTACTTTTCAGTTTCAGTATTGCCTCGGACGACTGCAAGCAGTCAAATATGAAAGGTTGGGTAAGGAATACATTAAGACATCTTGGGATTTACCGTATACATATAGATGTTGGAGTGGGGATCGTGAAGTGTTTTTGAGCGGTACACACTGTAAACGTGCACTGAGCGGTTCACTTATATGTCAGGACATTTCTTTACACGGGGCTTGTAATGGTTCTGTGGCAAATTTGTCTTGCCATCAGCAGGGTACACCAGCTGCTGTGATTAATCCAACGTTTGGACAACTTTCTAATGGGAGTTACCTCATGTTGAATGATCAGAGTTGCTGCGGCATGTTGCCAGGCATCCCATATCTAGTAACGGTCAACTCCAGGGTCACTTGCTGTATGCAAGTATTGTTTGCCCCAATAGACAGTCAGGGAGTCGCCTCTATGGCCTTCACTGAACGTCTCTTTTATAAGATTTGATACTTTGAGCAGAATGAAAGCCATGCTTTTACAGCAAACAGTGCCTTTGACCTCGGCCAAAGAAACCTATGATCTACAAGTAGCAAGGACTTCGGCTGAGATACAGACTTTAATACGTACAAACTGCCCTATACATTTCGTAGAAATGGTATCACGTATCTTCAACATGTCTGATACAAGTGGAATTATACATGTATTTAAGAGCATCTGAACCAGTCTGTTAGCACCTTTCCAGGCAATACTCGGAATAATCCCGAACTTTGCACATTCGGTGTTTGGTGGCATACCATTAATTCTAGCACTTGTTGCCGGAATTCTATTTCTCTTCCTGCTATTGCGCTATGGCCAGCCTATTCGCAGACATCACTCCGAGCGAAATGGAGAAAGCTCTCCTTGAACGAAAGTGCCGTGAGCGAATAGTACAGCTTTTGGGCATGACTCGTCTACGGGACCTTAATACAACTTGGTTCCTGTCATTCCGACCAATATGGCAAGATTGCATCTTACCTGTTCTACGATGCCTGCTATGCGGTGAAGAATGCGTGTTGGACACCTGTCTAACATTTCCATCAGCCACGCCAACGGATGTCGATACTCTGCTGGTCCCGATAACGGCCCATGCTCTGTGTTGTCCCCAGAGGCTACCAATCCTGATGTCTGCATTCATTGAGATCTCACAGACGCTTCCGGCTGCTGCTGAGGTACAAGAAAGATCTACAGGCACACAGGTAACAACGGACGCGAACTTTGCTGCGGCAACCTATGCTGGAAGCGAAGCTTCACATCTCTGTGCAATTAATCTGCTACACGAGGTGTTCCAGCTGACACCAACTACAGTGGATGATGTTTTGTCTATAGAAATAGATGATCTCATGTTTACACCAGACCCGTAAACTGACTGATTCAGCATACAGTGTTCCAGAGATGCAGTAACAATTTGGCCTTCATTTTTTCAAAAACTTGGAACTCTACCAAAAATTTTACTTTTTCCCATTTTTCGAACGAAAATGGCACTTCAATCTGCTTAAAGTAGAACTAGCCTTATAATACAGACTTCAAGGTACTTCCACGGACACTTAGTCATCTTGTGTGTCTAAACAGTTTATTAATTTCCATGACATGAAATGACTGATTTTTGATAAACTTATCGATCATTTTTTTGTCACATGTAAATATTACTGCTTATTTCATTCCAATTGCATTTATTTTCGAACTTTGCCTGAAATGAAAAGCAATGCTTCAAATGTACAGTACCTTTTGCATTTTTTACTATGTTTTTTAAATGCTTTTAAGAAATATTTTTTAAATATGCAGTACTCCATTTAATGTTTAGCATTTTAAATGTTTAGCATTTTAGTATTATCGTACACACGAAAGTGGAGTGGGTGTTGTATTCCTCTTAGGGTGTCCATAAACGGGCTTTCCAGGATCATGTCCTTATATAGGCACAATTCGCCCTGCCCTTATATAGGCATAAAATCCCAGCCCTTATTTAGGCATTAAACCGTGCACTCCAAATACAGGCATGGTCTCCGACATCCGTCCACCCCCACGTCACAACGAGTTCATGAAGAACAGACCCTTAGGCTGCGGGAGTTTCCCTAGCCCAGGACTATTGATTTCTTCAAGGACTCATATTATGCATGATCCATTATTCCTTAGGGGTTCATTCATGACGTCTTCCGCTGTCCGACTCACGTCAATGCTAACATTATGAGGTACTTCTTAGGTATAAATATACCTTCCCTAGCCCCTGTAAATCAGAGGAGACCTCGACTTCAGAGGAGCCCGTTTCCCGGCCTGACGCACTGAGAAGACGCGGTCATCCCTGCACGCAGAGAGTCCAGCTTCCAGTGATCTAACTTCCCTTGCGGGGTGTTGGAGTTCGAGTCTGGCAAGAGATTCCTACCTCTCTCATTCTTCAGGTATGGAGCAGACTAGAACCTAGAGGGACTCTTGGCATACTAGGCTTAACATACTCTTAGTATACCATAGTAAGGAATACTTCACCTACTTCATACCTCTTCCTACACCTAGGTTGGGTTAGGCACATTGGGGTAGAACTAGATTAGAAACGCATCGTATGAGTACTCGCATTTTTAGTGTTATTTATGTAAATGCATATGTACTAAAAGATAATGCTATTGCAGTATTATTTATTTCTACTGCTCACACTGTACATTATTTATCTCGCATACTGTCTTGTGATCGTAACAGCACATTTTACTTACACTAGAAACAAGACTGTTCAATAAATCTTTTATTGAAACGCCAGTCTACTTCTTTCTGTGTAACTTGGAGAAAACTAAGCATGCACGATTGAGCTGAGTGAAATAGTTATCTATTGTTTCCACGACTCTGGGACACGTTCTGATTCTAAAGGGAAACACAGTGGTCATGTTTTGCGGCTGCCAGAAACTACTCCCGTCTTGTTGTCAAGGAGTTTCTAATGGCCTCTGAGCTAGCTGGCACAAGTAATTAAGTTTAATATACTCGATAGGGACATACTGACCGTAGTCCTATGTCAAACCTATAGGATATATTATTCCAATGCGCAGAGCCTATTAGGGAAATAGGAGCTACACTACATGCTGGGCTTGCCGTGACTCCCAAACAACAAGCCGGCGGCGGACCGTGGCACTGTGGTGGACGGGCCTGCGGTAAACACACAGCTGCCATCTTGGATCGGACGCATCGATGAAGGCGAGGCCTGCGCGGGCATCGGACACAGCCGAGTCGCATAGAGTGCATGTGGAGCGGACCTGCCTGACACGGGAGGGCCATTGGGAGGTGTTGCCGAATCCCTGTGCGGAGGCTGCCCCTCCTGCCCGCCTGCTGTGTAACTCCTCTAGCCGCCTGACCGCCCCTGGAGGTTGCCGCGGATGTCGAGTCTAGTTGTGAAACTGCGCCCAGGGGTGCAGTGCAGCCCGCCGAGTATAGTGTGATGGCAAGGAGTTGGCCGCGGCGAATCTAGCTTGGAGCCCGGGCTAATGCAATTGCAAGTGTGGAGCAACTGGACCTGCCAAGATATAGCTGGGTTGGAGGCGAGTCGCACCCCCTGCACCTCTGGTGAATCAAACTAATGGCTGCTCAGGGGACCCAGTCGGGTCGGCCTGGAAAAAACACTCATGACCGCCATTTCAGGTACCTTGAACTGTTGCCGCGGTGGGCTCTGCAGGCGGGTTCGACAGTGCAGACGAGTGGCAACCGCATGAAGTGGTCTGACGTCTGCGGCTCTAAGCTGGGAGTGTTAGCAGCTGACTGTGGTGGGGAGCAGTGGTGAAACAAGAACCTACGGGCATACTGTGCATTGTGGTGAGCACCCCTCAACGGCTCCAGGCCTGTGGCATGTAAATAGGGCCCTGCTTGCACCGCAGTGTCTGAGAGAGCCTTTTGCCAGCACGCTGAAAAACGGCGCATGTGCTCTGAAAGCCCAGAGTGTGTACCTGGAGCCCGGTGAAGTGCAGTGGCTACCTGTTTTGTGGATAAAAGGAGCATATGGACTCACAGATTACGTGAGGCGTACCCGTGTGATATCAGTCTACTTCCTTGCGCCAGAGCCTGCCTGGGACAGGCAACTGGCCCACTGGTGCAGTCCAGGCGGTGAGCTGCAGAGTCGCTGTAAAACACTAATGCAGGACTAGAGTGGGTATCTGCTCGTGAAATAGATCAGGTGACCACTGGTGCCCAGCCGAGCCTTTCGCTGTCTACAGGGTAAAGATGGGCAAACACGACACTAAGCAATCAAAACTCCATTTTGAAAGCAAGCGGCAAACCAGACACCGAAAATGAGGCAGACACTGATTCGGAATCAGGTGCACGAGATGGAGTGATGGGAGGTGGAGATGACCTCCATGCATTGCTCCTAGACATGGAGTCTAGCCTAAAAACTATAGACACTAAACTAGACATTTTAACCTCCCAACTTGATCAAGTGAAAAAGCAAGTGGATACGCATGAGTCCCGGCTAGACCAACTTGACAACCGTTCCACTGAAATGGATGAATTCAAAGTAGAGACTAAAGAGCAGTTACTCCAAATGGATAAGGTGCTGAACATTACAAGGGCCAAGAATGACGATTTAGAAGCCCGGTCGCGAAGGAATAACCTCCGAATCACAGGTATTTCCGAAACCACTGCCATTAACAAAATGGAAACTTTTGTTGAGGAGTTGCTGCGGGAGCTATTTGGTTCCGACTAGTCAGCAATGTTTATTGTTGAAAGAGCACATCGCACACTGGGCCCTAGACCCCCCGTGAGATCAACGCCAAGACCCATACTCGCACGCATACCAAACTACCGAGATCGGGACACTATTCTGCGGCTCGCCAGAGAGAGAGGAAGCATTAACCTTCAAGGCAAACAACATCTCCATGTTCCCGGATTTTACCCTCATGGTCCAGGCAGCTAGGCGCGAGTTCGTGCCGGTCAAACGAATTCTCAGACAAGCGGAAATTCCATATGCTTTATTATATCCAGCCAAGCTGAAGGTGTCATTTGAGGGTTCGCAACACTATTTTACAGATGCCAAGTCGGCTATGAAATTCGCAAAACATATTGGGGGCAAGGAGAAAAATACGGCGCTGGGGTCTGCAGAAACCCCCTCGGACACCAGACTGAGCGATATAGAATAATATAACCGGCCAAGCACTAAATATCACGGTTGTGTAATCATATACTGTTAATGTAAGCAACCTGTGAACTCTAGGCCCTAACTGAAAATGCGGTTGTAAACTGTCTTGAGTAGCGACGCAGACGTCGCGCCTAATGTCCTGCAGGTGCACAATAAGTCTCTTGGCTCACACACTCAGAAGCGGCCACCCTGTCGCCGGGCAGGGTTGTATGCCGGTAAAGTCATGCCCCCTGGGAGAGCTCCCTGTTCTTGTCTCCACGCAAAAGTCAAGTGACTACTTTTGTGGTTGTTAAGGGAGGGTGGGACTTATGCACAACCCGATTGGGGGGTTGGTGTGGGAGGGGGGAGGGAAGGGATTGTTCAATTCGTTGAGGTCAGTGTTGAGACATACAAGTCAGTACCAGCAGTTAGCACTTTTCACATAGTCTGTACTTTAACTTGGAGCATTAGGTTACAAAGACCTCAGTGGTACCCGCGCATTAGTAAGACACTGTCCCCAGGCGCCCTATCGACTCTCATCCAGCCATTCGCAGACAATGGTACAATATGACCTCTTATAATATACTAACATGGAACATAAGGGGGCTGAATAATTATCGCAAGACCAGACTTTTACATTCTTATTTAGCCACACAGCACCGATATCAGTTTCCTTCAAGAGACTCACTTAAACACCACTTCACATGTTAAATTGCACAACAAAAGATGGGACCCAATTTACTCCTCTATCTATTCAAATTATGCCAGAGGGGTGTCGATACTGATTAGAAAAGGGTTGGGGTGGACTACTAGTGAGTCGCATGTGGACCCAGAGGGCAGGTATATCATTCTGGCAGGCTGGGAACGGTGAACACCACTCTAGTGGCAGTCTATGGGCCAAATGTAGATACCCCTGATTTCTTTCGCACCGTATGGGCCAAGATCGAAACTGTAGGCAATGAAACCTTGATATGGGGCGGGGACTTCAATGCACTAATGGATGATGACCGAGACCGTAAGGGGGATAACCCGTAGATTACACCCTAGAGCTGGTGCAGCGCTTAACGTCATTGCACTAGAGGGCAATCTCAGACATCTGGAGGAAATGACACCCGGACAAAACAGAGGACACCTGCATAACAGCCCATCATAATGCCTGGTCGCGTTTCGATTTTTGGCTGGTATCTCGGGACATTGCGGCCTGGACTACAGATGTAAAACATCTACCCACAATGCTATCAGATCACGCACCAGTCCAACTCCGGATATGCCTGCCGAACGGTCCTAGATGTATGTTCAGCTGGCGGCTACCTGCACACGCCCTCACTGACAGTGTTCCGCGAGGAAATTAGAGGGGGGGGGGGGGGAGACATAGCTGACTATTTTGACACTAACACGGGATCAGTCATGACTCAAACCACGCTGTGGGAGGCCTTTAAAGGCTGTGATACGCTGAAAGTGCATAGCCAGGCAAGCCGGGGTGTTAACGTCTATAAGAGGATCCCTGGGGAAACTCGAGACAGACACGCTCGAGCTGCAGTACTTTGGATCAGAGGAGCCCAGCCTGTTGGGCGACATTAGAGCCAAGATCTCAGAGTACAAAGAGGAGACGCAGAGAGAAGTGAAATTCCTAGGGAAATATACTCAGGCTAGGAAGTACGGGGAAGGTGATTGACCGGGTAAGACATTAGCCAACCTGCTGCGCACACGTAGCAAGGACACGTACATTACAGAAATACTTGGTGCAAAGCAAGAATTGATAGGAGGACCTCAGGGAATCATGGAGCAGTTCACAAATTTCTATGCTTCACTGTACACCTCTACCTCGGGAACAACCTCGGATGAGCTTCAGGCTTATCTGGACTCCCTTGAACTGCTTTGGTTGGGCAGAGCGCACAGGGCTTTTTTAGAAGAGCCCTTTACGAAAGAGGATATTAATCAAGTAATTAATAGCCTACCTTCGGGCAAAGCGCCTGGCTATGCCTGTCTAACGGCAGCATTTTATAAATGTTACACCGAACAGCTAGCGCCCCAACTGCTAACACTATACAAAGAGGCGCAAGAGACGGTGTCCCCCCCCCCCCCACAATGAGAGAAGCCATTATTCTAACCGTACTAAAACCGGGCAAGACCTCAAACAAAATGGACTCCTACAGACCACTTTCACTGATTAACACAGACACAAAAATATACACAAGGCTCTTGGCAACTAGGGTTCAGCCATTGCTGCCCCCGATTGCACGCCCTGACCAATCCGGATTCATACCGGGGAGGTCCACACCCACAACCTCCGTACCTTCTTTGCCGTTTTACATTATCACAACCCCCGCTGTAAGGCCCTGGCGGCCCTACTAGACGCGACCAAGGCTTTTGACTCGCTGGAATGGGCCTTTTTATTCACTATCCTGACTAGACTAGGGTTCAGCCCGTTATTTATAAACCAAATAAAATTATTATACACTCTCCCGACTGCCAGACTCAGATTAAACGGTCTAATCTCATCGCTGCTGGCAATTACCCGCGGCACGAGACAGGTCTGCCCCGTCTCCATTATTGTTTGCCGGAGCCATTGGCTGCGTGTCTTAGGCAGCATCATGCCGCCAGGGGGCTGGGCTTCACTTCTAGGGGGCTTATATCTTTATACACGGACGACATAACTCTATACATCAACCCATCAGATAATCTTAACCCGGTGCTGCGTGAGCTCCTCAGGTTTGGTGGGTTGTCCGGTATAAAAATCAACTGGGCCAAATGAGTCCTGTACCCACTAACCGATGACACTTTGCCTTTCGCGTTAGAGTTTCCTCTCAGATGGGCTGAAGGCCCTGTCCGTTACCTGGGCATTTGGCTCTCCAGAGACTTACAAGAATTGTGGGGAGCGAACTATGGTAAGGCCGTTACCTGGCTGGAAAGCAAGGTACAGTCTTGGGCTTGATTGCCACTTTCTTTGGCTGGGCGTGTAGCGATAGCTAAGATGGTGGTATTACCAAAGTTTCTATACTTATTTGTAAATCTACCCCTCCCTCTCACACAAGCCTTCTTTAAAACCTTACGTTCCTGGATGGTGTCCCTAGTATGGGCAGGTAAACAAGCACGAATATTGTGGGAATTACTAACTATTCCGCTGGCGCAGGGAGGACTGGGAGCCCCAGATCTCCAACATTATGCCTACTGTGCACAAGCCCAGTATCTGCACCATTAGATCCACCCTGTGCCATTCCAGCCTCATGTGGCAGTGGAGATGGACAGAGTGGCACAAACCCCACTCTCGGTAGCAATATATCGACTGTATAAACGACCCCGGGAGGAGGTAGACACAGTTGAGCCATTACGATGGAGCTGGGAGGGCTTAAGAAACAGAGCCAAGTTGGAGAATCTCTATGCCCCATCCATGCAGTTGGGCATATACACGTCCCTCCCCTAGGAGACAAGGGTGGCATGGCTTTAGCAAAGCAGTTAGGCCTTAACACATTTGCTGAACTCTACCCCGCGGGCAACTTTAGATCTCCACCGACCGAGGAGGAGGGAGCGAAACCAAACTTTGCGGAACTATTCTTGTATCATCGCTTACGAGCGGCGTGCAAGCAGAGGCATGCGTCCTTCCCAGAACCTCCACCTACATTACTCGCTCTTGAACAAATGCTAACCTGCCCTTCATCGCGTAAGCTCATCACACGTCTATATAACACCATGCAAACACACACCCGGTGAGAACACCCAAAGCGCTAGTAGACTGGAACCAAGAGCTCAGTCCTCCACTAACAGAGGAGCAATGGAAGTACTGTTGTGGTCAATTACGCATGTTGGCTCCCAACTACAAGTTAAGGTTGATACACTTGTAATTTTTACACCGATTCTATTGTACCCCCACCCAGTTGCACCGGATGGGGATTAGACCCGACACTAACTGTTGGAGATGCAGGACTTAACCTGCCACCTTCTTGCACCTGGCCTGGTCTTGCCCATCCATAGCGAAATATTGCGTAGCCATTTTTATTACCATTGGGGACATCATGGAAACATCAATTGCGCCTACACCCCTATTAGGCATACTGGGATATGTAAAAGAAGCACCAGTGGAAACCAGTCGCCTACTTGCCATGTTACTATTGCTGGCAAAACGTAGAGTACCCATGCATTGGGGGATAGCCACCGCCCGGTCCGTCAAGAGCTGGCTACAGGATATCACCTTTTGTCAAACCCAACTATCGCTATTTTGGGAATTAATGCCTATCACTTCCAGGCCCAAAGACATTTGGGAGCCAGTGTTAGCCTGGTTCCGCAACAAGGCAGCAGTTGACGCCAATGGACTTAGCCCCCTCCAAAAACAGCGATACTGGTGTTCCTGCTCCCCCCAGACACTCCCATGGACACATAGGAGAGGTCCCCTCAGTAGATGTAGGTTCATAGGCTGAATGTGAAATAGGACGATGTTAATGTAATAAGATATTGTCATTCTGCCGTAGAGTACTGCGTAGCTGCTTATACGAACTTGATTTAAGCACTGACCTGTTGTTCAATGTTCAGTTGTTTGTTAAGAAATGTCAATCATAAGAGCCGCGATTGGCGCAGACCATTGATGAATATTGTACGATTGTTATATGTGGAAACATCCTTAAAAAGTTTTTTTTTTAAAAGAACAAACAAAATCCGGTATTTGTTAAGCGCGAACGAATCACCCCTAAGGGTCTCAGGGTGCTGGGGGCAGTCGGGGAGATTAAGTGAGCTATTGCCCAGAGTCACACGGTGCTGAGCAGAGCTGCATTCGGGGTTCAAACAGTGAAGCCCCGGGCTCTGGAGTCATCCGCTCTGCCCGCTGTGCCACACCTCTCCCTCTGAATGACAAAACATTTGAGAGTCATAATCCATTAAATTCCTAGATGGTAAAATCAAGTGTTGAGTGGCAACAACTGCCTCTGAAATATCTAGTAACATTAACTTGTCTACGTATCCTTTGTCCAGAATCTCAATGACAGATGTCAGTAAAACCACAGCGGCAGTTGTGACTGTTTCTTCTGTGCTCTATGTGCGAGTTATTATTGGAAGAAGAGGAAAGGTGTGCGATTTGATGTGCAATGTTGCTAGCTAACTGTACCAGACAACGCCTTAAAAATGCGTTTTGGTCTGTTGATATTTCCCGGGTACTGGCGACCAAGAAGACAGACTTCTAAATGCATTACTTAAAGGCAATGGGCCAGACAAGCAAGTGTTCTGTGATATTTTGGATGAATAGCATTACAGTGGTCTATTCAGGCAGAATACAGAGTACTGCACAGTGTGCCTTCTCTTTGGTTTGTAAATATATATTTAAGTTGGGCGATAGCTCTTAAATTCAGTTCATCCTAGTTTTAGGGTCCGAGTCATGTCAATTAACTAAAAAAACAAGCACAAAATCATACATGCTTTATTAGGTTTTATACGTAGAGATTACATGAAAAAGTAGTTATACTTGTGGAGCTTGTCATCCGCCTCATTTCACTTGGTGTAATTTCATAAAATTCAGAGGGTAGGATAATTAAATCTAGATTAAGCACAAGCCTCATTTCTTGAATTGCTATGATGGGACACGCATACAGGTGATGTGCACTAGGGACAAGAATGAGGGATGACCTGGCTCCAAGATGGCCGCGATCTGCGTGAGCATTGGATTGGGCTATGCTTTTGGCTTCTGCGCCTGCTTCCAAGCACCATTGTGCCTAATACATAAGTGCTCATCCTAAGGAGCACTGGAAGACTTTCTGCAAAAATTTCATTTTCAAATGTACCTTTTTTCCTATACTTTAAGATTTTCCAACAAACGTCTATATTTTCCACAAATGTGATCCCCCAAACTGAGGCAACGTCCCTCACACTGACAATTTTGAAAATCAACTGAAATAAACTGTATAGATAATTCTATTCTTTAAAAAGCAGTAAGCCAATGTAATATTGACAGAACATAGAGTAATTGCATAATACACACATTGTAAATGCAAAAAGCATTAAAACTTCTCAGGAGAGGAGCTTGTGTTGCTTTTGCACGGATTTACTTTTGGAGGTTATAACCAGTAATAAGCAGTACAAAGAACAGCATTACTTTCTCAATCCTCCATATGCTTCAAAATGCTTAAAAATTGAATAAAACTAGTGGCTGAGAACAAATTTGATTTATTTGCATTGGTGGCGTTGGGAGTATGTAGGAGATTTAAAAAAAAAAAAAAAAAAAAAAGCAGAACAAGGTACTAGTAAGGTGGCAAAAGTTAAAAGAAAAAGTTAATACAGAATTACACAAGCAACACAACACCCATCAATGACAAGGCAATGGCAATTATGGTACACAAAGAAGTAAAAAACACTCTTAAGAAAAGTGCCACACTAAAGGAGCCAAAAAGTACAGAGAAACTATTTCACATGAGTCAACAGGATGTTTAGGCTTTAGTTTACACTAAGGTACTTTAGGTCAGCATATATTGCCATGTGTGATTTTTGCTCAGTAGCTCTTAAAAAATAATTCACACAAAGGCCCGATTACGATGTCAGTCGGAAACTAAACCGCCCGACTCCTTGTTGGATTCGATTCCGTCCAACTCGCGGTGGGCAGTTCCTCTCGACCGCTTATGATGTTTTCAAACACTGTTCGGAAGGACTCCCATTGACTTCAATGGGAGCCTGTGTTCTGACCCCTATGGGGGAAATGGGTGCCTGCGGAAAACCCTGCACCCTGTTGCGGGCACCCCATGGTGGCTGCCACACTGTGCATGGTTTTACAAGGGGGTCCCTTGGGTACCCCTCGACCCCAAACCGGAGGCCTCAGGATGAAGGGGGATCTGCTAGGGGCCCACAAAGTCATTTTCCGACAGCCTTTTTGTGTCGGACAGACAGAGTCGGAAAGGCTGTTGGAATCCTACATCGTAATCGGTCAGAAACACTGTACATAGAGCTGTAAGAATCGGCTCCGACCGACTCGGGTTCTCCGAATGCCGTTCGGAACCGATTCGGAATGACCGAATGGTTGCCCTTCCAACCGCGAGCATCGTAATCGGTCAGAAACAATTCCGACCGATTATTACGATGGGTTCTGACACGGTCTAGGGGAATCAGACTGTTGGTCGGAGGCTTTCCGACCGACATCGTAATTAGGCCCCAAGTGTGCCATACATTAAAAAAAGAGAATCTGTTTTTACATTTATTGCATAAAGGCTGTCTGGGCTCTAGTGCAGTTTATTTTTTTAGCAAGTGTGGTTTGTTGTGACGATTTTGAGCAGGTGAAAAAGTGAGACTGAATGGCAAGTTAACTAAAGAAAATCGAAAACACTGAATAGGCATAAAATACAAATATTTAGCACTGGCAAGTAAACCGATGCTTGTAAAATTCAATCACTTGTATTTTATTTGGGTCAAAATATAAAAATCATAACTCGGAGCTTGAATAATGAACAGATATACACTCAGGCAAGAGATCGCTAAAATAGGAATACTCATAAAAGATACCAAACAATGCCTAGATAGACACTCACTGCATTCCAAAATATCTAGCCATTTACACAGCTTACAAGCAATAGAAAAGATACTTACCACAAACAATGATTTATCTGTCAATTTCTTGCGAGTTCTGGAATAGTAACCAATGAATAGCCTCCGCAATTGGAAATGGTGATCTCCATTTATCGGATTCCAATTCAGGTTTCTCTCCGAATGCACCAACATGAGCAAGCAGGACGACACTCAAACCTTTGTTTAAAAACATAACATTTATAACTATTACTGTTCCCACAAGAAAGAAAATATATCTACTGCCTGCGGTCCTTTACAGTCACAAATAGGCCTGTTCACAAAAAACTGCTGAACTAGCCTCCGTCAATATTGTGAACTATTTGGGACATTGGAGCATGTACAGTCCACATATCGAATAAGTCCCCAAGTTATGACAAAATACAGAGCAATAAATGACACCATGCAGAGAACATGCAAACTGTAGCTACAAAACACAGCAAAGGTTCTCTTAGTAGAAGAATAACCTGTGCTATTTTTACTGCAGTTCATTTTCGGAGCTTACCACCAGTAAAAGGTGGACTTCTCAAACGTTAGAACGTAGAATGTGTTCTAAAGGACTAGTAAACCAACCGTTTTATTACTCAAACAATACTCTTACTTGGGTCTGTGTGTGCAGAGTAATCTTCACAACATGTTTGCTAAACCTCACTTCGAACAGTAACTACTGGAACTTTGTTGCTGGGGAAAGCCCCTTAGAAACGGGCAAATAACTTTGCAGTCGAACACAGGACTTGTATTCCTGGTAGGAGGGATATAGTGCAGTAATTAGAAAGACTGTTTACCATCACCATGCCAATGTAGCCCCTTTGGAAAGGGGTGGAGGATGAAGAAGGGGGAGCCATGACAAAGTTAGACAAAAAAAATTTAAAAAAATTCCTCCGATTCTCCCCGAAAAAAATCATAAAACATTTGCTGCAGTTAAACGGAACTCTATGTAAATCTTCAGTTGATACATAATACAAAAGGTTTTAGGCTTACAAAGTGCACTTTGAACTGAATACCCTCAAGGAAAGCCTATTTCATCTACCTCAACAGCCGTCAAGTCAAACCTGGAGTTTCACTCATCTTTTGGCTGCAAGAATAAGGTTTGTAGGCCCGAGAAGCATATTATGGGTAGGAGAAGATAGCTCCAGCATTTGAGGCTTCTATTAAATGTCAGTCTCTCTTGCTTAAGTATTTTGATGTAGGTAGGACTGATTAAGTCTACTCCATTTTTTTCCTTTTTTAAATCTTATCTAGTACTACAGAAGTGAAATTTAAAAGGTGAGGACATAGATAAGTTTGGGATGATTCCGTGTGCTCGCAACAGCAGTGTGAAGATCGTGAGCAACACTGCTGAGTATTCCCTTCATGTGATTGACCTGGAATAACGCTTAGTTGTCAAAAGCACTTTTTTAGAGTAGACATGCTTTGATCGCCATCCAGGAATACAAACCAGGCTTTTACTGGAAACACATGGTAACTGGTTTTTAAAGAATGGGGGCACTGTGGAGTGAAGACTGTCCCAGGAGCATAGACAGTGGACCTCGATTTGAAGCACATTCATTTTTAGATCTTGTTTGGCAGGACATCTATGGTCAGACCTAATCTGTAATCACCAGAAAGAGAGCTTTAAAGAACCATTACCTAGACTGGGGTTTACCATAATACAGCATTTGGACTAGTATGTTGTGTACCACAGGGGGAAAAAAGTGTGTTGCACTTCTATTGTTTACCTAGGGGTGTTCCCTCACTTTTAACATGGCCTCTGCTTTTCTGTTGTTGGTTAAAAGGTTCATGATAAATTTCAATAGAACCAATGTCCCCAAACACGTACATCTGGTCTCACTTGTGCCCAGGTCAGGCAGAGGTGTCAAATTTCTCTATCACCTGATGCATCAGGGAGAATACGTTTTAATGTCTGTTTTGTCCATAGGAAATACAGACGTACTCTGCCTTCACACACCTACTTTCTCTGCATCATCACATTCTTTCATTTGTAAACCAAAATGTCGATAAATAACTTATTTTTGCAAGCAACCAAGGCTTAACTGGGAGGTATTTACCTTACCCCATGATCAGGGTTAATTTGTGGCTCCAGACATGGAACTCTATTCCCTCCGCACCCAAGCACAATTTGCCCAATAAGGGTATTTCTTGCCTCCCTTGGCGATCGGGAATAACCGGCTCTGCTTAAAGTCATGCTGTATGCACAGATGGGGAAGAGGCGATCAGAGAGGGATACTGAAGTCTCTACGAGGCTAGCATAGGAGAAACCGGACTCCCCTGAGCTCCTACCTCATCATTCGTTGTCAGCTCCAACATGTAGGGGGAGGGCAATTCTGCAGTATTTTCCTAAAGAGATCCTTTATTGAAGTACATAATTTGGATAGACCTGTGGTGCGTACCCCATCAGTAATATTTCTCTTTCACAGACTACGAACATCCTACACAACCACGTTTCCTACATCTCCACAACAACATCCAGATTTTAGGACCTTAACACTCCTACTTACCCCCCATAGCCACAAAGGTCTTATAACATGACTCGAATACACTGTGCAAGCAGAGGACCAAGTAGCAAGCCAACTTTCAGAAACAAGTGGAATCTCGAATTATACAGTCCAATATCTGAAGCAGACTGGACATATTGCTGCTGACACCGTCAATCAATCAAGCGAGCGGTACTTGTATAGCGCTGCTTATCACCCTAGAGGTTATCCAGGCGCTGTGATGCGGGTATCAGACGAAGAGCCAGGTCTTGAGTCCCTTCCTGAAGTGGGTCAGCAAGGGTGAAGTGATGAGGTGAAGAAGGGTTTTTCAGGACTTGGCAGTGAGGTGGTTGAAGGATCTTCCTCTGGTGTGGCAGCGTGGTATCTGTGCGAGGTCACCTGAGGTTCCTGGGAGCTCGTGGAAATTCAAGCACTGGTTCATGTAGGTAGGTCCTTGGTCGTGGAGGGCTTTGTAACGAGAGTCAGAAGCTTAAATTGACATCTCTTCTGGATGGGGAGCCAGGTCCATCAGGTGCTAGGTGATGTGGGTCCTCTTGGGCAGGTCGAGGATCAGTCTGGCTGGTGCTTTCTGGATCGTCTGGAGTCTTCATGAGTTTGGTGGTGGTGCCTGCATAGAGTTCATTGCCGTAGTCCAGCCGCCTGGTGGCGCTCCTTCTTCCAATAGTAGGCTGCATGTCATTTACATGATGATGCGCTGACTGAGCAAAGACTTCCTGTGTAGGGCAAAGGATGCTTTTTTTAATTAAAAATCCCCCCCACCCCCCAACCACACTTTACACTTAGCATGGGAGTACTCCTGGGTTGGAACATGCTGTTGCACTAATAGAAATGTCAGATTTTAGCATGCCGCTAAACCCAAAGTATGTCTACTGGGCTTTGTCAAGAAGGTTCCAGTCTGGCTGAGGAGTTTCACTGCAATAGCACCGTTCTTGGCAAAGAGCAGAGTCCAGCGGCGTAGATGCACCTTTTGCCGACTGAGGCAGTCCCTGCATTTGCCACCTGCGACGGCCCGCAGGGTTGGAGGTAGAGTGGGGGTGTGTGGCTGGCGATACCTGCGTTTGCTGCCCCGCAACGGCTGCAGGCAAGAGCAGGGTGGGCCGCTGCCTCCGAAACTTGTGACCCCTCTCCGCTACGCCACTGGCAAATATCGCAATGTGCTGGGGGCAAGGTACAGGTCTCAACCGAGACAACGGACTTAAGGATCTTCTTCTGTATTGCAATGAGTAACTGGAGGCATATGCAGAAACATTATTCTCTTCCTCCCGACAGAGGCATTTGGGGACCACTGAAAAACTATTTGCAGTACCAAGTAGATGAATCGGAGACAATGCTTAGATGCATATAAAATATGCAAAACCCTCTTGTGAGAAGCTGGCCTGGTATACGATATACACCTATGTAAGTTGACACCCTGCACCAGTCCAGACAACCTATATGGTGATTTAGGAGGTCTTAGACAACCATAGAAAGCTCTCTAAGTGGTAGCTGTGGAGAGCAGCCTTCAGGCTTAGTCCAGAAGGAGCAGCTTGTTTTACCAGAATGCAATCTTATAGGTATAGATTAAAATGAAAAAGAACCACACAAGGCATTTATAAAAATATGTATTTATTATACAATACTCCAACACGTTTAGATATCTCCTACCCGGAGATATGCACAATGCACACAATACTTTGCATAGAAATCACGTAAATAGCACACAATACACAGTGAACCCCAGGGGGGGGACCAAGCCATATATTAAGAAAGTAGTATAAGAACCACAACTCGCGTCAAGACAATGTTGAGAGGACGTAGAAGTGCCGGGCCCCCAAGGAACCACCCAAGGTGAGTGACTAGGAACCCCACAGAGATCGTGTCCAGTGTGGGAACACGACTGCGTTCTCCGTACAAATCAACGTGTAAGTCGCAGTTGTAATTTTAAAGGAAAAGGACCCTTCCTAGCGGACCCTGAAGAAACCCCGTGGAAGACCGAAGGTTGGAGATACACCCCACCCGTGGATACCCTAGTACCCACGTTACCTACACCAAGGAAGCCGGGTGCAAAGGTGCAAAGTGGTGTCGGAAACCGCTGTTGTTTCCAATTGAGGACTTCAGGAAAGTGCCGCTGCTGGAGAAGGAGAAAGTGTCCGGTGGATTCTAGTTGAGAGGTACCTGCAAGCAGAGGGGACAGAGTCCATGTCACTCAGGTGTGACCCGAAGACCTGGAAGACGAATGCCCACCAATGTCGGGTGTTGCAGGAGAGGTGACCAGGACTCTGCAGCTGTGAGGACCAGGTGACGCTGAGGAAGACCAGGAGCAGTGCACGAGCTGTCCCACGTCGGATGTCGAGTGTTGAGGGGTCAGTGTCCGTTGGGAGCACCAACAAGCCTTGGCAGCTGCAACCCATGCAGAAGTCGAAGAAGGTGGAATGTCTAGACCATCAAGGTCCAGGGGACTCACCACAAGCAGGGGAGTCAGGGCAGGCCCCGAGCAATCAGGGGAGCCCAACAGAAACAAAAATTACCCTCAACAGGACCCACAGGACGGAGGCACTTGAGTCGCAAGAGGACCTTGAGCAGCTCACCAAAAGATGCAGGCCACAATGCAATCGAGGAGGTGTGGTTGAAGATTCTGGTCACTGGAGATGCTCGAGGTTGGGGCTACTTGGAGCCCGAAGATCTTGACGGAAGGAAGCCAACAAGCCTTGGCAACGGCAAGTCGACGCGGTGCACAGGGGTTCGGTTCCTGCGGCTCCCACGAGGGATACTGGCCTCAAACTTGGTGAGAAGGCAGGGTAGGCTTTGAGAGCTGTGGAGAACCACCACCTGTGATGTTGAACCTTTCGGAGTCCGTAGGAGCTCAGGATCAGCAGACCGGTCAGCTTGGTTGTGGAGCCTGTGGATGCAGGAAGTGACTCCTTCACTTCAAGGGAAGTGTCTTGGATGCCCACAGACCTTGGAAGGTTCCTGTATGGTGCACAGGCACGGGCGATGCAGCAGGCTGAAAGGGGGACGTTGTCGAGCCCAAACGAAGTCCAGAGTGCCCACACAGTAGAAGTTGAAGTGGTATCTGAATTGAATCGTGCCCCACGACAAATTTAGGACCCACCCACAGGTAAGCCCTTAAGTACCCAAAGGAAAGGGTTGGGACGATTCAGGGGACCCTCCCAGGGGAGGGTCTTGACAGTGGGGAGGTTACTCCCATGTCCTTTGTCCAGTTTCGCACCAGAGCAGGAGCCAAAGGCTCCCAGAGCTGGTTTGAACTGGACTATGCATGGGGACACCAAATGTGCCCCTGATGCAGACTGAGTGGCGCTGGCAAGCGCACCCACCCTGCCCCAATACACTAAATCCTGTCTGGGAGGTGGTCACACCTCCCTGTGGCAGGATACCCATTGTTTTGTTGGTTCAGCAACAGGAGGGCAGAATCGTATCTCTGGTAGGCAGCAACCATTTTGTGCTGTCCGGGTCTAGAAGACTGGTACCGGGAACATGGAGATCCTAGCGGAGGGCTCTTCTAGTGCTTGGAATCATACCTCCCACACCGTTTACGGTGTGGGGGTATCATTCCAACATGTTTGAAACCAAACATGATAGGATTTGTTGCAGCCAGTTTCAAGATGGTCATCGCATAATTACGAGGTGCCCCTCTATATGGTTTATGGCTGCTTCACTTACAACCCGGAAGAATGGACTCCATAGACTGTAGGGTTGTCCTGCTCATGCAGGGTTACCCTCACACTTAGAACCAAGCACCCTGCCTTCAGGATTACGAAGGCCTGCTATGGGGTGACTTATAGGTTTTAAGTGCAGTGACCCTAGATATAGGAAACCTATATCTTTAGTAAGTGGTGCTAGCACCGTCTTACACAGGCTGCAATGGCAGGCCTGTAGTTACAGTTTGAATTGTCTCCCATGGGTGGCATAATACATGCTTCAGCCCATGAGGGACCTCTGGGGTACCCATGCCCTGGGTACCTTAGTACCATAAACCAGGGACTGATAAAGGTGCCCCAACATCCAGTCTGGGATGTACCCAACTACTGAACATAACAATTAGGGGAGAAAGCAGAGAGACTAGGGTCCTGATTAGCAGGATCCCAGTCGGACTAGTCAAAAACAGCTTAGCACCAGGCAAAAAGTGGGGGTAACCATGCAGAAGGATTATACCTCCCTACACATCTCAATCAAAAATGTGTCTTAATACTTCTGTGCTATGTTAATTTAGCTAGGATTTAGACTGGCTGCCATTGGCTACATAGTGTTCAGGCGCCCGCTCCAAATGCTTACCTTGCACTTATACCCTGCGGACTGTGTGAGTTAGTGGTACGCCTTCAACACAGCTGAAATTATATCTGACCTTCACACAGGGTGTGTTATATGGGTGGGGATGGTGGGGTTTCACTTCCTCAAAGGGGAAAGTGATAGAGGGGTTTGGTCAGGACTAATTGACCACCTTGATGTCATACTATACATCAATGCACTACTGGTGCGGATGATGGCTCTCGTGCTTTCTCCTCCTCCCCAGGTATTGCAGGGTATCGTGTCAGAATGTTATCCTTCTAGCTAGAGTATGAACTTGCTCTTGTTTGTAATAGATGAATAACTATTAACGGTAACCACATCTTGCTCATGAAGAGTGCATAGACTAGCCAGTTTACTAAACACTTCCCCAGACACAATGTGGCATCTACTGCTGCTTCCCATCTATACACACATTTAAGTCACTACATCTTAGCGTGTCCCCTGTTAATCATATCTAATGCTCTATCTGTGGGGCAACAAATGTACCAGTATGTATCACTGAGTAAGATGTATGATGTGCCATTTTAGTGGTGTACTATTGTTATTGTACTAAGAAAACCAATAAAACAAATAATTTACTTACCACAACCCATGCTCACAACCAATTTAGTGGAAACTGATTTCTTCATTGACTGAAATGTTTGAGGTCTTGTAATAGGCTGGACGCCAGGTTCTGGACTAAGGCAGGGAGTGGCTACAGCAAATTGTTTACTGGGTAATGCAGGAACTTGTTCATTGCTCGTGGGCCAGGAAACAAAAAATGAATAACCACCCCCAAAATACATCTTGCCATGAGCGACAGCCCTTACTGTTAGATTGTGAACTTTTGTTGGACTGTGGGATGGTAGGGGCTGTAGAAACATCAGAAGACAGCAAAGCGATTAGAAAAGAAGAAAAAGTAGCAAAGGACTCTTTCTTATATTCCAAAGCAAAACGGAATTTTTCTGTAGGCGGAAGAACATTTTCTGGGCTCCACGCTGCCATCTACATGGACTTTCTCCCACCCTTGCCTTGCACTGTAAGCACATGTATCGTTTTATCAACCTCAGCGGATGACAGTATGTAACTACAAGTTACTTAAAGATGGCAACAACAAATAAGTGGGTAAGCTATCCTACACATGTCGGACTCACATGTGAAAGACAATCCAGGCCAGGTGGCAACAATGAACTTGCCTGCCTTGGCATACCTCCTCAGAATGAATCCGGTAAAAAAAAAAAAAAAAAAAAAAAAAAAAGGAGGCATGCACACATATTGGGGAGGCGTGCAGGTATTTTTATTTTTTGATTATTTATTTTTGTGTTTTATAGAGCGCAAACTTGACCCGTTAGGGTATCAGAGCGCTTTACAGAGTCATAGAGTTGTACAAGAGGCATGGAATCACAAGAGTATACCATAATTTGGGAGGGGGAGAGGTGCTGAATAGAAGAGGGATACAATGTACAGTTTACATTACAGTTGCTGAAGACAGGCCCCAGGTTTCTTGGTGGGGTGAAGGGTCATCGGAGGGAGGCAATAGCCGTGAATTGATCAGGGTCTCTGTGGCGGTTGAAGGTAAGGGTTTAGAAGAGGAATTTACCCATGAGGAAGGATTTGGCCTCCTTTTTGAGACGTGCAAGAGAGGGGATTCTTCTGATGGCGGGTGGGAAGGAGTTCCATATTCTTGGCGCAGCCCCAGCGAACGCCCGATTATAAGTTTATTTTTTTCGAAAGCGTGCAGGCTGGAGTAGGAGGTCTCTGGCGGACCGTGAGTTTCTGATTCCTCCGGATACCACAAGTTTCTGTGCAAGATATGCAGGGGAGTTTGAGTACAAGGCCTTGTGTGTGATGCATGCCAGCTTAAGCTGTATTCTGGCCTCGAGAGGAAGCCAGTTCAGCGCTTTCAGGTGTGGAGAAATGTGATCAAATTTCCTTGTGCCGGTAAGTAGTCTGGCGGCCGCATTGAGGCAGGCTTTTAAAGGTGCTAGGGAGATCATCTTATATATTCTCTCCCACGTGTCTCAGATAGTCCCAGTGGGTCCCTCGATTTCCATAAAAGTATGTGCCTCAATGAGTCTTTAAAGTTTTCTTTAGGTACCCCTCATCTTCCACCAATGGTTCTCGCTTTCTTCCCAATGTTTTTCCTTCATCCTCCACTAATATTCATCTCATCTTCTCCAGAGGGTTGGTCAATTTGCTACACCATTCATCAAGTTTTCCCGTAATTTGCATTCATACCTCAATATTTCTGACATGAACCTCCCCACAATGTTTGTTTTTCATGTTCTTCTAATGTTACTCGCATCCTCTCAATGCGCTTATCAGTCGCTCTTATCTTCCTCCTTGTGGATAACATCTTTCCTCCAAAGCGTCTTATTCAAACAAGGCCTAATCTTTAAAACAAAGTTTAGCTCCTCCTCCTCCAATTTCACTCTTTTAGTTTTTATCTTATCACCTCAATGATTGTCCCTTATCGCTCTCAGTGTGGTGGTCTCGAGCAATTAAGATGTCTTAGGTCGAAGCAGGCATTGAATATATATATATATATATATACACACACACACATACATACATATACACACACGGAAAAAAATAACAAAATAGAATTAAAGTAAATGGGAGCATCGTGTCTTGCATATAACCTGACTGACCTACCCACCAGGCCTTCAATCGTTGAGGGAGGACAGCATTGAGGCTGGACGAGTTGGCACAGCTGTTGTCTGTCCTCCTTGCACTCCTGGTCTGAAAGCTCGTGCTACAGCACACAGGGGAAAGGAAGGCCTAGACTCTGGATAGGGGAAATGGGCCATCCCTGCAGAAGAAAGATTGAGTGAGGCTCCACCATATCTCAGTGGAGTTCTGGCTTACTTGTTGGTGGAAGATAACTCGCAGCCAACCAGTGTATCCTCCTCGGTTGGACATATGACTCATTTGAGCCCTAATCTGGCATCAGCCAAGGTCAGTGTATACCTCATAAGTTCATGCCTCAGTTCTTGAAATAATACCGTATTTCTCTCTCACCTCAAACTATTGGCTGTTTGGTTATCATACTGTCTCTTAGAACACGCGTTCATTTTAGTGTAGGAGTTCCATTGTTTTAAGCAAGTGGTAGATTATTTATGAACATAAAAACCATATTAGAAAAGTCTTTCACAGCTAAAATCAGCACATTAAGTATGCTAAATTAATGTTTATCTGAATTGTGTTTATTGTTAAGTATGTAAAAGTAGCAGTACTTAATCAGGTCTCATTTTTATAGAAAACGAGGTGTGGAAAAAAATGACAAAAAGATTTTCTTTCGAAGTAAGATTTGACAAGTATGATACCGCAGTCTATATCTTTCTTGGAATAAATATTTGTTTTTAGGTTTGGCTTGACAGCCCAACTGTCCGCATACCTTAGGTGATCAACAGAAAAAAATGCTTTAAGAAGCAGTACTGAGGGGCTTTGGCTCTGCCCTCTACACGTTGGGTACCTTCACCAAAGCATTTGAATGGACAGAAACTGTGTACTTAAGCCCAAAAAAGGAGGGGTTGTTGCACTGCTACTGTATCTTGAGGGATTTCCTCCTAATACGGTCGCAACGTTTGAACAATGTGATGGTGCACAGAAGGGGAACCCTCGACCATGCTGCAGCACATCAAAAGGGCTAGATATAATTTTTTCGTGTCTGTGCCATGCCTGCTGCTTTTATACTTAGCCTTTTTTAATTGTTTAAGTCCCTCTTGCCACGTACGAATCATATTTGTATATGTGCATTTAGCTGTTAGCCATACCTCGGCAAGAAAACAAGACAATCAAAATTGGTTCTTTGATCAGTTGTGCATAAATTGGCCAGGTAAAACAACTTAAGTTCAGCTGCACACATCCGAGCAAGCTGGCTAAGTTGCTAGAGTAATTTTATCTGGCCGTGTGCGGTGGGAACCTATTGCAATTTAAGAAGCAAATATACAACTGAAATGATGCATTCATTGCTGAAATATACACAGAAACTGGATTGAAATACATTAAATGCAGCAGAGTAATTCGCATTTGTATCAACATCACTCGCAGTTCAGAATTCAGAGTATGGCTTTACTCCTTTAAGTTTAGGTTGAAGGAAAGTCAACTGGATGCCCGTTAATCCAAACTTCATTTCCTAAGTGTTCTATGCATTTTTTTTTACTGAACACAATTATTCTGTTAATTTACCCTTGTTGTGAGCCATTGAACGATGAGTAATATCACTTTCATGTTGCACTGTGAAGCAGTTGCATTTGTTTCCGGAATTCGCATGTAACACGGAAAAAAGCTTGAAGTAGGAAGGCAGCACAACCTATAAAATAAAAGAAAATATGGTTTAAAGACATTAGTGGTCACATGGAACTAAAATGCTACTATTCCAAGCCCTTTAAAGCTTGTCACGGACATCGCTAGGGCATTTAAAAATATATATATAATTACGAGTAATGTATTGGACTGCTCACAACTGTATAACACGAACAGGCCTGTTGTAAGCTATAAACAAAAGCAAAACTACGAAATGTTAACTAATGTATTTGCAAAATGCAGTTTTTAATCTCTCATCAGTAGAAGAGAACCTGTACTGCTTTTGCATCATTTTACTTTTGGAGGCTATAACCAGTAATAAGCAGTACCAAGAACTGCTTTACCTTCTCAGTCCTCCGAAAACAGAACGCCCTTAAAAATCCATCCGAAATAGGGACTTGAGGAAACATTTACTAAGAAAACTAGAGAGGTTATAGATGCCTACGAGACAAGATTCAAATATCCCTACTATCCAAGATATGGTGGTAATTTAAGGGTGAAAGTACCCATTTATTTATGCAGACGAATAGAATTTAACATAAAAATCAAATGGGGCATTCTGTTGATTTGTGCATAGGTTACTAAAACTGCTCGTGTTTTCAAGACGTAAAAAGTTAACAGAGAAAGGCCGTGAATATAAAACGCGACAACATATTCCAACATCGGGCCTTTGCAGCATGTAGTATACACAACAGTGTCCCTGCCACTGGGCGGAAAATTACAGAAGAAATAAAAAAAAAACAAATTACAGTGGGCCTCCGCTCAATGGAAGTTATTCGCTTCAGAGGAGCCGTACATCACTGCATATTCAAACTGCCAGCGAGGGAGAAACCCAAAACGCATTGCCGGTAGTTTTGCTACATGGATTACAGAGTGCAGCGTCTTAATGTCCCTTGTACAGTTTAGACGTACTGCATGCGAAAGCCCAATATGCAGTAAGGTCACGTTGCCACTAATAGACTGAGCGACAAGCACGCTTTGCCCGCAGAATCTTAAAATAGTTTGAGATGGAGCAATGCAACCAGCTGCAATACGAAAAGTTATTTAAACGTTTTGGAAAAACATTTTACTGCAACGCCGACCAACAGACACCTCCAAGTGAAAAATAAGCAACTTACACACTCAGCAAAAAAAAAACTCACCCACGCGATACCCTCCTAAACTACCGGAAACGGGAAGTAAGAATAATTGTCACATGACGCGCAGAGCTATCCCAGCCCACACAATGACATGGATGGTCCCATGAAATGGTCGGAGAAACTCAAAATCGAAGCGAAAAAATTGTTTATCTCAAAAAGAGAACATAAAAGTGGTGTTTAAGCATCAAGGATATAGATAATATTCGAACTGAAGTCTTTCTACGGACGTCTCCTATTTTTTTGAGGTGAAAACAGATCGGTCAATGAGCTAGAAGAAAGACTATAGTTCTCCACAGGCAAATGGAATCAGAAGCAAACTGCATTTCCTCGTAGTAAATAGACATAGAAAGACTACGATAGCAAATCCGCGGAGCGAGACCGATCGAATAACAAACCGTGGTTGTGTATTAACGAGCCACACTAACCCAATGGGGTTGCTTGTAGATGTGGGCGAGCTAACAAATTAGCGGGACGAGCCGAGCCAGTCAATGGTCTGGCTCGGTCCGTGCACGAGACGAGCTCTGAAAATATTTGCTATGTAAATCATGCAACAAACCACTAAAATATGATAACGTTTCTTCAAAATTAAAAAACAGTGCATTTCTTTAACATGTGTGGCACTGAGAAGTTCTTATTAAAAGTTCTAGTATTGTACTACTGGTAGTCTGAACTGACATATTTAAAAGTGCTTTCATTTTCTATTAGGAAAAAAAAAGTTTGGGTGAAATAAAATACTTGCCTAAGATCCCTCAATTTAAGCGGGTAAGCCACATTTCATCCAGGTTTTCTGATTTCACTTTGTACAAAGTAGTCTGTTTATTCGATTTTTTTCAATCATTAAAGACACATACAGCAATATACACATTAAACCTTAACATCCGTTAAAACATAATTTATTACAATTATAAAAACTGGATTTAAAAATTAAAAAAATTAAATTAATTGCAAAATGTTAATATAGCACGTGTTGTGTCTAAAACAGATTTTACGTCATTAAATATACAATTTTCATGATCATAGTTACTAATAACTAATAAGCACCACGTGATATACGTGTAAGAGGGAGATTTGGTAGGATCCAAGACTTCCACAGTTAAAATGTGTATAGACACATACTAATTATTACACAACCGGGTTGACATTCGAGGTGCTTAATTTGGTCATGTTATTCCTACGAATGTCCCACATCCTACTTAAAAATTTTGCGAGTGCTATTACAATGTATTCTTGTAGATTTGTTTTCAGAATACGAAGTGCAGTATTGCTCGATCTTGTGCCAAATTGAGCACAAATCGGTTTTAACCATTTAACTCTGGGGCACTTATAAGCTGGACAAACAAATAAAATATGCATTATAGACTCGTCTATCGATGGACAAACTGAACATTTAATGTCATTTAGGTTTTGCCATGTTGACGTGAACGTTTTTATGGGAAGTGAGCCAACTCTAAACTGGTGATACAGTTTCCTGTCACTTGGTTTAGGAATAAAATCCCAATAAGCTTCAAACCTCGTTTCAAGCTTATGCTCCAAAAAGATACCAGTAAGAGAAGCATTTGGGGTAAGTGAGATGGACTTAATAAAAACCATATTCCAATATGCTTCCTTGTAGTCATTCTTTGAAGGAAACGAGCTACCTGCTGGATCCTCCCACAGATGTCTTAACCCCATGTAAACCAGCGTACCCCTAATCTTTTGCAACCATTTAATTTTATTTGTTTGATCGTATTCTTTAACATATTTTAATGCATTGGCATAGGTTATCAACTCCGGCGTAGTCCAGAGCCTTCTCCAGTGGGCTATAGGCCTAGAGCGTTCCATCTCCTCAAATGCAGTGCAGCCCAGATCTAAGAAAAGGGGTTTGAGAGGGGTAGATTGAGGGAGGCCAGTTAGCGATCTCATGAACTTATTCTGGGCTATAACTAGAGGTGTTACATTTTCAAAGCCCCAAAGCTCTGCTCCATATAATATTGAAGCCCTAATCTTAGCGTTGTAGATCGTTATTGCAGGCCCAACCGGCTTGGATTTTGAGAGTCGGTGCTCTTTTAATAAGACACCCGCTAAATGGGCATGCCTAAGGGTCAATATGTCAATCTGTGGCTTCCAATTTAGCCTCCTTCCTAGGGTAACCCCCAAATATGTAAAAGTGTCAGTTTGTTCCAACAGAGTGTTGTCCATGACTACTCTCCCCTTCACTATTTTATGTCTTTGTAAGACCATGAATTTCGTTTTGTATACATTAACAACTAGCTCATGGTCCTTGCAGAATGCCATAAATCTATCCAAGGCACGTTGGAGACCTATTTGTGTCTTAGACAGAATTAGGGTATCATCTGCGAACATTAATAGAGGTACCTTCGTGCCAGCAAGTATAGGTGCATCTGTTGGATATGTTGAAAAATAAGTGACAACCCTATTAATGAACAATGAGAAGAGAGTAGGAGCCATGACGCATCCCTGTCGAACCCCTTTTCTTACTGGGAACCGATCCGTTACCCTCCCTTGTGATCCCCAATGGACTTGGGCATAATTTGACTCATGCATTTTGACAATTAAAAACAGGAGTTCTGAGAGCATCCCTAGTTCCTTTAGTATTTCCCATAATTTAGAACGGGGAACTAAATCAAACGCAGACTTTAAATCTATAAAAGCTGCGTATAAAAAAAAGTTTGGGTGAAATAAAATACTTGCCTAAGATCCCTCAATTTAAGCGGGTAAGCCACATTTCATCCAGGTTTTCTGATTTCACTTTGTACAAAGTAGTCAGTAAATGGGTATCTATTTGTCTTTCCTAATGTTAGGGCTTTATTTTTACCTCTTAGTGCATTTTCTACAGTTTTTGAAATATAGCACAAACGACGCAAAGGTATTGGAGCTCCAACATGAGCACCAGTTACATTACACAAGGTC
This sequence comes from Calotriton arnoldi, assembly GCA_963921515.1. Lineage (NCBI taxonomy): Eukaryota > Metazoa > Chordata > Amphibia > Caudata > Salamandridae > Calotriton > Calotriton arnoldi. Next base: position 90,037 of record CAWUFW010014012.1, on the reverse strand, counting down.
ACATGCATTGTTTATAACAGTGGTCTTCAAACATTTTAATGCTGTGCCCCCCAAGTGAAAGACAACCATTTGCAATGCACTAGGCCTTGCATTTTTAGATTAAGAGCTATTGGCGTTGTAAATGATAATGTGTTTTATCAATGTGTTTTTGTTTGGAGTATAGTGGATGTATGAATAGAGCTATAGCTGCAGCATTGCATAGAGGACTTAGAATGATAAATTACCATTGGGACTAGAGAACCAGCTGCAGTATTGTGTAGAGCAGAGGTCTTCAAATTTTTATTAGGTTGAGCCCCCCCAGCTAATTTTTTTTAGATGTCGGCCCCCCCACCCTTCCCCCCACCACCTGACAGAAATTTTGGGAATCTTGTACACTACATAATCGACCACCATTTTCAGGGGTAATTACAATTAAATAAAACACATATCCATCCAGATGCCCTTCCCAAACACCTATGGATTGTTATTTAATGCACACCTCTAGGGGTGTAATCTATCCTTTGTTAACATGCATCCATCACAAAGTAGATGAGGAAAAAAGTGAATGGAACATACTAAATGAAAAAAATGAAATGAAAAAGGTAAAAGAAAATGAAAAAAGTGAGAAAAAAAACAACCAGAGCGTAGACACACATCATTTTATGATGCAAATAAACTAAAACCTTTGACCTCCATTAAAACAAAAATGTGCTGATACATCTCTTTGTTCAACGGGAACAACATCATTACAACAACGTGTTTCTAACTCACCACTTAAATGTGCAATATACCTTGAACCGTATCCGTGCCTTATCTTGCCAAACACAAGTGCTAATGTACGATTAAATGACCGTGAGCGTCCCCAGAGTATTTGAATCATCCCACGTGACAAAAATCATGAAACTAAACAAAATACGACCCCTCATTATGTGCCCCTTCTCAAACCCATAAAAAATAAAAACTGTGAAACCTGCAAACATTTCTCCTCACCAAATGTTTTGTTTAAAAAACATAATCATTGACACAGAAACAAAATTGCTTTAAAATGCAAACTAATAATAAATTCGTCCATGTACAATGTGTCTGAATGTTGCCAACTCAGTAAATGTCGACACTATCTTCATGAAATCGTTGCATAATTGAAACTGCAGGGAAAGCAAGCTGATGTGCTCAATGTGTCCAATTTTATCAGAGTAGTGAATCTCCAGTGTTGTATTTTCCTTTAACTGTTTCTTTCACAAATGTTCATTTTCATCACAATTTTCACATAGGGGTGCAAACTAACCGTTTGGACGGAAAGAGGTATATGTCAATTCTTCAGAAATTCCAAGGAGGCACGCAACAATTACAACACCTTTGAGCATCAAAAAAGTTTATAACACAGGCAATTAGGTGTGCATTCTACAATTTCTAAAGAATTGACATGCCCATACCTATGTAATTTAAAGAAACTTTGCCTCCTTTCTGTGAAGAACTAACCATCCCGGGACGGTTCTTTCCGACAGCTGAAATGCTTCCGCTGCAGTGGGAGGCAGGGAGTCTCCTGTGCTGCGAAAACAAAAACAAACTGCTTTCTCTGTTTTCTTTAACAAAAACAAAAGTATGGGCACGCCATGCCCCATCGATTAGGAAAGTGGGAAACAATCAGATGTTAGGGTGGAGTGCGTGCCCCCCCTGGGATGTTGTCGCGCCCCCCCAGGGGGGCGGGCCCCACAGTTTGAAGAACTGTGGTGTAGAGGATTTAAAATGAGGAATTTCTGTTGAGAGAAGAGAAGCAGGTAGCAGCAATGTGTATCGTATTTAGAATGAGGAATTGATGGGAGGATGTAGAATGAGGAATTGTAGACGAGAGCAGAGAAGCAGCTGCAGCTGTCTAGAGGACTTAAAATGAGGAATTACCACTGGGACCAGAGAAGCAGGTAGCAGCACTGCCTAGCGGGCTAAGAGGAATTACCACAAATGCAGCTGTAGCACTATTTAGAGGATTTAGAATGAGGAATTACTGCTGTGACTCGAGATATAATTGCAAAAACAACAGTTGATGGACAGAATGCAGAACAATGTCATACATTCACCCCAGTACAGAGATCTGGGCCTAAATCCATCGTTTTATTGCTCACCATGCCATTCCAGTTTGAACTCAGCCATATGCAAATCAGTCTTAACCATGTGCCTCATGGGAACAGTCCAGCCCGAACTGCCAAGCCAGGTCCTCGCTGGACTGGAAACAAGCATCCTAGGACCGGTTTCGGGGTTTCACCCCCTTCAGCCAGGATAGCTTGATTCCAGTGGCATGGAGAGCACGGGACCAACGTCTGGGCATACCCGTCCCACTCGGGGTGACAAATGCAAAAACAACAGTTGATGGACAGAATGCAGAACAATGTCATACATTCACCCCAGTACAGAGATCTGGGCCTAAATCCATCGTTTTTTTGCTCAGCATGCCATTCCAGATTGAACTCAGCCATATGCAAATCAGTCTTAACCCTGTGCCTCATGGGAACAGTCCAGCCCGAACTGCCAAGCCAGGTCCTCGCTGGACTGGAAACAAGCATCCTAGGACCGGTTTCGGGGTTTCACCCCTCTTCAGCCAGGATAGCTTGATTCCAGTGGCATGGAGAGCACGGGACCCACGTCTGGGCATACCCGTCCCACTCGGGGTGACAAATGCAAAAACAACAGTTGATGGACAGAATGCAGAACAATGTCATACATTCACCCCAGTACAGAGATCTGGGCCTAAATCCATCGTTTTTTGCTCACCATGCCATTCCAGTTTGAACTCAGCCATATACAAATCAGTCTTGACCCTGTGCCTCATGGGAACAGTCCAGCCCGAACTGCCAAGCCAGGTCCTCGCTGGACTGGAAACAAGCATCCTAGGACCGGTTTCGGGTTTCACCCCTCTTCAGCCAGGATACCTTGATTCCAGTGGCATGGAGAGCACGGGACCCACGTCTGGGCATACCCGTCCCACTCGGGGTGCCAAATGCAAAAACAACAGTTGATGGACAGAATGCAGAACAATGTCATACATTCACCCCAGTACAGAGATCTGGGCCTAAATCCATCGTTTTTTGCTCACCATGCCATTCCAGTTTGAACTCAGCCATATGCAAATCAGTCTTGACCCTGTGCCTCATGGGAACAGTCCAGCCCGAACTGCCAAGCCAGGTCCTCGCTGGACTGGAAACAAGCATCCTAGGACCGGTTTCGGGGTTTCACCCCTCTTCAGCCAGGATAGCTGGATTCCAGTGGCATGGAGAGCACGGGACCCACGTCTGGGCATACCCGTCCCACTCGGGGTGACAAATGCAAAAACAACAGTTGATGGACAGAATGCAGAACAATGTCATACATTCACCCCAGTACAGAGATCTGGGCCTAAATCCATCGTTTTTGCTCACCATGCCATTCCAGTTTGAACTCAGCCATATGCAAATCAGTCTTGACCCTGTCCCTAATGGGAACAGTCCAGCCCGAACTGCCAAGCCAGGTCCTCGCTGGACTGGAAACAAGCATCCCAGGACCGGTTTCGGGGTTTCACCCCTCTTCAGCCAGGATAGCTTGATTCCAGTGGCATGGAGAGCACGGGACCCACGTCTGGGCATACCCGTCCCACTCGGGGTGACAAATGCAAAAACAACAGTTGATGGACAGAATGCAGAACAATGTCATACATTCACCCCAGTACAGAGATCTGGGCCTAAATCCATCGTTTTTTTGCTCACCATTGCATTCCAGTTTGAACTCAGCCATATGCAAATCAGTCTTGACCCTGTGCCTCATGGGAACAGTCCAGCCCGAACTGCCAAGCCAGGTCCTCGCTGGACTGGAAACAAGCATCCTAGGACCGGTTTCGGGGTTTCACCCCTCTTCAGCCAGGATAGCTTGATTCCAGTGGCATGGAGAGCACGGGACCCACGTCTGGGCATACCCGTCCCACTCGGGGTGACAAATGCAAAAACAACAGTTGATGGACAGAATGCAGAACAATGTCATACATTCACCCCAGTACGGAGATCTGGGCCTAAATCCATCGTTTTTTGCTCACCATGCCATTCCAGTTTGAACTCAGCCATATGCAAATCAGTCTTGACCCTGTGCCTCATGGGAACAGTCCAGCCCGAACTGCCAAGCCAGGTCCTCGCTGGACTGGAAACAAGCATCCTAGGACCGGTTTCGGGGTTTCACCCGTCTTCAGCCAGGATAGCTTGATTCCAGTGGCATGGAGAGCACGGGACCCACGTCTGGGCATACCCGTCCCACTCGGGGTGACAAATGCAAAAACAACAGTTGATGGACAGAATGCAGAACAATGTCATACATTCACCCCAGTACAGAGATCTGGGCCTAAATCCATCGTTTTTTTGCTCACCATGCCATTCCAGTTTGAACTCAGCCATATGCAAATCAGTCTTGACCCTGTGCCTCATGGGAACAGTCCAGCCTGAACTGCCAAGCCAGGTCCTCGCTTGACTGGAAACAAGCATCCTAGGACCGGTTTCGGGGTTTCACCCCTCTTCAGCCAGGATAGCTTGATTCCAGTGGCATGGAGAGCACGGGACCCACGTCTGGGCATACCCGTCCCACTCGGGGTGACAAATGCAAAAACAACAGTTGATGGACAGAATGCAGAACAATGTCATACATTCACCCCAGTACAGAGATCTGGGCCTAAATCCATCGTTTTTTGCTCACCATGCCATTCCAGTTTGAACTCAGCCATATGCAAATCAGTCTTGACCCTGTGCCTCATGGGAACAGTCCAGCCCGAACTGCCAAGCCAGGTCCTCGCTGGACTGGAAACAAGCATCCTAGGACCGGTTTCGGGGTTTCACCCCTCTTCAGCCAGGATAGCTTGATTCCAGTGGCATGGAGAGCACGGGACCCACGTCTGGGCATACCCGTCCCACTCGGGGTGACAAATTCAAAAACAACAGTTGATGGACAGAATGCAGAACAATGTCATACATTCACCCCTGCATTCCGTCCATCAATTGTGTGATTTTGCTTTATCGCCCTAAGTGTGCCAGGTATGCCCAGACGTGGGTCCTGGGCTCACTGTGCCACTGGAATCAAGCTATCCTGGCTGAAGAGGGGTGAAACCCCGAAACCGGTCCTAGGATGCTTGTTTCCGGTCCAGGGAGGACCTGGCTTGGCAGTTCGGGCTGGACTGTTCCCATGAGGCACAGGTCAAGACTGATTTGCATATGGCCAGGTCTAAACTGGGGTGGCATGGTGAGCAAAAGAATGATGGATTTAACCCAGATCTCTTGACTGGGGGTGAATGTTTTGATTTGTTCTGCATTCCGTCCATCAATTGTGTGTCTTTTGCTTTATCAAGATATAATTGCAGCACTCCCTAGAGGAGTTAGAATGAGGAATAAATGTCGGGACCAGAGAAGCAGCTGCAGCACTGCCTAGAGCAACCTTAAAATGAAACACTGCTACATTGTAGGGCAAATAAAATAACTTGTAAAACAAAATCCCTAGACGTTTTCTTTTTGCTATAAATAAACCCTCAGTAACATAAATATAAACATAAAATCAATGAAATGGTGCAGGTTGTTATACTAATTATTTGATATACGCCTTAATATAGAAGCACGTTCTTTAAAGGTTGCCTTGGAGATTGAAATAAATACATGAAGCAACCAAGTACTTAGTTGTGACTTTCAACGTGCATCAACAAAACGCAACTATAAAAAAGCACCACAAAATTTTAGCACATGTTGTCAAGTTTCCAAGCCCTGTGTTGTTAGTAATAAAGCGCATTTACTGGGTTGTTTTCACTAAATGTGGAAAGTACAGCAAAACATCAGTTGAAATGTTTTATACACTTCCCCTTGTACTCGCAGCACAAATTTTGTAGGGCCCAAAAATAAATCTTTGCCTTTTTCAATAAATTTTCTTTTGCTGCAAAGATATCGTAACTTCCTGCCAGCCTTATATGCAGCCGCGGTCCGTGCAGGTAAGAGCGGTGAGGTGGTGGGGCCGGGTCAGGGGGGATTTCGAGGGTCGATGCCGAGGGAAAATTAATTATTTATTTAATTTTCCCTCAGCATCGTCCCTCGAAATCCCCCCTAACCCGGCCCCACCACCTCACCGCTCTTACGTGCACGGACCGCGGCTGCTTATAAGGGGTTACCATTATCACCAGGTGAAATAACTGCTCACCGTCAGGATAAGGTAAATGTAAGAGGTTTAATAAAGGGCGTATTAGAGCTTATAATACAATAGTGTCATTTGGGTATTCAAAGGACTTGAGGTACATATCCAGAGAGAGCAACTCCATCTTATATACTTGCAAAGACGTCAGTAAACAGAGTATAATTAAAGCGCAGAAAAAACCAAGTCTCGCAGAGCAGCGCATGCGGGAAAAAGGCCGCTGCAGTTCCCATTGACCACCCTCTCCCCGCCAGCTGTCAAGGCCTTACCTATTTGTCAGGGTCCACCATGCGGGCTGCCACCTTCAAACAAAACGGCAGCATGTTTTGGGTAGAAGTGCCAGTGACAGCATTAGACACACATAACTAGACTACAAAAGGACAGCTGAGCTGGGACAGAGCCAGAGGGGTGTCAAACATGCCTTTGTAGGGTCAGTACAGCTGTGGTGAAGTTAGGCACGTGACAGGCACTTTTCTGGAAGGGCACTGGAGGTTTGCCAAAGTCACTCCCATGTCAGACTGTCCTTTGAAAGGCTAGCAAACCTAGGGCAGAGTCAGTCACTTGCCAAGCCCGCCACTGGTAGGCCAGTCGGGCTGCGTAAGTCAGTTGCATGTCAGGCTGTCTTGAAAAGCCTGGCAGAGACTGTATGGCATTTGACTGCCTCTGCCCCGGCCCTGCCAGCATTTCAAGGAACACAGGTGTGATGTGAAAGTATCCCATGTTCCCTTTGGGCCAGTCCACCTCTGATTGGGTGTAGGAGGCACAAAAAAACGTTTTCTTTCTGAAATTCTCAGAGAGGAGTCTGTTGTCAGCAGTCGGACAGCCAGTATGTCCTGGACCCCAGTGCAAGGAAGGGATTTAGCCCTTGACTGCCAATGATCATGGCTCAGTGGGGCCCTCGGTCCTCTGTGCGCCGGTGCCGCTGCACCTGCTGCACCAGGGGAAGATATGCCCCGGTTGTCAGGCGCCGCGCTCTGACATTGCACTCGACTCTCCCTCTTCCCTGGTTTACGGTTTTAAAAGGCAGCAGCGGGGTGTTATTATCGGGATTTCCAGCCGGGATTCGACAATGAGTGAAATTCAGCACAAGCCTCTTATTGAACACTGGAGGCTGGCCGACACCGAGATGACTCCTGCATAACGAACCTAAGCATAACATTGAAGATGGTCTTTTCTTCAATGCAGCCGTGGAGGTCACAGGTGAGAGAGAGCGGAGGGGGTGAAGAGCTCGTTAAAATGTATTAGAGAACTTTCATCCCTTTCTGTAACATTTTAATCGGCCCTAAAAAATCTTTATAACCCATTTCTGTTATGGGAGCCTCAGGCAGACAGAGCACTTCGTGTTGTTTTTCACAAATATACGGCGTATTATCTAGTATTTAAGGAGTTTAAAAAAAAGTCTTGCCTGATGTCTTGAGAAGTGTGAGCTGACTAGTGCTAAGTGCTGGGCAAGAAGCGACGTCATGAGCCCAGCGGTCGAAGTGCATTAAAACAAGCCACACTCTCAAGTACCTCCAGAGACACCTTGAGGCGCCATTAAGGCGCCTGCAGTTACCAATGTGTGTTGTTCTCCAGCCCATGTTGCAGATCGTCCAAGTGCTCCGGAGGTGCGCAAGGGAAACAAGCATTGGCATAGCCAATAGGTCTCGCCTTTGGGACCTTATAAGTGTTTAGCCATGCAACAGTTGATGTTGTTGCACCAAGGATATTGTGCTGGATAACTAAACACTTATAAGGTCCCAAAGGCGAGACCTATTGGCTATGCCAATGCTTGTTTTTTGGGCAGATGGTTAGCTCGGAATGTGTAATTGAGCATACCCTGATCTTACAAAAAAAACTAAAACAGAATAATGTGACTGTGTGTCATAGGAGCAGCACTGTACTGTGTAGAGTGGAGTTTGGTTGACTGGATGTAAGAAGGATTTGGAATTTGGAGGCAGAGCTTGAAAGTATGTTTGAGGGGAAAAAAGGGATACAATTGAAGATATAGTGATCTCAAGCTGTTATGTAGGAAATTGAGGAAGTAGTTGACCAAGGTGAAGCTCCACCACATGTACAGGTGATGATGCTTGTTTAGGAATGAGCTCAGGCAAGGTATGAATGATAGCATGATAGAAGGATGTCGGGGAGATGGAAAGGTGTGTCGTGACAGGGCAGTATGGAAAAGCAGTCTGTCTAAATGTTCCAAAAGCAGTCCGTCTCGGATTATAGCAAAGCGCCGCCAAAGGGGGCCTAGAGGGCCGGCGCCATAACCGACGCTGAGCCCCCGGATAAAACTGTTTTTTGCGCGCCAAGGAGCAGGGAAGCTCCCGCGCCCCCCCCCCCTGCTGTGACCGCCAGATAGGCGCCGCCCCCCCCCCGGCCAATGGGGGACAAGGCGCGATACGAACCCCCCAATGGGGGAGACCTAGCACACGGCGGCCCAGCACCTGTGGGGGGATATAATCGCTGCTCCCCCAGGTAAGCTCTTATCTTTGGGGAGCGGGGGAGCAGCACCGGCGAGATTCTGTAATATATTTTATGTATTCCATTCCTTACTCTTTGGATAGAATGAAGCTCAGTTTCCAATCCCAAGATTCCCTGACTTGATTTCCCAGGGTGGAGCAATGTTCTGTGTCACTCATAGTCGTTGAATTGTTACTCATAATTCCACTAAAATTATGTAAATGACACACATAGCAATCTGAAACCCTGGCAGCTATGAAAGAGGTGCTGTGTCTGGACGGTCTCATCGACCTAGGGGCCTTCTGGTAGACGTAGAAGGGTTCCTGTGTTCAGGGGCCTCACAGGAGACCGACCAGGAGGGCAGGGCCTGTGAGTGCTAACGAGCCACTCAAGGCCTCACAGACAAGAAGCCTGACTAATGGTGCAAGGAAAGACCACTGTGTCTCATGATGAACCCATAGGAAATAAGCTTGGGACTGTGGGACATGCTGGTAGTGGGTGTTAAGGTTTATTGTGCCTCGCTGTTTTTTCGACAAAGATTTCTGAGGCCTGCACCACAGTGTACTCGGGGCTTCACAGGAGAGAAGCCTGGGGCATACCGGTACCGGAAACGTTCTCTGTGTCGCGGGCCTCACTGGAGGTAGGCTTGAGGCTTGATTTTAAGCCTGCTCAGGTTTAATCAGTACTAAAAGCAGCTCCAATCTTTTTTTTTTTTTTTGTAAATCTTTTTATTAACTGTGCTCATATTATCAGACGTTACAGAACATTGTTCATAAAGCATGTGATAGAGATATTCCATTGTATTATGTAGACACATTTTACAGTGTTATGTACAGCGAGTATAGACACAAGCAGGGCATTCAAGTGGTACAACCCAATCCCGACTCACCCCCCTCCGCCCTGTATTTCCGCCAAGGCCCCCAGACCTTTTCCCATTTCTTAGGGCAGCCTCTACTCTTATAAATGGTCTCCTCAGCTCTCTGACACCATTCAAGGTCCCGCAGCCACTGATCCCACTGCGGAGGGGCCTGCGCCCCCCAGCCGCTGGCGATATTCCTTTTTGCAACCCCGGCTGCCAGTGCCAGCCAGATCTCATTGTGTCTGGACCAGTCAGTTGCCCCCTTAATCATTAACAATAACCATCTGGGCTCCCGCGGGACCGGTGAGCCCACAACCGCTGCCATTGTGTCCGTAACCCTAGTCCAGAAAGGCACTATCTCCGGGCACTCCCACAGTATATGATAGAAGGAGCCGTCCCCTCTACATCCCCGTACACATAGGGCCGACGAACTTCTGCCCCAGGTATACAAATGTGTGCGAGGGTAGTATACGCGATGTAAAACTTTTAACTGCACTAGGCGAAACCTGGCGCGAATTGCTATCTCCCGCGGGCTTTGCAGGGTGTCCTGCCAATCATCATCCTCCATGGCACCCACATCGCTCGCCCATCGCTCTCGCAGCGAAACCAATGGGTCAGGTTTGTTATTTATGAGTTTGCGATATATGGTAGACGTGGGTTTCTCCAAGATGGGATCCAGGAGCAACCTATCCTCCATGGGGGAGTACTCCGGGATGGACGTGCCACTCCGTATGTGGGAGCGTAGGGCGTGGGTGAGGCGAAGGTAGTGGTATTGCTGTGAGTCATGGAGATCGTACTCTTTCTTCAAATATTCAAAGGAGCGGGGGGCCATACCCTGCCATACGTCTCCTAAGTATTCGATGCCTATTAATTTCCAACGCCGGAAACCAGTGAGTCGGGTCACGTCTTCTAGGAGCTCGCCTTGCCATAGGGGGGTTCTGCCCGTCAGAGAGCCCTGCCACCCCAGGAATTTGTTGGCTTCCCTCCAACACTGGACCACTACCGCCGTGTGTGGGGGCCAGTCCTTCCGTGGCTTACGGGCGTAGAGCAATGGCTCACAATTGCCATCTGGCATTACCATCCGGTCGACCCTGTAGGCCGGTTCCGTCCTAGGCGCATACACCCAATCATTGACCACCTGTAGCTGGGAGGCCCAGTAGTACGATTGTATGTCTGGGAGGGCCAGCCCCCCATCATACACTCCTCTCGTCAGCTTGTGCAGCGCAATCCTGGGGTTGCCACCATCCCAGAGCAAAGTCCGCACTGCCCGGGATATTCGTGTGAATACCCCAGTCGGAATCGGATACGGCGTGTTTTGTAGGATGTATAGGAGTCTAGGCAGTGCAAGCATCTTGAACATTGCCGCACGTCCCATGAGGGAGAGAGGTAGCGACCGCCAATGACACACGTCATTTGCCAGGCGTATCAGTTGGGATTCCAAATTCTTGGCGTGGAACTCCGCCCTATCCCTGGTGATGTATACCCCCAGCTACTTAAACCCGTCAACAGCAAGTGATGCTGGGCACCTGGTCGGGATCCGCGGTGGAGGACCCGAAAGCGGGTAGATCACTGATTTTGCCCAGTTGATCGTGTATCCCGAATAGCTACCGAATAGTTCGAAGAGATGCAGCGCCCGCGCCATCGACTGGTATGGCCTGGCCATATATAACACTATGTCGTCCGCGTATAAGGAGATACGCTCTTCCCAATCACTGTTCAGTGCCAGTCCCCAGAAGGCCCCATCCCTCCTGATCCAGTGGGCCAGCGGCTCCAAGGCCAGCGCAAACAGGAGGGGGGACAGGGGGCAACCCTGCCTCGTACCCCTTCGGAGTTGGACGGCTCTGGACACCGTCCCATTAACTCTCACTCTCGCTGTCGGTTGCTCATACAGGAGGCGCACCCAGCTGCAAAATGTCGGGCCAAAACCTAATCGTTGGAGAACCATAAATAAGTACGGCCATTCAATACTATCGAACGCCATGGAGGCGTCTAGCGCCATCAGTGCCGTCTGAGTGTTCCCCACATCTTCGGTCATATGTAATACGCCATATAGGCGACGTAGATTATGGCGGGTGCTCCTGCGCGGCATGAAACCCGACTGGTCCACATGCACAAGATCCAACATAACCGGAAGCAGCCTATCCGCCAGGGCCTTAGCTAGGATTTTTGCCTCGGCGTTAATAAGCGAGATCGGCCGGTAGGAAGAGCATTGATCTGCCGGCTTGCCTGTCTTGTGAATCACTACGATCGTGGCTTCCCTCTGGTCAGGTGGGAGCCTTCCTATCTTTCGCGCTTCTTGATACATCTGAAGAAGGGGCCCCGTGATGACGTTCGCCTGCCGCTTAAATATTTCTACTGGGAGCCCATTTGGTCCCTGTGCTTTCCCAGATTGGAGGGAATTGAGGGCCTCCCCCACTTCCTCCCCTGTTAATTCTGCCTCTAGTCGATCTCTTTGTTCCTGAGACAGTGTGGGCAGATGGAAGTCCTGCAGGAATTCCGCACAGTCCTGCTCTGACCTGGTGCAAACCGGAGTGTAGACCCCCTCAAAGTAAGACGCGAACTCCTCCGCTATAGCCGTGCTAGTGGATGCTGATGGGCCTATCGCGCCCCGTATCTCAGCCACCCAGGACCGCTCACTATCCCGACGCTCCAGCCACGCCAAAAGCTTCAGTGCTTTATCCCCTAGATCATAGATCCGGTGTTGCGTGGCGAGGGAGTAGGCACGCGCCTCTCTCTCTGCCAACGCCCGGAGTTCCTTCTGTTTTAGGGCCAGTGTATGGCTGCGATCCACTGTGGGGGTGTCGCCGGCATCCCGCTCCAGAGCTGCTATCTCCTGTTCTAGCTGCCTGATCTGCAGGGACTCCTCTTTCTTTTTGCCCCCAATCAGGGCCTGGACCTGTCCTCTCAAGACGGTCTTGTATGCCTCCCATAGTGTAATGTGGGACTCAACTGACCCCCTGTTTTCTTCAAAATACAGCTTAGAGCCCTCCCGAAGTCTGTCTCCCAGGGTTGCGTCTCGAAGGTACCACGGGTCTATCCTCGGGAATGCCGCCTTGTTAATCGCCGGACCCTTAAGGATAACACTCACTGGGGAGTGGTCAGAGATTCCCGGGCCATGATATGGGGTTCCGCATATTCGCCCATCTGGTCGATACGCGCTAGCAAGTGGTCTAGTCTCGAAAAGGACCAGTGTCTGGCCGAGTAGAACGTGTAATGTCTGCGTGTGGGATGATGCGTGCGCCACAGGTCCCCCAGTCCCAGTGCCTTAGTGAAGCCCTGCAACCCATTTTCTCCCCGGAACCCCTGCCCCCCGCCCGAACGATCCAGGTCAGCATTCATTACCGCGTTCATGTCTCCCCCAACCAGAAGGATTCCCCGGGGAAGATCCGCCAGGAAGGAGCCCAGCCGTGCAAAAGTCGTGGTGTGAAGGCCGGGCGGGATATAGCATGAGCCCAGCACAACCGTACGGCCCTCCCATCTACCCGCCACTGCCGCCATGCAGCCCGAGTCGTCAGTCCACGCATCAGAAATGACCATGGGAAGGGCGTTGCGAATCAAAATACACACCCCCCTGGAGCCTGATGTAAACCCCGAGTGGACCACCATTTTGTACCCAAATCGGTCGAGTGCCTTGCATCTATTGCCTCTTAGATGCGTCTCCTGCAGGAGGACCACATCAGGGGTGTGCCGCTTTAGGTGCTGCAACACCAGAGTACGTTTGATTTTGTTACCCAGCCCGTTGACGTTCCACACCCATATTTTAACCTGTGTCTGTTCGCCCATGTATGGCCCGGGATCCCACTTTCCTCGGATAGACCCTGACCCTCCGTGTCCTATGATGGCCAATCTCACATGCAGAAGCACTTGTTTGATAATGAGAAAAACATAAAATTCCCCGCAAACCCGTCCCCTTCCCCCCCAAATCCCCCCTCCCTGCCTCCCTGCTCGGTGGGTCCCCAACCTCCCACCTTTCAAACTGGCAGAGTGCCTGTCACCCCATCAGCCCCAACTCAACTTGAAAGGGAACGTAAGCCTGCAGTCAGCAGAAAGAAGTATACTTAAGTGGCGGATATAACACCCACTATTATGCCTTTACCCTAGCTAATACGGCCATCTCCCCGAGCCCCCCCCCCCCAGAGCCCTCCCTGCCTGCACTGAATCAACATTTGGGGCATTTAGTCAGCCTTTCCCCAGAACATGCCCACCACACTGCAGTTCGGCAGACAGGAGTGTCCCTCTGAGTTCCCGTGCATCCCCATGGTCTCAAATACCTTGTGCCCCCCATTACCAAGGGTCAGGCTCACCCCAATGGGTTACGCCCACCCCCGTCATCCAAGCCCACTCTGTTCGTGACCTTCGGTGTCCGGCGCTGCTCCGTCAATGTCCACTGGGTCGCGGCTAGCCTGGCGGTTCTCCGGTCTGCGCGGGCCTCCATTTCTGCCCACTGTTCGCCACCCCTCCAACCAGTTGCTGGCCTCTGTCGGTGAATCAAAGAAATATGATTTATTGCCGTTCAAGATCTTGAGGCGAGCTGGGTATAGCATCATATACTTCACTCCCTGTTCTCTAAGGGCTCTTTTAACCCCTTCAAAGGACCGTCTCTGTCTTTGGACGTGGAGAGTGAAGTCCGGAAAGAAACGGATCGTGGCGTTCTCGAGCTGAAGGTCCCCAGATACCTGTGATGCTTGCAGGATAGCATCCCGATCGCGATAGTTCAGGATTCGGGCGATGATGGTACGCGGAGGGGCCCCAGGCTTGGGCCTACCCCCCAGTGCGCGATGAGCCCTTTCCACCGAAAAGAAGTTGGAGAGGCGCTTCGGCTTCAGGTGATTGAGTATGAGGTCCTCTACGAACCAGTCCGTGGATGGCCCTTCCAGCCCCTCCGGGACCCCCACTATGCGGATGTTGTTGCGCCTCGCCCGTCCCTCCTGGTCCTCCAGCCGCGCATATATGTCAGTCTGATTTTTCGGCAGGGCTGCTACCTGTTCTTCAAGTCTCTTTGTCTTGGATTGGAGGCTGCCGATCCCAGTCTCTGCCACGGCCACTTTATCCGACATTTTCCGGAAGTCTGCGCGCAGTAGATTAACCTCCTCCGTCACTGAGTCCAGTTTAGGCTCCAATGTGCCGCGTAGGTCCCTAATGGCCGCCATAATGTCTCTGAGCGACGGGTCGGGCCCGTTATCCTCGGTTTCCCCCTGCTGGCGCGCCCCTCGGAGACCATCCTCCTTTCCCATGGCCACCGTGTATTTGTCAATGTGGTTAGACTGGCCTTGTCCTACCGGTCTAGTGCGGCCCATTGCAGGAGGCGTACTCCTGGCGCACGTGGTGCAGGGGGACCGATGGTCGGCTCGCAGTGTATTTGTGGGGCCCTCCGGCTCCCGCCACTGACCTATTCGTCACCCACTGGAGCTGCCCGTTCTACCGCTCGCGCCTGTGTGGGGGGCTCAAAGTTCTGGCTAGGTCCCCTCCGCACTGCGCCCCGTTCTCCCTTCTCGGATGGTGGATTGTTAGTGGGCTGGGCGTGCTCGCGGGGGCCGCCGGTACTGTGGTGCCTGGGCTATGGCACCGTTGATGCACCCTCTCCCAGGACCCGGGACTCAACCCACGGGCCGCCTGCTCCTATGTAGTCCGCCGCTGTGTTGGCCGCCGCCCCCGGAGTATGTCGGATCCAACTGTCGCCTGCAGCGCCGGGTTCTTACCTCGCCGGGGGTCGTCACTGCTGCTCGCTACCCCTGTGTCTCAGGCGGTCTCTCGGGACGCATCCAGCTGTCCGAGTGCTACCGGAAGTTCAGCCCGGTGAGTGTCCTGTTTGGGGCCGGTGTCTTCTCCGGAGCTCCGGGCCCTGTCTCTATTGCCGCCGTAGCCGGCCACCGGCCAGACACCTCCCGCTCTCACTTCCACCATGTTGCGCAGCCTCTCCCTTCGAACGCTGCACAAGGCCACTCCCAGATGCTGCTGGACTGTGTACTTGCACTCTCCCTGCCCGACCGCTCCTCAGCAGGCTCTCCAAGGCGGGGCACTGTGCGTAGGCCCAGCTCGCCGCCGGCCTTCGCTGTCAGGGCCTCCCCGTGAGTCAATACCCGGGGATGCACCGCGGCTATAACCACTCCCGTGCCGCAGGCTCAGTCGAACCGGAGCCGCCTCCGGAGCAGGTCACGGCTCCTCCTGCTGCTGCACTTGTGCTGTCCGCCGCCTCAGGGGGTTAGTGGAGCGCACCACAGCAGGCGCGATCGGCCACACTGCTGCGGGGTCTCCGTCAGGCAATACTCTCCCCGATGGCGGGCGCCATTTTGCCGCTCCGGCTCGAACGGCCCGGGTCCCCACAGCACGGTGTTAACAGACCTGGGGGGGTCGTCCCAGGTACCGCTGCAATGCGCCACCCCCTGATACCATCACACGCCGTGGGGTGGTACTTGTGTGTCGGATTTTGCCGGATTTTGGGTGTCGTAAAGCTGACTGCTAGCGCAGTTCTTCTAGCTTGCGGCCATCTTCCTCGGCTGCAAGCCACGCCCCAAGCAGCTCCAATCTTAACAAGAAAATTGCCAATACTTCTTTAAAAGCTAGTGGCTGTGTTCTGAAATGCACGCCTTGCAGATGCTGCTGTTGGACTTACTAACTGGCATCACTGCACCGTTCAGGCATAGTTTCTGAGGAAGAGAAGTGCTGGCAAGGTTGAAACTGACAATGTGCATAAAAATCAACCTTCCGTGTCATGACATTGATTTTTCTTGATGCCATATTGGTCAGAAGCCATATGGAATTTTTCTCTGATCCAGGTTCCAGAGCATGAAATCCGATGTCATCATCAGGCCAAAGGTTGTTAGATGTAATTTTCAGTCATATCGTCATTATAACAATGAATGATTTTAAAACATGAAAAATCATCTATCTTTCTGCTCACAATGTTAGCAAGCACGAAATTATACGGCATCTGGTGGCGGATTTTGTGGTAGAATTACTTCATTATTTTAGACTTTTTACACTTGTTAACACTTTTTGGGCATGGGTTGCACCTCATTTATACCTGTTGAACACCCAAATATAGCAATAAGAAAAGGAAAGGTGACCAGTTAACCTTTGCAAAGGGCCGTCCACTGCGCATCAGCACGTACAGCTGCATTTTTAATAACTTGTGATCCGTGTGAACTAGAATTTTATTTTGTTAAAATCTGCAGATAATGAAGATGATAGATTATGTGGCACATGATGCAAATGAATAATTATGCAGAAAACGCTGCAGCCCCATACTCGCATAACCCCTGCTGCCCTGGATGCAAGTCCCAGGAAGCAAAAGAAAAAGTGTATTTGCTGAGCTAACTTTTTGTTCTATATTGGATACCTTAACAAGCAAGTTATAGGTGACAGCTACATTTGGCTCCTCCGAGATCACACTCTGAGCAAAGGCCAACCCTGTTCACTTTGTCACCCGTGTGTTGTGTTGACACCGGGTCACAAAGCTGCACCAACACAGCCCCAGGTTAAAGAGCAGAACCTGGCCCAATGAGTGAGGCTTTTCGGCGCGAGCTGTGACACACCGTTGCCCGTCTCTGTACAAGGTTTCACGTTTCTTTGTGTCAAAGAATACGATAGTATCTACACTCGGAGCTTTCGCATAGGAGTTTAACAATAAATGACTGCGAGTTACAACAAAAAAGTACTTGGAAATGGAAATAGTTAAATGTAAGTACACTACTGAGGAGGTCTTCAGAGATGGGATGTTTATAACACATTTAAACAAACTCTTACTCTTTGACGGACCAGGGGTCGGCTGCTTTTACAGATCCCCACTGGATAAGATGTTTAGTTAGGCTTGTACAAAGCATTGCCTTGGGGGGAGCCGTGCCACGGCTTACACTTGCTAAAATGAATGTGCGAGAGTACAATTTCAGGGTGTATGCTGACCTCTATGGACGATATGTGGGATGGAAATGAATTTTTCGTACAGGTTTAAAAAATGAACTCATTACTTGCCCGTGATCTTCAATAATGATAAACAAGCGCGAGTTAAAGCGCGCGTGCACATCTCCTGTCCGGAGGAGGGAGTGATTTAGGACGAGGAAGAGGTTGTGAGAGAGAGGGGGAGCAGGAGGTGAGCCCGCGAGTGGTGCGCTCGCGCGCGCTTGGGAGAGCAGTCTGCTCATTTTCAAGCACTGCACTCGTGCTTGTGGCGGGCCGCTGCTCGCTCCCGCAAGGTGGATGCCGCCACAAGCACGAGTGTGTGCTTGAAAATGAGCAGAGCGACGGCTAAAGGCCCTCCTATGCAGCGCATGCGTGCTGCCTAGGCGAGACCTAAAAAAAGGCTGCACATCTCGTCCGCTGCGCTTTTAAGCCTTTATGGAGGAGGGAGGGGGGAACAATCGTGCCCGCTTCGCGCCTCGTCCGTGCAGCGGGGGAAGGGGCGCATATTTAAGTGAAAGCGCAGCCTGGGGGCTTTATAAAACAAGCATTTGCAATGCAATAGGACTCGCATTTACGCGAGACCTATTGCATTGCAAACGGGAGTGCGGGCGAGCGGGGGATAGGGGGGCGAGAAGGCACGAACAATGGAGGTGTGGGCGGGGGGGCGAGAAGGCACAGACTGCGGGAATCTAAATAACACATACCGTGCAACACTCGATTAAAGGGGCCAGAAATGAAGATGTGGAATTTAGGTATTCACTCACAGGACAACCGGTTGGGACTACTGATTGATGTTTTTTAATGAGTATACGAATTGCTTCAGTTAATATATGTGGCTGGAATGACCAGGTCAAAAGACAAAAGGTTTCAGCAATTCTAAAAGCGATGAGGTTAGACTTCGTATGTCTACAAGAGACGCATATAGAAGGTACAAGGGGGTATTTCTTGGAGCAGTTGGGGTTTCATTTGGTCGCACATACTAAGCAGGGGGCTAAAACAAGAGGGGTTGCTATACTTTCTAAGAGAAACGATCTCATAGTTAAGAGAAAGTTGGAGGACCAATGGGGCAGATGGGTTTTGGTGGATTGTCTGATAAATGGAGAAATGGTCACCTTGTGTTCAGTTTATGGGTCTACTGAGGATGACCCGGACATATTTGAATTTTTAGATCTAGAGTTGGCCTCGTGGCCTGTGCCTATTATTCTGTGTGGAGATTTTAATATAAATGGGATGGGGGCTCTGGACAGACGCAGGGGATCGATATCTGGGTCGTAAGAAAAGGATGTTTCGAGCAATTTCCAATCTGGTTCGTAATAACTCTTTATCAGACGTGTGGGCATGTCTGAAGCCAATGATCTTGGTAGCACTTACTATTCTGCTCCCCATAAGGTGTGTGTTAGGCTTGATTATTTTTTTATATGGAATTGTCTTTTGTCAAAATGCCAGATCGAGAAATTGCCTCGGATTATTTCCGACCACAACCCGATAGTTTTAACATTGGAAATTGCAAGGGTGGCTAGGAGTGAGCGTGTATGGACTTTTGAGAAGGGATTGTTTAAAGATATAAGATACGTGCATCATATGAAGGAATGGATAGTAGAATTTTGGGACATCAACAGAGGCAGTACCTCTTCAGGGGTAGCCTGGGATGCTTTTAAAGCTGGTCTTCGAGGGGAGACGTTGAGCTTTACTCTTCATAGGCAGAAGCAGGAGGAATTAAGAACTAAAAAATTGTCCAAAGCGGTCACTGATGCGGAGGAGGAATTGAATGCTGCAATTATATCGGGGGCACCTTTGGATCAGGCTTTGCTTAAAATTGCATGGGCAAAGGCTGAAGCAGGGGAGGCTATTGCTATTAAAACGGCTGCTACTTTCTTGGCTAAAAGGGAGCAATGTTATGAGTTAAGTGAGAGCGTGGGGCATACATTAGCGGTTCCTACAAGACAGAAAGTGGCTATAGGGGAAGTTAAAGGGATTTTAGATGGAAAAGGTGGGATAGTTAATGATCCTGACGGTATCCGAGAGGTCTTTAGGCAATTTTATGCTAATTTATATAATGAAGAGCACTCGAAAGTCCTCCTAGAAATTCAAGGGTATCTTAGGGACATTTTTGTATCATCCCTCATTGAGGAAGATAGGGAGGCATTGGAAGCACCTTTGGCTGCTGATGAGATTTTAGCGGCTATGAACAGTCTCCCCTCGGGTAAAGCGGTGGGCCCCGATCAAATTCCCATTGAATTTTATAAAGTTTTCCACGAGGCAATTGGTTCCGATTTGACAGAAACAGTACAGCAGGCCCAGGCGGGAATCTCTGTTCCAGATTCCTGGGCAGGCGCTGATATAGTAGTCATTTTAAAAAAAGGTAAATCACCCATAGAACCAGGGTCTTATAGACCAATAACTTTAATGAATTCTAATGAATTCTGATGCGAAAATCTTTTCTAAGATAATGGCTCTTAGGCTTTGTAAGGTCATTTTTAAGATAGTCCCATTCAGCATGGTTTTATCCCTGGGAGAGGTACTACACAGCACGTTCGTAGGGTTATTACTCTTCTCGACGCAGCTGAAGTCTCAGGAGAACCTATGGCGGTCATGTTGTTGGATGCCGAAAAGGCATTTGATAGGGTCTCCTGGGATTATCTTTGGACGACTATGAAATGGTGTGGTATCAGGGGGGGGATTCATCAATGCAATCCAGGCTTTGTACCGTGCTCCTATAGCACGACTCAGAGTCAATGGAGGATACACGGCGCCCTTGCAAATTAAACGTGGTACACGTCAGGGTTGCCCATGCTCGCCGTTACTATTTGCGATATATATCGATCTGTTAATTCGTAGGTTGGAAGCAAACAGTGGGATTCCCTCTATTAAGGTGCATGGCCTAGAATATAAAACTTTGGCGTACGCAGATGACATTGCTTTAGTGACCCCATCACCTGAAAATGCTATAGCCATAGTGGAATCAGAAGCTCTTGTTTTTGGCAGGGTCTCAGGATATGCGTTAAATAGGTCCAAGTCTCAGATAATTAAGAATGAGGGGACCGTGTGCAATGATACACGGGTTGTTGATTCCGCTGTTTATTTAGGTATTAACATCTCGGCGAATCTGGGCAAGACTGTGGATAGGAATATCGAGCCAATAATAGCTAAAGCTAAAAGAGATCTGGATAGATTGCACAATCTGCATCTTTCTCTAGTCGGGCGTTGTAATGTGGTAAAAATGATCCTATTACCCAAGGTTTTGTATCTCTTTAGGGCAATTCCTCTTGAGTTTGAGGCTAAATGGTTTACGGCATTGGAGCATTTGGTTAATAGATTTATTTGGGCGCATGGGAAAACCAGGAGGGCTGTGCGTTTTATGTCTTTGCCTAGGGCAAGGGGAGGCTGGGCCGTTCCCGATTTTAAAATGTATTATTGGGCGGCAGCCTTTCAATATATGTGTGGTCTTTTAGGGGGGGATTCATCTGACCCGCAGGTCAAGTCAGGATCTATAGATATGTATTCTATATTAATTGGTGCGGAGGCGGAGAATTGCTTTTTAAAATATACTGACCCCAGTTATTATAAAAGAACAAGATTTAAGACCTTGATGGCTGCTTATAAGGTGTGGACGTCGTTTCGGAAAAAAGCAGACTTGGCAGGCTGAATGCTTATACTCAATTATCTAGGAATCCAACCCTCCCGGGGAAATTTTTGCAGACTCAGTAATGGTGGAATGGGTACGGGGTGGAATTAGCACAGTGGGTGATTTATTAGGGCCAAATGGATTTTGCCAGTTTGCAGATATACAGTGTATTTATGATATTAATAAAAGGAATTTTTTTAAGTATTTACAAATTCGGAGTTTCTTGGAAAAGAAAAAAGGAGGGTCAGCTGGTTTTGGTAAAAATAAAATAATGGATGTTATTAAGGGTGGTTTAGATTGTACCATACGAAGGTTCTATTCCGAGTTATCTGCATTGAAAAATGATGATCTTGGAAAATATGAAAATAAGTGGGCAGCCAAACTCGGGATAGATCAAGACTGTTTTCAACTTTCATTAGAATTAGGCCAGACTATTTTATGCTCTGCAGGGCTCCAAGCCCAGCAGTATAAAACAATCTACTCCTTGTATTATATGCCTGCAAGGATAGCACAATGGGGGGGTGTAACGGGCACTAGATGTCCACGGTGTGATAGTACGGATGCTGAAATTGTACATATCTTTGCATCCTGCCCTCAATTACAGGTTCTGCGGAGCACTATAGAATGTTTTCTCGATAGCACTTTAGGAATTAAGATCTTACTTACACCATCTGTAATAATATTAGGGATAAACAGTGACGATATACCATGTTCCTTTCAATATTTTCTATTTATAGCTATGTCTGTTTTCCGTATTTGTGTTGCATCGGCATGGTTGGATAAAGCACCACCAACTTTTCAACAATGGCTTGCTAAGTTACTTTCCGTTTATAACCTCGAGAAGGGGATTTATGCAAGGAAGGGCAAAAGAGGGAGGGCACTTGGGAAACATATATGGGAACCTATTCACAGCTGGAAGGAGAAGCAGTAATGATTAACTTATTTTTACAGTGGGGAATCATATTTATTGCTGTAGGATTAATTTGAATGATAACTTCATAATTTTATTTCTTTTTGTTTCTTGACGATTTGGTATAATTTTTGTGTCTTCCTTCTCTTTTTATGTTTGTATCTCAGATGATTTCTGTATATCTATTTTGTTTGCTGTTGTGCTTAAAAAAGATAAAAACCTAAATAAATTAAAAATTAAAAATTAAAAAAAAATTAAAATAAAGGGGCCAGTAGCCATTGAAGGATACTAACGACGAGATGGCCGTCATAAGGAGGAAATAAGCCTATAAACCAATCAGAAGGCAGCATTTAGGAAGGACAAAGACACAAGCCAATGAAAAAGATGGGCGGGGGAGTGGGCGGGGCTTCTCTCACGTAGTAAACTACCACAGATCAACCCCAGAGCAGCGCTTGCGCGCTGGCTCAGGGCTCGACCTAAAAAAATCATCGGGGCCCAGTCCCTTCCCTTTTGACACCTCTTCCCAGCCAGGATATAAATTACAAAAGATGTTGGTAATGGCCCATTAAAGAGCGGCTTACTGCTGCTCATTTCTTCCACTGAAAACAAATTACTGTTATGAGCATAATGCTTCTTTTGACTAGAGTCTGGTGCCCTCCCTGGGATCACTTGACGCCCCCTACGGGTGCCCGCCCCTCTGTTTGAAGACCCCTAGTTCAGAGGCATGGGAGATTAAGTAATCTGCCCAGAATCCCATGCTAAGACTGAAACTGGTTCCCCAGTGGGCAGCTCTGACTGTAACGCCACATACTGGGTAGAGGGAGGAAGTCAGGCAGAAGCCACATGAAAGCTTGGCTCGTTATGGGCTTAATGTTCTAACAGGATCTCGAGCTAACCAAAGCCAGGTTTCAGGCTGGAGCCTGGCTTGAGCTTTCAGTGGCTCGCCCGCCTCTAGTTGCTTTATGAAGGTGCCACAGGCTGAGTGTTTTATGTATTTATGTGTTCTTATGTTACGTATTATGTATGCACTTGCCTCATGCCTGTGTCTCCTGCATTCCGGTTCTAGATCTCATCTGTTTGTTCAGTTGAGACTTGATCCGCTGCAGTGGCAGACCTGGGGGCTCCCACTAGCTTATGTTTTCAATATAAAGATATTTAAAGAAAAGACCATATGGTTCCTGTGTGGTTTTGTACGATGTAGACCACACAATACATTTGACGACGAACGACTGGTGATTTTTGTTTCCCATGTGAAGAGGAGCTTTTAGCCAGATCTTATTTTGTGTGGTCGGCGATTACTAGAAGTGCAGCATAGAAGTTCTACCTTTTCTGGCTGCTTCAGGTAGTTCAGGGAGCTAAGTGTTGTTGTGTAACAACTAATGGAAATTGTTTGTGAAAGCAACAGCCTGGTGAGACGCGATAGTCAGGCAAGTGCCCTGGGAGGGTTGTAGGACAACGCTGACTGACCGAGGATGTCAGATGGCTGGCGCATGCAACGTAAGTAGTGTGTGGCCAATTTAGAAAATTGCTTAAGCGTCTGTCAGTCTACTGATTCATGAAAGGTAATAAATTTTTTATAGCTATCTGTCAAGAATTTTCAATTTTATTAAGGACACGGAGGCGAATATTTTGCTTCTATTAATTTACTGCAAAAACATAGCAGCCAATCACATTGTAGTAAACATATCAAAAACTTCATTTCACATGAATATGCATCATGACATCAGTACCCCTTTCTCCAATCAGGGCCTTGCCAGCCCTATAAGATCTTCTGTCCGTATAATTCTTCCTCTTTCTTTGCTATTCCTCAGAAGGAAATGGAAACAACACCACTTTTAACTGTCGTTCATCCAACTGGCTCCCTGTGAGTTTCCATCCGATGGAACTTCTCTGAACCTCGTGAAGTAAGACCCCCAGGATGAACATGATGAAGGCAAACAATCTTTCATTCTGGAACTGGAACTGTTAATCAAAACGTAGTCCGTTTTCAGGGTGCTCAGCTTTGTTTGTTATCTGAACCTGTTGAGCCAAAGATATAAAAGCCGTAACATCCCACAGTACTTTCCGTAATCATAAAGGGTTAATAGCATCTTATAATTAAACATAGTAAAGTAACACATCAACTTTATCACATATGCATTAACTTCAAATACAGCAAGATACTTATGGGTGGGATAATCTTTGCCTCTGTGTCCTTAAGAGAATTGAATATTCTTGACGCAATAACTATAAAAGTTTTTATTCTATGTCAGGACCAGAGTCTTCATATTATGCTTGTTCAAAGCTGTCCCACAACAACAGAAGCTACATCCACTATATGTTTGTGATAGAAAATATTAAACATAGAGTCTGAAGATAAATCTTCTGCTGCCATGATATCTCCTAAATGGGACCCCAGAGAATATGATTTGGATGTCATTGCCTCTCTTACAGAATGCACACCAAATGATGTGTCAGTCCCTGCTTCTGACAACAGCTATCTAAACCATCTGGCTGTGTTGGCAGACTTCACAGGCCCGTAGTTTTTTTTTTAAAGTAATAAGCAACTGACCTTCGGTGGTCTGACGCAATTCCCTAGTGCAATCTTACTAAACCTTTAAACATTGTACCACACAAAGTTTATGGTTGTCTGGAAAGGTGGTATAACTTATGAAATGTGAATGTGTCTTAGAATGATTACAGATTTCAAATACCACTCCTGATGGTGAAAAAACTCTACCTGTTAAATTGAGGGCTTTTACATCCAAGATTCTCCACCATGAAATGAGACACAGAAGTACAGTCAGTTTTGCTGACAATTGTTTCTTGGATAAGTCTTCATTTGCTGGTCAGGATCTTAAAAATCGTAAAACTACATCCACATCCCATAGAACCGAATACCTCAGCCTGGGAGGCTGAAGTAACCGGATGCCTTGCAGGAGTTTGCAAAGTAAGAGTTCTTCGTCTACTGGCTTAACATCTACTGGATGTTGCCCCGCAGATATAGCGGATTGAAAATTATTGACAAATCTATAAGCCAAACCTTGCTCAGCCAGCTGAAACAGAAATTTAATAATCAAATGCAATTTGGCTCCCAGGGGATCCACACTTTGTTTGTCGCACCAACAAACTCATTGCCTACATGCAGACGCATATCTTTTATGAGTGCTCGGTGCTCAAGATTGCTTGGGGTAGAACAAAGTTTTCTCTGAAATTCCCAGCATTTGCCAGGGTCTCCCGAAACCCTCCAGGCTATGAGCGGCAATTGGCCGGACAGAACAAGGGGATGAGGTAAACTCAATGGGTCGGTGAGAAGATCCTGAAAGACCTGATTCTGAATCAGACTCTGACATGACATTTCTAGCAACAAAGGGAACCAAGGCTGAGCTCTCCATAAAGGAGTCACTAGAATCAGCTCAGTCTGTTGTTATCGCATCTGGGATATGACCCGTGGGATCATTATAAAGGGGGGAAATGTATCATGAATGCTCCTCTTCCAGTTCTGAAGGAAAGCTTCTGAACTCACCGCTAGGGGATCCGGCCTCCAGCTGAAGAAGATCGGAAGCTGAGTGTTCAGGGATGAGGGAAACAGTTCCACCACACACAGACCCCACCATTGAGTGAGAGATAGGAAGACCTTTCGGTGCAACCTCCAATCGCCGGAGTCCCTCAGGTAACAGGAATTCCAGTTTGCAATTACATTTGTCTTCCTTGGAATGTATTCTGGAACAACTGAGATCCTTTGTTGGAGACAAAAGTGCCAGAAATCCTTGGTAATCTCCACTAGAAGTCAGGACTGGGTATGCTCCAACTTGTCGATGTGCCTCACAGCGGAGATGTTGTCCATCTGCAAGACAATACAGCATTGTGTCTTGTGAGGGGATAGTGTTTTGACTGCAAAAGAGCCTGTCAGGAGTTCCAGATAAATAATGTGCAGTTGTAATTCCTCCTGGGCCCCCCAGCCTCCTGTAGAAACAAGGCCACATCTCGCTCCCCAGCGCCATCTGCTGGCATCTGATTTCATAACGACATACGGCACGCTGCCAAAAATGACTTTGCCGTTCCAGGCATTCGTATGGTCCAGCCACTAAGTCATCGGCATCCTGGCCTCCTCCGACAGGGAGATCTGTTCGGAATATGATTGCCCTTTCTGCAGGTGGAGAATTTTTAGACGTTGTAGGGCCCAATAATGGGGAGGGCCCAGAAATACTGCTTGAATGGACAATGCTAATAGACCAACAATCCTGACAAGGACTCTCAGAGAGACCATCGAAGATTATAGAGCTCGCCTCAACTCCTTCTTGATCGACATGATCTTTTGTGTTGGCAGTCTTAGGTGGGCTTGAACCAAATCTATTTTGAATCCCAGACACTCTAGGGTTTGAGATGGGATCAAGCTCGATTTCGAGACATTGATAATGAATCCCAAGTCCTGCAACAATTGAGTCATCCAGCTTAGGTGGAGCAGGACCTTAACTCGCACTTGAGCCATTATAATCAGGATGTCTAAGTAAACTATCAGTTTTACAACTCTTCCCCTAAGGGTTTCAACTATTGGTCTCATCAGCTTGGTGAAGCACCATGGGGCTGACGAGATCCCGAAGGGGAGGACAGCAAATTCATGCCAATGTGGTCACCATTGGAATTGAAGAAACCCTCTGTGTGGCGTGAAATGGGCACCACAAGGTATGCATCTTTTAAGTCTAGTCTGACTAGCCAATCTTTCTCGTGGATGGAAATCTCTGTAGGAGGCATGACCGTGTCCTCAGTCTGGTGCTCAGCCTTGATAGCACCTGCCCTGGCAAAAAAGCTAGTGTTAAACACTTTTTTAAGGGAAGATTGTGGCTTTTCCAGCCTGAAGAAAGTTGAGATGAATTTTCCTACATCTTTTACAAAATTGTCTCCAAACGATTGCCCATTGTCCAGGGGACCGGCTTCTGAAGGGCGAACTCCGCCAGTTTGGGGTCAATACACATTAGAATGGATCGAAGCCTCTCGGATGAAATGGTGCAGTTGGCATTACCCAACAAACATATTGCCCTCTGGGTCCACCCCATAAGGATATGTGGGTCCAAGGAAGATCCCGTCTGCTTGGCATGACCCGCCGGCATTTCCAGGATTTTAGTTAAAAGGCCAGATAAGTCTAGGACTTTGTCTTCACACCCACACCAGACATAGTCCCTGCCTTTTTTCTGGTCTTTCAAGAACTTTTTCATGAAGACCGCCATATTCTGGTCGATCACAAGAGTGTCGGCCACTTTCGTGGTTAGAGACGGCCGGGGGCACTCAGCACGCAGTTTGGCTCTGACCTCCTTCTTGAATCCCTTACGTTACCTAGGTGGGACATAATCCACAACCTCAGGCAAAGGGAACCTTTCTGATGACCTAAGATGGATAATCTCTTCGAAATCGAAATCCTTGAACCTGCCTTGGCACTTAAAGGCTGGCCTGTGCAGAGTAGTATATTGGGTTTTGCATTTCTGTTTTTGTGCCAAGGAGGGATGGGCTTGTCCTGGGAAATATTGAACTTAGACAATTGAGAGGAATCATTGTCTTGGGTTACCTCTTTTTGTGTCGAAGGGCTCAGGGGTTCAGAAGCTCCATAAACATGATCTATCATGGCGTTCTTCGAAATATTTTCTAGAGGTTCTGTGTGGGGCATGCAGGTACATTCACATTAGGAGTATTCGGTTTGTCAGATAGTTTTACCTCCAACATTGGAACCTGGGGTTCTATGCCCATATCACTTAGCCTATAGCACTTCACAGGGTGTCTCAATGGGCGAAGCGCAATCACCAGTGCTCTGTTTAGAGGTGAGTTATCAGTCACCTCAACCAACTGTTCTTCAAAGTGATAATCAGTTGGGGCTCTGTGTTCATCATAACCCTCGTACTCCTTAAGAGAGGAACTCCGCCATACTGGGACTGTCTGACCCTGTCTCGCTCCTCTCACAAGGGAATCAGGGGGGCCCAAGCAGGAGTAGTGTAGCTTTTGCCTTGCCTACACTCCCTTATGCCAGCTCTCCCTGTGACAGTTCTGTCCAGCTTACCCACAGTCTGCTACCCTCAGCTGCCTGTCTACCTGCTGCCCCCTGTTTGTGCTACCTCTGCTCGTTTCTTGATCTGTTTTGTCTTTTCTGCTCGTTTTTCTGTCCTCTGTTTTGCCTTTTTCTGCTTGTTTTTCTGCCTTCTATTTTCCCTTGCCTTCTTGTTTTTCTGCCCTCCATATTGTCTTTTCTGCTCGTTTTTCTACTATCTGTTTTGCCCTCTTTTGCTGTGTTTTGCCTTTTCTGCTTGTTTTTCTGCCCTCCGTTTTGCCATTTCTGCTCATTGTTCTGCCCTTTCTCTTGCCCTCTTCTGCTTGTTTTTCTGCCCTCTGTTTTGCCTTTTCTGCTCTTTTTCTGCCCTCTGTCTTGCCCTCTTCTGCTCTGTTTTGCCTTTTCTACTCATTTTTCTGCCCTCTGTTTTGCCCTTTCTGCTCGTTTTTATGCCCTCTGTTTTGCCCTTTTCTGCTCGTTTCTTCCCTCTTTTGCCATTTCCCTCCTCCCACCACCCAGCACCTCGCTCTCCCCCCAGGACCTACTTAATGGAAGCCGCAGCGCGACCCCATTGAGGAGGTCCTCGTACCAGCTCCCACTGCGACAATTTTCCTGTCCAGTTTGCCCACAGTCTGCTACCCTCTGCTGCCTGTCTACCTGCTGGCCTCTGTTTGTGCCTCTCCTGCTCGTTTCTTGCTCTGTTTTGCCTTTTCTGCTTGTTTTTCTGCCCTCTGTTTTGCCTTTTTCTACTCGTTTTCCTCCCTCTGTTTTGCCTTTCCTGCTTGTCTTTCTGCCCTCTATTTTGCCTTTTCTGCTTGTTTTTCTGCCCTCTTCTGCTGTGTTTTTCTGCCCTCTTCTGCTGTGTTTTGCCTCTTCTGCTTGTTTTTCTGTCCTCTGTTTTGCCATTTCTGCTAGTTTTCCTGCCTTTTGCCTTGCCCTCTTCTGCTGTGTTTTGCCTTTTCTACTCATTTTTCTGCCCTCTGCTTTGCCTTTTTCTGCTAATTTCTTCCCTTTTCTCGCCATTTCCCACCTCCCGCCACCCAGCGCCCCGCCCCTACTCCCAGGACCTACTTAATGGAGGCCCCAGCGCTACCCTCTGCTGCCTTTTCTGCTTGTTTTTCTGCCCTCTGTTTTGCCTTTTCTGCTTGTTTTTCCTCCCTCTGTTTTGCCTTTCCTGCTTGTTTTTCTGCCCTCGATTTTGCCTTTTCTGCTTGTTTCTGCACTTTGTTTTGCCCTCTTCTGCTGTGTTTTGTCTTTTCTGCTTGTTTTTCTGTCCTCTGTTTTGCCATTTCTGCTAGTTTTTCTGCCTTCTGTCTTGCCCTCTTCTGTTCTGTTTCGCGTTTTCTGCTAGTTTTTCTGCCCTCTGCTTTGCCTTTTTTTGCTAATTTTTCTACCCCCTGTTTTGTCTTTTCTTCTCGTTTTTCTGCCCTCTGTTTTGCCTTTTTCTGCTCGCTTGTCTGCCCTCTATTTTGCCTTGGTCTGCTCATTTCTTCCCTCTTCCTGACATTTCCTCAAGACCTGGCTTTTCGACTGAGACCTCGCATCTCAGAACCCAGATACCCCCAGGGGTGACAGGAGCTCTACAAATGCTGATTGATTGACTGACCGATATTACCCGTCAATTTTTTGTGTGGAGGGAGCATGCTTTCCACCTAGAGCCTTGCTCTTCACAATTTATTACAGCCCTTGTTGGGCGTAGCGAGGAGAATCTTGTCAACCTTGCACTTATGTGGCCGGTTGTCAGGCACTCCTGGGCAGAACAGAGGAAGGCTTGAAAGTTGCAGGCACCTTGTGTATGTGTGATTAAGCGCCCAAAATAAAGAGAGGACTGCGCGGGCTTGGTTAAAGCATTCACGTTTCTTCTCTGCTCCTTCACTCCCACTCCATGCCAGGGGTAGCTTAAGAGCTTAAGAGACCATGTTCTCACTACCAAGACTTGTTGTTACCTGCTTTTGAGAGAAAAAAATAAGGAAAACACCCAGGCCACAAGCAAGCCGCGAGATGGTGGGTTGGCGGATAAACCTACAATCTTATGTGCAATTTTAATGGCACTGAGAACAAGGAAAAACACTTATTTTATGGCTGCTGGAGCAGCAAAGAAAGAGGAAGGACTATGGGGATAGCAGATCTTATAGGGATGGCAGGACCCTGATTAGAGGAAGGGGTACTGATGTCATGATCCAGATTCATGGGAAATGAAGCTTTTTCTTATGTTTACTATAATGTGATTGGCTGTTGTGTTTTTGTAGTAAAGTAAGGGAAACATAATCTGAAGCCTCCAGTCCTGACATAGAATCCCACTTTGTTAAGGATACTTATAAAACCTCTTGGAGGTTTTGGAACCCAGTGATTCACTTTTACCTACTGTGCAGTAAGAGTATTTAATGGGATTTCTGGGCCTAAGTCTCCTTGCTTTCTATGCATCTTTGGTATTATTCTTCATAGCAAACTGTTGTTATGTGGAATCGTCATGGCATCAGGTGGTAACATTCAGCAACTGCTCTATTTTTTACAAAATCAAGGCAAACCTGCACAGAAATGGGAACACTGGTACAGGGTGTTCCAAAACTATCTTGTTGCTATTGATTGAATCTCAAACCTAGGTTCAGTTGAGACCTGGATCTGTGGATGCAGCGGCAGACATGGGGACTCCTTCTAACTTCTGTTCTCAACATAAAGATATTTAAAGAAAGGAATTTACAATTTTCATGTGGTTTTGTACAAAGTACACCACACAACACTGAGCTTTGCTGGGTTATTAATAGAAAACATTGCTGCCAGGTTTTTTCAGATCACTCATGTGTGACATTTCTATTTTGTTTTTGCAGTTTTAAATCGCGCAAACTCAACCCGAAGGTGTTGAAGCGATTTACAGTTTATGTTACACAAGCTCACATTTTTATTTCAGGTATCCTAACAGGGATTCAAGCTAGCCTGGCTGATTAGGGGTGTTACCCTGAAACCGGTCCCAGGATGCTTGTTTCTGGTCCAGGGAGGACCTTGCCTGGCAGTTCAAGCTGTACTGTTCCCATGGAGAGTAGGGTTCAAGACTGATTTGCTTTTGGCTGGGTCAAAACTGGAATGGCGTGGCATGCAAAAAAACTATGGATTTAACCCAGATCTGGGTGAATGTTTGATTTGTTCATTATTCCGTCCATCATCTGTTCTTTTTGCATTTGTTGCCCTAAGTGGGAAGGGTATGCCGAGACATGGGTCCCATGCCCGCTACACCACCAGATTCAAGCTAGCCTGGCTGATGAGGGGTGATACCCCGAAACCGGTACTAGGATGCTTGTTTCTGGTCCAGGGAGGACCTGGCATGTCAGTTCGAGTTGAACTGTTCCCATGCGGAGCAGGGTCAAGACTGATTTGCATATGGGTGGGTCTAAACTGGAATGGCGTGGCGTGCAAAAATAATGACGAATTTAACCCAGATCTGTATCTGGGGGTGAATATTTGATTTGTTCATCATTCCGTCCATCATCTGTTCTTTTTGCATCCAGTAATTTCAAGGCAACAGTAAAAATGTCAAGGTAACTATGATGATTAGTGGGTCTGCTGGAGAGAGATTGGAGTTTTGTCTACTAAAAGTTTTGATTCATCATAAGGTAGAACAGAGGGTTAATATGCCTGCTGCAAAGAACATGCACCTTGCAGACCACAGAAGTGCCTATAATGTAAATAGCTCAGTGGGTTAATGCTTTTGTAGCAGGGATCCTTTTGTTACTTGCAGTTTATAAGTTAAAATCCTAATATAGATCAGTGCCATATTAACTGTCATCAAAGAGCTGCATGCAGACTGCAAGGTATTATTAGAACGTTATGTTTTCCTACCCAGTCTTTCATTATCCAAATGTCACAAAAAGGGCTCATTTGGGTAGAAATCAATTCTTATTAGTAAAAACAACCCCCAACCGTGGTGTTACATTTACAAATCCAGTGTTTGTGCTTCTCCAAACCAAGCACTCTTAAACTATACTGCCTACCAGTATGGATGACATGTGACTCCTACCCCTTGTAGTCCTCTGTCTTATGTAACATTTCCATAAACTGATTCACACATGTATAATTCATTGTCTCTGTGTAATGTATCTGTGATGTAAAGTGCTCTGACACCCTATACTGGCATGAGTGGCGCTATAAAACAAAAGAAATGCACGTGAGAGAGAGTGGTATGGAAACTTGAGGAGCACTGTTAAAGGGTGGTAGGGAGGGAATCTGTAGCAGAGGATGTCATTGGGGGTGCCAACAAACACTGTCGCACCAGGTGCCACCAGAATTAAACGATACCAAAGGGGATGATGGACGGAGCGCTTGAGCTAATCAAACACTCACCCCCAGTCAACTGATCTGGGTTTAATCCATCATCATTCTTTAGCTCACTCCACCACCCCAGTTCAGACATGGCCATATGCAAATCAGTCTGACCCTGTGCCTCATGGGAACAGTCCAGCCCGAACTGCCAAGCCATGTCTTCCCTGGACCGGAAACAAGCATCCTGGGACCGGTTTCTGGCTATTCAGCCATCATCAGCCAGGCTAGCTTGAATCCAGTGGCAAAGTGAGCAAGGGACCCACGTCTGGGCATACCCTGCCAACTTAGGGCGAACAAAGCGATACCAAAGGGGATGATGGACGGAGCGCTTGAGCTAATCAAACACTCACCCCCAGTCAACTGACCTGGGTTTAATCCATCATCATTCTTTAGATCACTCCACCACCCCAGTTCAGACATGGCCATATGCAAATCAGTCTGACCCTGTGCCTCATAGGAACAGTCCAGCCCGAACTGCCAAGCCATGTCTTCCCTGGACCGGAAACAAGCATCCTGGGACCGGTTTCTGGCTATTCAGCCGTCATCAGCCAGGCTAGCTTGAATCCAGTGGCAAAGTGAGCAAGGGACCCACGTCTGGGCATACCCTGCCAACTTAGGGCGAACAAAGCGATACCAAAGGGGATGATGGACGGAGCGCTTGAACTAATCAAACACTCACCCCCAGTCAACTGATCTGGGTTTAATCCATCATCATTCTTTAGCTCACTCCACCACCCCAGTTCAGACATGGCCATATGCAAATCAGTCTGACCCTGTGCCTCATGGGAACAGTCCAGCCCGAACTGCCAAGCCATGTCTTCCCTGGACCGGAAACAAGCATCCTGGGACCGGTTTCTGGCTATTCAGCCGTCATCAGCCAGGCTAGCTTGAATCCAGTGGCAAAGTGAGCAAGGGACCCACGTCTGGGCATACCCTGCCAACTTAGGGCGAACAAAGCGATACCAAAGGGGATGATGGACGGAGCGCTTGAGCTAATCAAACACTCACCCCCAGTCAACTGATCTGGGTTTAATCCATCATCATTCTTTAGCTCACTCCACCACCCCAGTTCAGACATGGCCATATGCAAATCAGTCTGACCCTGTGCCTCATGGGAACAGTCCAGCCCGAACTGCCAAGCCATGTCTTCCCTGGACCGGAAACAAGCATCCTGGGACCGGTTTCTGGCTATTCAGCCGTCATCAGCCAGGCTAGCTTGAATCCAGTGGCAAAGTGAGCAAGGGACCCA
The DNA here is from genome assembly GCA_963921515.1 of Calotriton arnoldi. Lineage (NCBI taxonomy): Eukaryota > Metazoa > Chordata > Amphibia > Caudata > Salamandridae > Calotriton > Calotriton arnoldi. Next base: position 56,567 of record CAWUFW010014012.1, on the reverse strand, counting down.
CGTCTGGGCATACCCTGCCAACTTAGGGCGAACAAAGCGATACCAAAGGGGATGATGGACGGAGCGCTTGAGCTAATCAAACACTCACCCCCAGTCAACTGATCTGGGTTTAATCCATCATCATTCTTTAGCTCACTCCACCACCCCAGTTCAGATATGGCCATATGCAAATCAGTCTGACCCTGTGCCTCATGGGAACAGTCCAGCCCGAACTGCCAAGCCATGTCTTCCCTGGACCGGAAACAAGCATCCTGGGACCGGTTTCTGACTATTCAGCCGTCATCAGCCAGGCTAGCTTGAATCCAGTGGCAAAGTGAGCAAGGGACCCACGTCTGGGCATACCCTGCCAACTTAGGGCGAACAAAGCGATACCAAAGGGGATGATGGACGGAGCACTTGAGCTAATCAAACACTCACCCCCAGTCAACTGATCTGGGTTTAATCCATCATCATTCTTTAGCTCACTCCACCACCCCAGTTCAGACATGGCCATATGCAAACCAGTCTGGCCCTGTGCCTCATGGGAACAGTCCAGCCCGAACTGCCAAGCCATGTCTTCCCTGGACCGGAAACAAGCATCCTGGGACCGGTTTCTGGCTATTCAGCCGTCATCAGCCAGGCTAGCTTGAATCCAGTGGCAAAGTGAGCAAGGGACCCACGTCTGGGCATACCCTGCCAACTTAGGGCGAACAAAGCGATACCAAAGGGGATGATGGACGGAGCGCTTGAGCTAATCAAACACTCACCCCCAGTCAACTGATCTGGATTTAATCCATCATCATTCTTTAGCTCACTCCACCACCCCAGTTCAGACATGGCCATATGCAAATCAGTCTGACCCTGTGCCTCATGGGAACAGTCCAGCCCGAACTGCCAAGCCATGTCTTACCTGGACCGGAAACAAGCATCCTGGGACCGGTTTCTGGCTACTCAGCCGTCATCAGCCAGGCTAGCTTGAATCCAGTGGCAAAGTGAGCAAGGGACCCACGTCTGGGCATACCCTGCCAACTTAGGGCGAACAAAGCGATACCAAAGGAGATGATGGACGGAGCGCTTGAGCTAATCAAACACTCACCCCCAGTCAACTGATTTGGGTTTAATCCATCATCATTCTTTAGCTCACTCCACCACCCCAGTTCAGACATGGCCATATGCAAATCAGTCTGACCCTGTGCCTCATGGGAACAGTCCAGCCCGAACTGCCAAGCCATGTCTTCCCTGGACCGGAAACAAGCATCCTGGGACCGGTTTCTGGCTATTCAGCCGTCATCAGCCAGGCTAGCTTGAATCCAGTGGCAAAGTGAGCAAGGGACCCACGTCTGGGCATACCCTGCCAACTTAGGGCGAACAAAGCGATACCAAAGGGGATGATGGACGGAGCGCTTGAGCTAATCAAACACTCACCCCCAGTCATATGATCTGGGTTTAATCCATCATCATTCTTTAGCTCACTCCACCACCCCAGTTCAGACATGGCCATATGCAAATCAGTCTGACCCTGTGCCTCATGGGAACAGTCCAGCCCGAACTGCCAAGCCATGTCTTCCCTGGACCGGAAACAAGCATCCTGGGACCGGTTTCTGGCTATTCAGCCGTCATCAGCCAGGCTAGCTTGAATCCAGTGGCAAAGTGAGCAAGGGACCCACGTCTGGGCATACCCTGCCAACTTAGGGCGAACAAAGCGATACAAAAGGGGATGATGGACGGAGCGCTTGAGCTAATCAAACACTCACCCCCAGTCAACTGATCTGGGTTTAATCCATCATCATTCTTTAGCTCACTCCACCACCCCAGTTCAGACATGGCCATATGCAAATCAGTCTGACCCTGTGCCTCATGGGAACAGTCCAGCCCGAACTGCCAAGCCATGTCTTCCCTGGACCGGAAACAAGCATCCTGGGACCGGTTTCTGGCTATTCAGCCGTCATCAGCCAGGCTAGCTTGAATCCAGTGGCAAAGTGAGCAAGGGACCCACGTCTGGGCATACCCTGCCAACTTAGGGCGAATGAAGCAATACCAAAGGGGATGATGGACGGAGCGCTTGAGCTAATCAAACACTCACCCCCAGTCAACTGATCTGGGTTTAATCCATCATCATTCTTTAGCTCACTCCACCACCCCAGTTCAGACATGGCCATATGCAAATCAGTCTGACCCTGTGCCTCATGGGAACAGTCCAGCCCGAACTGCCAAGCCATGTCTTCCCTGGACCGGAAACAAGCATCCTGGGACCGGTTTCTGGCTATTCAGCCGTCATCAGCCTGGCTAGCTTGAATCCAGTGGCAAAGTGAGCAAGGGACCCACGTCTGGGCATACCCTGCCAACTTAGGGCGAACAAAGCGATACCAAAGCGGATGATGGATGGAGCGCTTGAGCTAATCAAACACTCACCCCCAGTCAACTGATCTGGGTTTAATCCATCATCATTCTTTAGCTCACTCCACCACCCCAGTTCAGACATGGCCATATGCAAATCAGTCTGAGCCTGTGCCTCATGGGAACAGTCCAGCCCGAACTGCCAAGCCATGTCTTCCCTGGACCGGAAACAAGCATCCTGGGACCGGTTTCTGGCTATTCAGCCGTCATCAGCCAGGCTAGCTTGAATCCAGTGGCAAAGTGAGCAAGGGACCCACGTCTGGGCATACCCTGCCAACTTAGGGCGAACGAAGCGATACCAAAGGGGATGATGGACGGAGCGCTTGAGCTAATCAAACACTCACCCCCAGTCAACTGATCTGGGTTTAATCCATCATCATTCTTTAGCTCACTCCACCACCCCAGTTCAGACATGGCCATATGCAAATCAGTCTGACCCTGTGCCTCATGGGAACAGTCCAGCCCGAACTGCCAAGCCATGTCTTCCCTGGACCGGAAACAAGCATCCTGGGACCGGTTTCTGGCTATTCAGCCGTCATCAGCCAGGCTAGCTTGAATCCAGTGGCAAAGTGCGCAAGGGACCCACGTCTGGGCATACCCTGCGAACTTAGGGCGAACAAAGCGATACCAAAGGGGATGATGGACGGAGCGCTTGAGCTAATCAAACACTCACCCCCAGTCAACTGATCTGGGTTTAATCCATCATCATTCTTTAGCTCACTCCACCACCCCAGTTCAGACATGGCCATATGCAAATCAGTCTGACCCTGTGCCTCATGGGAACAGTCCAGCCCGAACTGCCAAGCCATGTCTTCCCTGGACCGGAAACAAGCATCCTGGGACCGGTTTCTGGCTATTCAGCCGTCATCAGCCAGGCTAGCTTGAATCCAGTGGCAAAGTGAGCAAGGGACCCACGTCTGGGCATACCCTGCCAACTTAGGGCGAACAAAGCGATACCAAAGGGGATGATGGACGGAGCGCTTGAGCTAATCAAACACTCACCCCCAGTCAACTGATCTGGGTTTAATCCATCATCATTCTTTAGCTCACTCCACCACCCCAGTTCAGATATGGCCATATGCAAATCAGTCTGACCCTGTGCCTCATGGGAACAGTCCAGCCCGAACTGCCAAGCCATGTCTTCCCTGGACCGGAAACAAGCATCCTGGGACCGGTTTCTGACTATTCAGCCGTCATCAGCCAGGCTAGCTTGAATCCAGTGGCAAAGTGAGCAAGGGACCCACGTCTGGGCATACCCTGCCAACTTAGGGCGAACAAAGCGATACCAAAGGGGATGATGGACGGAGCGCTTGAGCTAATCAAACACTCACCCCCAGTCAACTGATCTGGGTTTAATCCATCATCATTCTTTAGCTCACTCCACCACCCCAGTTCAGACATGGCCATATGCAAATCAGTCTGACCCTGTGCCTCATGGGAACAGTCCAGCCCGAACTGCCAAGCCATGTCTTCCCTGGACCGGAAACAAGCATCCTGGGACCGGTTTCTGGCTATTCAGCCGTCATCAGCCAGGCTAGCTTGAATCCAGTGGCAAAGTGAGCAAGGGACCCACATCTGGGCATACCCTGCCAACTTAGGGCGAACAAAGCGATACTCAAAGGGGATGATGGACGGAGCGCTTGAGCTAATCAAACACTCACCCCCAGTCAACTGATCTGGGTTTAATCCATCATCATTCTTTAGCTCACTCCACCACCCCAGTTCAGACATGGCCATATGCAAATCAGTCTGACCCTGTGCCTCATGGGAACAGTCCAGCCCGAACTGCCAAGCCATGTCTTACCTGGACCGGAAACAAGCATCCTGGGACCGGTTTCTGGCTACAAAGCCGTCATAAGCCAGGCTAGCTTGAATCTAGTGGCAAAGTGAGCAAGGGACCCACGTCTGGGCATACCCTGCCAACTTAGGGCAAACAAAGCGATACCAAAGGAGATGATGGACGGAGCGCTTGAGCTAATCAAACACTCACCCCCAGTCAACTGATTTGGGTTTAATCCATCATCATTCTTTAGCTCACTCCACCACCCCAGTTCAGACATGGCCATATGCAAATCAGTCTGACCCTGTGCCTCATGGGAACAGTCCAGCCCGAACTGCCAAGCCATGTCTTCCCTGGACCGGAAACAAGCATCCTGGGACCGGTTTCTGGCTATTCAGCCGTCATCAGCCAGGCTAGCTTGAATCCAGTGGCAAATTGAGCAAGGGACCCACGTCTGGGCATACCCTGCCAACTTAGGGCGAACAAAGCGATACCAAAGGGGATGATGGACGGAGCGCTTGAGCTAATCAAACACTCACCCCCAGTCAACTGATCTGGGTTTAATCCATCATCATTCTTTAGCTCACTCCACCACCCCAGTTCAGACATGGCCATATGCAAATCAGTCTGACCCTGTGCCTCATGGGAACAGTCCAGCCCGAACTGCCAAGCCATGTCTTCCCTGGACCGGAAACAAGCATCCTGGGACCGGTTTCTGGCTATTCAGCCGTCATCAGCCAGGCTAGCTTGAATCCAGTGGCAAAGTGAGCAAGGGACCCACGTCTGGGCATACCCTGCCAACTTAGGGCGAATGAAGCAATACCAAAGGGGATGATGGACGGAGCGCTTGAGCTAATCAAACACTCATCCCCAGTCAACTGATCTGGGTTTAATCCATCATCATTCTTTAGCTCACTCCACCACCCCAGTTCAGACATGGCCATATGCAAATCAGTCTGACCCTGTGCCTCATGGGAACAGTCCAGCCCGAACTGCCAAGCCATGTCTTCCCTGGACCGGAAACAAGCATCCTGGGACCGGTTTCTGGCTATTCAGCCGTCATCAGCCTGGCTAGCTTGAATCCAGTGGCAAAGTGAGCAAGGGACCCACGTCTGGGCATACCCTGCCAACTTAGGGCGAACAAAGCGATACCAAAGGGGATGATGGACGGAGCGCTTGAGCTAATCAAACACTCACCCCCAGTCAACTGATCTGGGTTTAATCCATCATCATTCTTTAGCTCACTCCACCACCCCAGTTCAGACATGGCCATATGCAAATCAGTCTGACCCTGTGCCTCATGGGAACAGTCCAGCCCGAACTGCCAAGCCATGTCTTCCCTGGACCGGAAACAAGCATCCTGGGACCGGTTTCTGGCTATTCAGCCGTCATCAGCCAGGCTAGCTTGAATCCAGTGGCAAAGTGAGCAAGGGACCCACGTCTGGGCATACCCTGCCAACTTAGGGTGAACGAAGCGATACCAAAGGGGATGATGGACGGAGCTCTTGAGCTAATCAAACACTCACCCCCAGTCAACTGATCTGGGTTTAATCCATCATCATTCTTTAGCTCACTCCACCACCCCAGTTCAGACATGGCCATATGCAAATCAGTCTGACCCTGTGCCTCATGGGAACAGTCCAGCCCGAACTGCCAAGCCATGTCTTCCCTGGACCGGAAACAAGCATCCTGGGACCGGTTTCTGGCTATTCAGCCGTCATCAGCCAGGCTAGCTTGAATCCAGTGGCAAAGTGAGCAAGGGACCCACGTCTGGGCATACCCTGCCAACTTAGGGCGAACGAAGCGATACCAAAGGGGATGATGGACGGAGCGCTTGAGCTAATCAAACACTCACCCCCAGTCAACTGATCTGGGTTTAATCCATCATCATTCTTTAGCTCACTCCACCACCCCAGTTCAGACATGGCCATATGCAAATCAGTCTGACCCTGTGCCTCATGGGAACAGTCCAGCCCGAACTGCCAAGCCATGTCTTCCCTGGACCGGAAACAAGCATCCTGGGACCGGTTTCTGGCTATTCAGCCGTCATCAGCCAGGCTAGCTTGAATCCAGTGGCAAAGTGCGCAAGGGACCCACGTCTGGGCATACCCTGCGAACTTAGGGCGAACGAAGCGATACCAAAGGGGATGATGGACGGAGCGCTTGAGCTAATCAAACACTCACCCCCAGTCAACTGATCTGGGTTTAATCCATCATCATTCTTTAGCTCACTCCACCACCCCAGTTCAGACATGGCCATATGCAAATCAGTCTGACCCTGTGCCTCATGGGAACAGTCCAGCCCGAACTGGCAAGCCATGTCTTCCCTGGACCGGAAACAAGCATCCTGGGACCGGTTTCTGGCTATTCAGCCGTCATCAGCCAGGCTAGCTTGAATCCAGTGGCAAAGTGAGCAAGGGACCCACGTCTGGGCATTCCCTGCCAACTTAGGGCGAACAAAGCGATACCAAAGGGGATGATGGACGGAGCGCTTGAGCTAATCAAACACTCACCCCCAGTCAACTGATCTGGGTTTAATCCATCATCATTCTTTAGCTCACTCCACCACCCCAGTTCAGACATGGCCATATGCAAATCAGTCTGACCCTGTGCCTCATGGGAACAGTCCAGCTCGAACTAAAGCCGGCCCTGCCGGATCAAAATAGCAAAAAAGAAGGACTCCCTACCAGGCATGGTGTTGGGCACTCTACCAGGCATGGAGTCGTGCCCCCTTCCAGGACAGGCGGAACAGACTTTCTGCCCTGCCAGCTCCGAATTGGGAGGGGTTGGGGTCTGTGACCCCAATCTGCCTCCCAGGGGACAAAAAACCCATGAGACACCAAAAGGAAACAATTGGCCAAAATAAGAAGTGGTGGGGAGGATCACAGATGCATTGGGTCATGCCCACACCCAGAATGGGTGCAACAGTGTTTCTGTGTCTCCTGGGAGTGGATTGATGGAATTTAACCCTGATCTACCCCCACCGGGGCGTGGGGGGCCTGGAAGACCCCTAGGCACCAGGGAAAAGAAAGGTCTAAAAAGAAGGAGGTGGGGCAGCCCACCCAGGCATTGAGCCATGCCCCTCACCCCACAGCGGGAGCAACAGTCTTTCTGCACACCCTGGTATCAGACAACTCGCTATAAACCAGGGGGAAAAAGTATTTCTGGCCACTCTGGGGTAGATAGGGGTGGGTGACCACTGGGTGTCTAGTTTTTTAAAAATTCTAGTTTGGTATGGCGCCAAACCTGGGACCAAATATCGCAGCTACCCGCATCAGCAAAATAGGTCATTTTTTGACAGGAAATGCTAATGTCTCCACGTGAGTTTTAGGGCCTTTTGTGTCGTGGGTACTAGGCCAAGCCACACAAGTAGGGCAGTGTTTTTATCAGGAGATGTGTGGGAACACAGAATAGTCAAACATTTGCAATTATGAATTTCTCTCTATTATTGGCTTCCAAATTTAATCCAGCATGCAAGAAAAATCATATTTTGCAAAGTACCCTCTGAATCTCATGATAGCGTGGGTAAGAACTCAATATCTTGTGCACATTTAAAAAATACATAGGTTTTCTTCATACCCATTTTCTTTCCTTAGATTTTAGTATATGAATTGCTGAATGGTCGGTAAACAATAGAAATTCATTACAAACTGCAGCTCAGTTTTTGGCTCTGTGTATCACATGTTTTTTGGACAACCTTCAAACTCTATATATCCCTTTGAGCCGAAGAATCTGATGGATGTAATGTTATGTGACTTTTGTAAATTGCCCATCAGGGCAAAATCTCACAGATGAAAACGCCACTAATTGCTGTTTTTCTGACTTATTTTCATTATTATTTTATTTCAATGATTCTTTTCTTTTAGAAAACCTCATGCAATCTACACAAATGACCCCTTGCAGAATTAAGAATTTTGACTAGTATTTCAGAAATGTATTGCTTTCCTGGTTCAATCATGGTTTTGTTGATGCCATTTTTTAAGAAAAAAACTTTTACACTTTCTTGAACAGCACCTTTTTTAATTTTTCAACAAAAAACAAAACGTTGATAAGTTTGAGCTATTTTCGCGGTTCCCCCCAGGAGAATTCACTAACCCTGGGTACCTTTTGTAATCTGCAAGATGTGAGGAAAAAGGACACAAATTTGGCCAGGATATGTCCAGTGGGAAAAAATGTACAAAGGCTTAAGCGTGGACTGCCACATACATCCAAATAAAAAACAGGGCTCAACACCAGAGGGGAAGTCCTAGCAGTCACTTACTGCTCTCCGATGTAGGTAAGTGGTAACAGGCAGCTCCAGGGATATTGCAGCTTACTCTACACTTAACAAAATATTGTAATTGTGTGGTTATCAGAGAGTAAAAAATAAAGACAAATTTCGTGATGCTTTTTTAATTTGTATATTTTGGAAATAAAAATATAGCTACGAGCTGCCAAGCGAAAACAGGGTTAATTCTATGATCCTGGGCATGAGGAAATGCTAATATACTCTCTGACCTACCGTATTGGCTGCACACTAGCAGCCCTTTTTTCCACCAAAGTGGCACACTTGCTTTACATGCAGCAAAAATATATATTTACAAAGGTTCAGGACAGGACACAATAGTGTGATAAGCTATGACTGGCATTCAGCGGTGACCGGCATGACTCGTAGGTGGCGGGAGCGGGGGTCGCGAGGGGGTGTTGCGGGGGCGTGTCGTGGGTGGTGTAGCACGGGAGGTGGGCGGAAAAAAAAAACAAGAATAAAAATAAAAACTTACCTTGAAGCCGGGTCCCGCGCCTCCTCTGCTCCTGCTCTCCGACTCGCACAGGAACCGGAAGCAGACAGCCAGGCTCCCTCCCCAAAGCCAATGACAATGCTGCAATGCACCGTTGTGATTGGTCTGAGCGCCGTGACACGGCGTTCAGCTAGGGGCTGGAGGAGTGGGCATGTTCCCCATGCAGGCTGCAATACAGCCTGCATGGAGAAGGGGAAAGTGTGCATGACTGATTTGGGCGGCCCGAGAGGGACGACCAAACAGTCTTTGCGCACTCAGGAGTGGGCAAGCCACTCATCTCCTGCCCTGCTCCCTAACCAGAGCAGCCCCGTCCACCCGCCAAGCAAACATAAAATGGTAATAACTAAAAGTTATTACCATTTTATGTTTTTGCTTCTCGTACTGCGAGAAAGCAGCGTGGTGACGCTCCTCCGCCATAGCAGAGGAGCCACCGCTGCAAGCTTTCAGAGGTGTATGTAAGAAAAGGTAGCCAGCACTCCTGCGCGTTAAGGTATGCATGTCTTCCTTCATATAGAGATATAACCTTGAGCCAAATTTACTTGTATTGATCATGATCACTTGAACCTTCTCTCTAAACCGTTAGTTGTATTTCATTTTAAGAAACGCTTTGGGACGCCAGGACAGTCATTTAAAAAAACTGGTATAGTGCATGGAAATCTGAGACATCTGGTCACCCTGCCGTAGAGGTCATACGTTATGCTGTCATTTATATAGCTCTTTTCTACCTCTAATGTCGCCCTGGGAAGCCATGCATGTATGAGTGAGAAGGGTGTTGTTGTAACCTCTACGTTGGAAGTTGAATTATGTGTGTGCAATTATTCAATTTCTATTTATTATAACATACGCAAAAATAATGTAACACAGCCACTGCTGTCATTGATTGCATGTTACCATCCATCAATGATATAATGAAAAGAATCAAGCTAGACATAACATTGAAAAGAAAATAACAAAAGGTCGTTGAATTGACTCTTAACTTACAGTTGTATTGAATGCAAGAACCCCGATGAAATATAGCAATTATTTAATTTTTTTCCAGTTTTTTATAGTGAAAACCTGGCCAGAGTGTATTAGTGCTCTTTATAAGAGAATAAAATGTTACATATTTCTTTTAGGAAAAGGAGATTAGGTGATTTACCCAGAATCACAGGATGTTGCGCTGACGTTGCGAATCGAGATTGGTTCCCTTGGTTGGCAGATCTAGCTGCTAAGCCACACCCCTTCCATCTTTGTCTTCAAGTTGATGAGCAGAGGGACAAGATGGTGACTGATCCATGAGCTCCGCCGTGGCACAGAGCTTGTTCTATTGCCGTAGCTGCTTCCAGGGACTCATTTGTTCCCTTTCTCATCCCGCCTAGTGCAAAGATGTCACTGCACCTGGCAGTTGAGTTTTTTTTATTTTTATTGAGGAGTTTTCTTCTCATTCGCTTCCATTCTTCTGATTCAGGTGAGAGTGGCCACCATTTTGAATGGATTGCTTGTTTTTCTTCAAGGAAGTCTTCTGGCTTATTCCTTCACTCGCTTTTTTGGAACCACATTTCATGGATATTTATCTTTTTGTTTATTGGCTAAGCTATTTTTTATTTGATTTTCATGTGGTGCTGCAGTGCCTCAGTTTATTAGCTGCCTGAATGATCTCTTCTTTCACATATCTCTACAATGTGGATGCCGTTCTTGTTACAAATATTTATTCTCTATATGACACCAAGGTTTACCAGATTTGGTGATTTTACGGTTGCCATATCTCTAATTCTGATTCTACCTGTGAGATATTTGAATCTACTGCTCTGTATGCACTTTTCTAGTTTATTTTCAGCATCTGCCTCACAATAAACAGCATAATATTACCATGGCTACTGACTCGCTTATTAGGATTACAGCCTCATCTTCTGGAGCTAAATCTAAGAGGGTCAAAAATGATCCTTTGTCCCCTATTGAGCTATCTAGTAACCCGATTTTGGATATTTTTTTAGATAAGGTGAGGGCTCTCCAGTCTTTCATGAGCGCTACTACTGAGAAATTATATCAAATTGAAGCTAGGTAGATTGTTATGGGGTGCATGATGCTGGAAATGGAGCAACATATCAGTTCTGTTCAAGATGTGTCTGCGTGGATCCCTGTACTTGGGAAACCGATTTCAAAATTAAAGCTTCACACCTAGGATTTGGAAAATAGTAGCTGTTGCATTAATCTACGTTTATATAGTTTACCAAAAAATGTTGACGGTCTTAATCTTCTTGACTTCTTCCAGACCTACTCAGTCTTCCTGGATATTACCCTCTGAACATACAACGTGCACATCATTTAGGAAGACTTAATTCTTATTCATCGAAACCTCCAGGTATCATTATGCTTTTCTGAAATTTCCTGAAATTTACAGACCTTCTTTGTCTTCTGATAGCAGCTAAAGGCAAAAAGAGAATTTTGTGGTCTGGACATAACTTGTTCTATCTCAAGAAAGTTTCAATGCGATTAATGCCAGGTGCAAATAATTTCTCTTGGTAAGGCCCTAGATGAGACACTTGAACATGAGATATAGAATTCTTCATCCTTGCATCAGAAAAAATAACTAATTAGGGCACTACTAAATCCTTTTATGATCCTGCCAAACTAAAAATCTTTCTTCAGAATATTACCACACATGAAATGGAAGCTTCTTCAGTCTTAGGATACTGGTTATACCTTATTTATGATTGGATTTTTTGATCTCTCTTTCATTTTTCTTTGCTCTGCTGTCTTTCTTGTCAAACTGTCTAACATATTTTGACCTTTTTTTCTTTTTTTACTTTTCTTTGTCCTTTTCTCTGAGTACTTTGTTTTTATTTGAGGTGTCTTCCTCTTGTATTCTCTGTATTTTGCATATTGCCGTTGTCACTATGGGCCTGATTACAACTTTGGCGGAGTGGGAGCAGGCCGCCATTTCTCCACCCTGCTCTAACACGCCAAAGCCGGCCACTGCCTGCCCATCCGACAGATTATGAGTTTTCTCGTGGTCTGGTGGGTGGACAACGAGGGGGCCCACGGTGGTGCCTATAAGAAAGGCACTGCAATGAGAGCATCAAAGGCTGTTCCTGCACGGCATGGACTGTGCAGTCCAAGCCATGCATGAAAAGGGATGCATGCACACAGGGGGGCACAACATGTGCCCCCAGCATGCATCCTCATGCACAGGGGCAATAGGGGGTCCTGTAGGGTCCCCTTTGTTTCCCCACTGCCAGCATTTTGACTGGTTGTGGGGAAACTCGTAATATGCTTGGCAGTGTCGCAGCAGCACCACCATGCATATTGCTTCCCTAGATCTCCGCGCCACCGCCAAGGATCGCGGATCCCTGGTGGTTGCGGCGGTTCTCTGGAGGTCCGACTGCCATACTCATAATACGGCAGTCAGACCCCTGGTGCAGCGATCCCTGACCACCACTGCACCTATACAGTGAGTTTAGCGGTCCCATGGACCGCAAAAATCGTAATCAGTCCCTATGCCTTTTTTCAGATTGTCACCCTAGTTCCTTTTTTTGTTCCTCCATGTGTCCTTTATGTTTCATTTTGTCTTGTGGAATGTTCGGGGACTTGAAAACCAGCTCAAAAGACAACTTTCTCATTTATCTAGGCTTGAGTCAAAAATTGCATTTTTGCAGGAAACACACTGCAATGCTTCTGAATCTGTTAAGTTAAAAAGACAATCGGTTTCTTTTCAAGTTTTTTTTCTCCAGCAATTGATATGAAGGGTCGGATTGCCATTCTTTGTCACAAATCTTTAAATTTACATGTTGTATTTACAAAATGTGATAATTTTGGTAGATGAATATTGGTTGTTATCCTAGATGGCAAGTATTTTACTCTGTTTAATGTTTATGATCCTGTCAAGCCTAACCCTGATTTTTGCCATTCTATTAAACTTGCATACATTTCCAATCTATATATAGCTGGTGACTTTAACCAGTTGTTAGACCCATTTATGGATAGAAAGTCAAAATCTAAATTTAAACCTGATAAATCCTATAAGGGTCACTCCCACACATTTTTCCCTTTATCCTTTACTTTTTGCTGAATTTGTTTTTGCTGTTCTTAGGATTTTGTTCACTTTACCACTGCCAAACAGTCTATAGTGCTTGTGCTGTCTCCTTAAAACATGATAAAATTGGCTTACACCCATTTGGCATTATTATTTTGAAAATCTGATTTATTAACACACTCAGCATTTAACAAATCACTTAGGTTTCATTGCAGCACAGTACAAGTTACATGTTTCCGTTTTTCGGGTTTACAATAAACATTCTTGTAGACAAACGACCTCAAAACTAGGCCACCCCCCACCTATTCCCATTACATGTATCAGTCATCACTTGTCTCGGTATATGGGCCAGGGCTCCCATATTTTCTCCCATTTTTTCGGGCATCCCCAACTCAGATATAACGTGTGCTCCGCTCGTTGACACCAATCGAGGTCTGCAATCCATTGTGACACCTTCGGCGTGGCCACCACCCCCCAGTACTTGGCAATATTCCTTTTCGCAATTACTGCTGCCAATTTTACCCATTTGTCCGTGTGGCTGGGCCACAACTGTTCATTTGAAATATGCAGTAGGAACCATCTTGGGTCTAGTAAGACCTCTGACCCCACAACTTCTGTCATGATGTCCCCCACTTTCTTCCAATACATTTGCAGCACTGGGCACTCCCACAACAGATGAAAAAAGGAACCCACCTGCCCGCATCGCCTCTGACATTGACTATTTTCTATTAATCCCATGCGATGAGTTGCCTCCCGGGAGTAATATACCCTGTGCAGAATTTTTAATTGTATGAGCCGGAAGCGAGCACGGATCACGACCTCTTGTGGCCCCTGTATCACATCCCTCCATTCTTCCTCATCTATCGGCCCTAGGTCCTCCTCCCATTGCGCTTTCAATGCCACCAAGACATCCGGGGAGTTATTGATGAGCTTTTTATATATACACGATATGGCTTTAGTGGTCAGTGCCATTTGGCATATTTAATTTACTTGTAATTCCCTAGTAAAGTGGTGCTACATGTACTCAGGGCGTGTAAATTAAATGCTACTAGTGGGTCTGCAGCACTGATTGTGCCACCCACATAAGTAGCCCTTTAAACAGGTCTCAGGACTGCCATTGCAGCCTGTGTGTATGCAGTTTAACTGCCATTTCGACCTGGCAAATTTAACCCTTTGCCAGGCCCAAACTTTCCTTTTTAATACATATAAGACACTCATGGGGTAGGCCCTGGACAGTCCAGAGGGCAGGGTACAATCTATTTAAAAAGTAGGACATATACTTTTAAGTTTTACGTGTAGTGGCAGTTAAAAAATCTTAAATTTGACTTTGAAAATGCCACTTTTAGAAAGTTGGCATCTTCTTGTCTTAGCCATTTGGTGCCTGCAGCCTGTATCTGGGTCACATGACTGGGTGAAGCTGACAGCTGAGCTTTGTGTATTCCTCCTAGACAGCCACACACAATAGGGTGCTTAGGTGTGCATGGATAGGCTATCACTGGCAGGATGTGAGGGAGGAGCTGGGCACAGTCCCACTTACACTTGAATAGGCTGTGTCCTGCCTCCACACAAAGGGCTACCTAACCCCTGTAGTTAGTCTGGAGCCAGGACAGGGGAGGCAAGGTGCCTAGGGATGTCAAAGAGAAACCTCTAGAAGCTTCTCCTCCACTTCAAAGGCACTACTGGGGATAAATACTGGACTTCAGACACCAACTCTACCGTACACTTCTGGACCTATCAATACTCTGCCAGGAAGAAGGACTGCAGTGCTGCCAAAGGACGGCTACTCTCCTGGACTCCTGCCTTGCTGCTGCTTTGCTGTGCTGAGCTGCTACCTGCTGCCCTCTTGCCTGGGGAGGAAGAACTGGACCTGCAACTTCATCTTAAACCCAGGGCTCCCAGAGTGACCCAGAGTACTATTTTGCTGGCCTCCTGATCTGTGCCTCAGAGACATAAAAGTCTCCCCAACATCTTACAACAGCCCCTGGGCCCAGCTGCAGCACGTTCCTGACACCCAAGTGGTGCCTCTTAGGTCCTAGACTCTTAGTGTACCTCAAGGGTGGGGAAATCAAGCCTATGGTCTCTTTGTGACTGTTCACACGAGACCTCATCACTCGCACCGCTAATCAGTGCAAAGCTCATCAGTCCAACTCTTCGCACTGCAGCATTAACTGCTTGTGGGGATTGCCAATGAGAAGCTCCAGCAACGTCCATCCACATGCCGGCCAGCTCTTCGTGCTATGCCGACAGCCTTTCACGAATCTCTCCCTGCTCCTTGTGGCCCACTCCAATGCTATCTGGACTCTTGGCACGAACTTGAGAAAGTAAACTTCAGCCTTGATACAGCGTGTGGGGAGACGAATAGGTAAAGACTCGGGCGCCTTCCTTTGATGGAAGTGTGACTATAAGGAGTGCTCCCTCCCCAGATTAACCTTATGAAGCCTTATTGACTAAATAGGCCAACTCAGACCAATGCAAAAAGCAAAAAGTACAGAATACTGGTCTGTGTGATTTGCGTGCATGCCTTTCTTAAAAACTATATAAAAAAGACAGATATACACGGTGTTAAAGGCCAGTTACACTTATAGGGATTAGCACAAAAATAAGGTCCTGAAGAAAGCTGACCGACCCACACGGGCGATTCTAACGGCTGAAACATGTCGACCTCAGATGTGTAGGGTCACTACTCCCCTATGACATTGCACTGTTTTTAACCTTGCAAATGGACCAACCATTAAAAAAGTAGTAGGATCCAGCAGGCAATTTTAATTTCTTCTCACAATCCCTATAACCACATAGCCAAAGAACTCCACTTACAAACGTGTTGAGCCCGTCCCCCCACACTAGGTGAGCAGGACGAGGGTCCAATGATGAAGGAAGCCATAGGTGGTACCCGTGGGTGAGGACCTTAAAATATATCCCATAAGGGCGCAGTGATTTTCACCGATTTACCTGGCTGAACAATCCTACACCAGAGTGAGACAGTGGCAACGCAACATTCTGTCTTGTGGATAGTAATAGGATCCAACAAAATAAGGTAACCCTCCTCAAGTATTGTTGTATATGAAAAGGGAAGTTGAGGGTAAAACCTTACATACACTTCTCATTCCTCCTAATTGTTGCCCCCAACAGATGGAACCAAACAATCATTTACCAACATAACAGACATAGATCGGCCACCATGACCCCTCAAAACATATAAGAGGGACGTACAACATCTTTCTCCCTCGCACAAGATCCATGTCATGAACTGAAGCCTAACCCCCCCACCCAAATGAAGGCGACCCTCTCACATCAACTGTGTCTAAAAACATCGACACTTTCCCTGTTGTAATGTTGCAAATCACTTACTTATCCATAGTATCACTGGTAAACATTCCAGTAATGAACTAACCATACTTAGTTATTGAAGTTCAAATGTTTTAACAGTAAGTTGACCTTAGGTTAAGTTGGCGGAAACAATATGTGCGACCTGTAAGTTGTAAAGTGAAAATTGTATGCTACATCATCTAGAAAAGATCAAGGGGCCGATTCCGATTCGGGCCGGAAGCGCATCTAACAGTATTCGTCCGGAAAAACTACCAGCCGAACGCGTGTTCCCGACCGACTCAAACACTCTACCGAACGAACAAGTACGATGCGCATAACAGCCCAGATTCCGACCCAGCCGTACTTACCCAATCCAGCTCCTTTTCTCCGCCCGAGCTGGATCCGTAAACGCCGAATCGAGTCGCACGGAACCAAATACACAGCACCTTCCGGCCGGACTAGTACGATGCGTCTTCCGTACGCGCCGAACCCGTCGCTACGTCCGGCACGTTTCAGCATCCGGGAGAGCCGCACATAAGCTCCGTTTCGCGTCACTAAACGATCCACGGCTACGAGACGAACAAGCCAGCGACGAGTACGAGTTGAAGACACGCGAAACCCGAATGAGACGAACCAACCATGAATCCCATCGCGCAGGTCCTACCAATACTCTACATCTATTACCGGGACCGATTCGGACGCGTACGGCGCAGACGGTAAGTCAAACACCAACAATACAAACTAACTACACGTACCTAAAATATGTCACACACACATAGGGATGCACAAATGACGTACACTAGCAACTGCACAATCATAGTGGTGGGATGGGCATCACCAATGCCATACACACCCATAGGGGCCTGGATTCCTGCCACCGCCACCACCCCTACTCAGGGGGGCCTGGATGCCCATCACCACGACCATCCCCACTCATGGGGGGCTGGATGCCTATCACCACCACCACCCCTACTCAGGGGGGCTGGATTCCTCTCACTACCCCCCCCCCTACTCAGGGGGGGGCTGGATGCCTATCACTACCACCCCCCCTACTCAGGGGGGGGCTGGATGCCTATCACTACCACCCCCCCTACTCATGAGGGGCTGGATGCCTATCACTACCACCACCCCTACTCAGGGGTGCTGGATGCCCATCACTACTACCACCCCTACTCAGGGGGGGCTGGATGCCTATCACTACCTCCCCCCCTACTCATGGGGGCCTGGATGCCTATCACTACCACCACCCCTACTCAGGGGTGCTGGATGCCCATCACTACTACCACCCCTACTCACGGGGGGGCTGGATGCCTATCACTACCACCCCCCCTACTCATGGGGGGCTGGATGCCTATCACTACCACCACCCCTACTCATGGGGGGCTGGATGCCTATCACTACCACCACCCCTACTCAGGGGGGGCTGGATGCCTATCACCACTACCATCCCCACTCATGGGGGGCTGGATGCCTATCACTACTACCACCCATACTCAGGGGGGGTTGGATGCCTATCACTACCACCCCCCCTACTCATGGGGGGCTGGATGCCTATCACTACTACCACCCCTACCCAGGGGGGGGGCTGAATGCCTATCACTACCACCCCCCCTACTCATGGGGGGCTGGATGCCTATCACTACCACCACGCCTACTCAGGGGTGCTGGATGCCCATCACTACTACCACCCCTACTCAGGGGGCTGGATGCCTATCACTACTACCACCCCTACTCAGGGGGCTGGATGCCTATCATTACCACCCCCCCTACTTATGGGGGGCTGGATGCCTATCACTACCACCCCCCCTACTCATGGGGGGCTGGATGCCTATCACTACCACCACCCCTACTCAGGGGTGCTGGATGCCCATCACTACCACCACCCCTACTCAGGGGGGCTGGATGCCTATCACTACCACCCCCTACTCATGGGGGGCTGGATGCCTATCACTACTACCACCCCTACTCATGGGGGCTGGATGCCTATCACTACTACCACCCCTACTCAGGGGGGCTGGATGCCTATCATTACCACCCCCCCCTACTCAGGGGGGGGCTGGATGCCTATCACCACTACCATCCCCACTCATGGGGCGCTGGATGCCTATCACTACTACCACCCCTACTCAGGGGGGGGCTGGATGCCTATCACTACCACCCCCCCTACTCATGGGGGGCTGGATGCCTATCACTACTACCACCCCTACTCAGGGGGGCTGGATGCCTATCACTACCACCCCCCTACTCATGGGGGCTGGATGCCTATCACTACCACCACCCCTACTCAGGGGTGCTGGATGCCCATCACTACTACCACCCCTACTCAGGGGGGCTGGATGCCTATCACTACCACCCCCTACTCATGGGGGGCTGGATGCCTATCACTACCACCACCCCTACTCAGGGGTGCTGGATGCCCATCACTACTACCACCCGTACTCAGGGGGCTGGATGCCTATCACTACCACCCCCCCTACTCATGGGGGGCTGGATGCCTATCACTACCACCCCCCCTACTCATGGGGGGCTGGATGCCCATCACTACCACCACCCCTACTCATAGGACGGGTAATGCATGACACAACCAGCATACTCCCACATAAGGAATAACAGAAAATTACATCCACCCAAACAACATGACAAGCGTGTGTAGTCCAGGTCAAATGCCTACAACACTAAACATGACAATGAACATACAATGTGACCCACTAACACATGTGTCACACATAAAAGTGTGTGGCCTCCACAATACAAGCCGACCATGGCCACTGTGGCAATGGGGCCTAAAGCCCCATCACCACAGTCACCAAAAGGTAAGTGTGGGGTCCAAGGCTGATGGACCTTTTGGTCAGTGTGGCAATGGGGCCTAAAGCCCCATCACCACAGTCACCAAAAGGTAAGTGTGGGGTCCAAGGCTGATGGACCCTTTGATCAGTGTGGCAATGGTGCCTAAAGCCCCATCACCACGGTGATCATAAGGTAAGTGTAGGCATGGTAAAAGCTGCCAAAGACAAACTGAATGGATGAATCCTGGTCACACAACAACCAAAACATCTGTGGCATAGTACTGCTTGTGTCCCATTGCAACATATATTGGGGAGGCTAACAGTGCAGTGTCACAGAAACATCGCTTTTGTCCATGTGCATACAAACATCACACATGGGGGACCACTTTGCCAACAATCAGCCGATTCCACAATGACAGAAGTGACCATCATGATGCTGACCCACATATCTGCACCTATGGACACACAAATGTATATAATCTGTGGAGACTGTGGATGTCAGGTGAACAAATACCATACCATGGCAGCAATGGGACATACAAACCATGATCATTGTGCTGACTGATGACCCAGGAGTACCAGTGAGAGCAGGGGAAAATCACCAAACCACATACAGCCAATGGCACATTACAGAAATGCCAATGCAGTGATGCAAATGCACTGACACAAACAGGCAGACTCACACTTCCTATCAAAGACAACAGGTGATGGGGGTGTGTGCCAGTGTCCCCAGGCGACCACACAACACATGAGGAGGCCTGAATCCCAATTACACAGATGTGTATACAGTGCCACACACAAGTAACTCATGGATTGGATTCCCCTATGTGGGAAATCTGGCATTGTCAGATGAGAGGGAGCCCAAATTACACATGTCACACAAGCTTGTAGGAACAGCAACTAACACAGCAAGAGACACACCCACCACAGCACTACCCCCAGGGACCCCACATTGTGCAGACACTAGCCTGCATGACAATTCCACTGTGATGACAAAGGTAGATGTTGATCACACTGTGAACCACAGCCATGTGTCCTCAGCTACAAACTACCATCACACCTACACAAGCTCCAATCAATCAGCAGGGCCTGCCAGCCAAGGCCAATATGAAGGTAGTGGTCTAGCCGTGCAACAACTCACATTTGCACACTCAACACCACACACCCTCATCTGCAACAATGTGCAGCAGTGAAGCTCACATGGACTGGTGACATTGCACATGCACCCATGACAATCCCAGGGGTGGTGGGGGGAACTAAGGTGCAGAAACCCATCACACATGCGCACTCAACATGACTCGTCTATGTATGACACACTGCACAGTACGCCGTACATGCGCATGATGTGAAATCCACCACAAACAATGGGATCCTGGCCATAGTCACACACCAACGAAGAAGTCAAGGTGAGATACAAAGAACACACGTACACAACTTCCGACATTGCAGCTCTGACCCTGAGGAGTGGCAGCAGTCACACACACAACGCGTCACAATCACTGAAAGCTAACACAAACTCAAAATCACATTACTTGTGTAAACAACAAGTGCCAAGGGGAATCCTGAATGTGTCCCATCTGCGTTTGCCCACATCCCCAGCCCTGACAACAAAGACAACCTGGGATGCCAACCTCATGAACATCAGTTTGCCATGCAACCACATCACGGAGAAACCAGGTCCAAGATGCTGGATGAACACATACCAACTCTGCAACCATCAGAAACAGGAACATCCCTAGGGACACAGCCTGTGTAGGAAAAGGGAAGGGAACATGCACAGACATGCTCACACAACACACAACACGGGCATACGCAATGTCACCAGATTACACACAGCCATGAGGGCACTCCACTCCTGTGGAAGCTCCGCTGTGCCAAACCTTGTCTGTGCACGACTCAAACATATCAGCAGGACACTCCGTCAGTGAGTCAACAACTACAACACACAGAAGCCTCTGCTCACATCAGCCTGGGTACGGGAGTGTCACATCAGTCATCTGCATACACCCAAAACACGTGGCAATCCAGTTGTACTGTATACACAGATGAGTCCTCCAAAATTGATGTGCAAAACTGCATGTCCAGTGGAGACGGGCACACAGTCAGGGTACTAGGAACATTGGACAGTGGTAAGCCCAACAGATGTGCAACAGTGTAGGACAAAGATGGTAATATACAAATGCTAAACGTACATCCCTGTGTCAAATGCTGAACATTACACCCTCAGACTGCAGCAAGGGATGCTATAGATCCAGACTAGATTAGGACACATATCCCATGGGCCACATGGAGCCCATCACAGCAAAACTTCATTTACCTGATCTGAACACAATTACAACAGCAAATGCATGATACTACACATCTACATCATGTACCACCAAAGATTAACCACAAGTAAACAAAAAGAGGCTTTATTCAGCAAGTGTGCAACTCAAATCAAAAGTCCAAAATTAACAACGGCCAATGTCCAGTCTAAATACACAGTCCCAACAGGGTGATGCGTGACTACTTGTCACAACTTGCTTGCCTGCACAGGTACCAACAGGGGACATCCCCCTTGGAGGGGCATACAAGGGGCAGGCCAGGCACCGCAGGGACAGGATCAGGGGATGCCAGAAGGAGGCAGGGAAGGTGAGGTGGGTGCAGGAGTGTCACCGGCAACTGCAGTGGAGGTGTCTGACTCAGGGGGGGCCGGCACCACCGCAGGGCTCAAGTCCGATGGGGTTGGTGCTGCAACCACTGCAGTGGGCTGGGCAGATGGAGTAGCCTGGGTCCCCAATGCAGTGCCCGAGTCAGATGGGGTTGTTGTGGACTCCACCGCAGTGCATGACTCCAAGGGAGTGGAAGGGGGGGCAGAAGAGCTGGGCAGGACAGGGGGGGACACGGTCTCCACACCAGTGGCACATACAGGCAGAGCGTCTGGTTTGGGGGTGGAAGAGCAAGTGGCAGGGGGAGGGCCTGAGCACTTTGGGGATGCGGTATCGGTGTGTGGGGGAACCTGGGGCAGGGTGTGGCGGTGGAACCTGTGGAGTGGTGGCCTGGGGGATGGAGGTGAGAGACTGGGTGGGTGACTTGCAGGGCGGTGGCGGGGTCTTGCTCTTCCGGGTCCGGGGTGACTTGCGGGTGGGGGGCTCACTCTCCCTGCGCCTGGGGGAGGGTATCCGGGGGCGAGGGGCACTCTCCTCTCTGTGTGTGGACTTCCTCTTCCCCCGGTATGCTGGATCAGCGGTATTGGAGGGGAAGAGGCCGAGGTCAGAGAGGAAGAGCTGCTGTGTATGTGGGGTTGCAGGTGCGGCAAGGGAAGGGGTCTTGGAGGGAGAGGATCTTGAGGATTGCGGAGTGACTGTGGTTGCCTGTGTGTGTGTCAGTTCCCCATCCCCTGTGTGTGTGGAATCAGTCCCCTGAGGATGCTTGTGTGCACGTCTTGCCTTGGTTTTGGGTGGGTGTGTGCTGCTCGTGTCTGTGTGTTGATGTGATTGTGCAGATGTGCATGTGCTTTGGACAGGTAGGGTGGTAGGAACTGTGGATGGGGCAGAGGTGGGAGGGGTGAGGGACTGTTGGAGGAGGGACACTGCTGCCGTCAGGGAGGAGTCCATGGACCTATTGCTCCTCTGTAGGGCAGACATACCCGTCGAGATGCCCTCCATGAACGACACCAGCTGTGTCAACAGTGTGGTGTGTGCATGGAGGACAGTCAGCATTGCTGTCTGCCCTACATGGAGCTGCCGAAGGAGGTACACAGACTCCTCACTCAGGGCAGCAGGGGACACAGGGGCAGGGGGTGCAGTGCCTGGCTTGAAGGAGACACGCTCCCGAGCACGGGAGCCTCCACGGACCTCAGGAATGGGAGCCAATGGGAGGGCGGTGGTGGTGGTGGTGGTGGCGGGATCAGACAGAGTAGCTGGGGTGTGGTGGCTGCTGACACCCGCCTCCACAAGGGAGTCATCCTCCGAGCTGCTGTGGTCCTCAGCTGAGGTGGATGGTGCTGAGGACTCCTCGGTGTGGCTCCCCTCGCCCTCCGTGCCACTGGGTCCCTCTGACCACTCGTCGGACGCTGACCCAGTCTGGCTCCGCTGCTCCTCCTGGTCCGTGGAGCTGTCCCCTCCTGTGGCTGTGGATGTATCTGCAAACAATTAGGGAAACAGACAAACATCAGTCACCTGCACTGACCGCACACACCACAGTAAGTACAGCACATCACAGAGCAAGCCCTGGCATCACTAGTAGAACATTGCCAAACGTCATCACACAGATTAGGAGAAGCCAATTGTCAGTCTGATGGTCAGCCATGGAACAGACACCCCTCCTGCCTTTGCACCCATCTGTCTGGTGCCCGTCTGATGGTAAGACCCCAGTGTGGACACATGCACCACCTACACAGTAGTTGGACATTGCTGAGAACACGGTGAAGTATGTGAACATGCCCACCTCACATCACTTGCCACTGAGTCAGTGCAGGTGTCTGGATAAATGGACGGCCTGAGCCTAAAAAGAAATGTATGTGATGCATACCAGCACCAGACCCCATGAAGCACCCATGTCCGGATAGTCAATGCCACAATGGGGTGCCTGTTGCACATGTCACCACCCTGCAGGATCACCCTTAGGAAGTTTAATGCCATGACACAGGCATGCCTGCAAAGTCATACATCACTGTCTCAAGTCACATGGCCATGTTAGCCAGCAAACAACAGTCTGCACTGTGTCACTATCCTAGGACATGGGGAAGGCAAGTAATG
Organism: Calotriton arnoldi; assembly: GCA_963921515.1. Classification (NCBI taxonomy): domain Eukaryota; kingdom Metazoa; phylum Chordata; class Amphibia; order Caudata; family Salamandridae; genus Calotriton; species Calotriton arnoldi. The sequence goes on along the minus strand of CAWUFW010014012.1, from coordinate 32,790 downwards.
TAACTGACAAGTGCACATGTTCATCCCCCACTAACCACATCCTCTGAACCAGTATTTGTACACTGCACAACATTTGGACAAATGGGAGACATGAAACACTACTCCCTGAACCAGAGCACCTCACAGTGTGCTGTGAATGATGAACAGCTGCCTGAAAGTCACAGTCTCATACACCTGTCTGCACAGTCAAGTGATCAAACACCTATGAGTCACAGAAGTCTTGTCTCACATGGTCCAAAGCAGATGGCATGCTGACCCCTAACCGAAGGACATCACAGGAGTCACGACAACGTAGTCACAGCACAACAACACAGAGGCAGACACCTGAGGCAACATTTCACTGAGCACAGCATGTCAGATGATACACGGGAGTGGGAGTACAAAGTGTATTGTATGCCCTGTAGTAGGCATGACTGTCTGGCTCCACCTGCAAGAGGGATGAGCCCTGGTCAGTGGGCAGGTGGCTAAGCATGTGTGACACACTTGACATACATACTCCTGAGGCCCAGACAATTTACCCACCCGCAGAATGGGGGTGTGGCAAATACCCCAGGGACATGTGGGGAATTAGATGTGCAAGTGGATCACATATCAAAGTTACACCCAGACTATATAGCACGACTCAGGCATTGTGTGAGCAACTGACCCACCCATGAAGGCAAACACAATGTCACAGGAACAAAATCTGTCACCACCTTGAGCAAAGCAAAATGCTAGGACCCTGTACCCAAGTGACACAATTATCCTGAGCGTGAGGAGCACACTGGCGCATCAGATGGGTAGTGGCCAGGTTACAATAGAGGGACATGGGTACTGGACAACAAGACTGATGTACTGGGGAAGTTTAACCAGGCCAGAGGAGGGCACATAGCATGTTAGACAGAGTTCACAGTGCAGTCTTAGACTCACCCCCTCCTTGCTGCTGTCTGCCCTTCAGCTGCCCATCCAGCTCCGGGAACACCACCGGCAGGATCTGGAGCATGTGGGGGTCAGGGTCCGGTGTCCGCCCCTCCTGCGAGGAGGCGACAGCTTCAGCTGGACCCTTGCGATCCTCCGGGTCCAGCCACGAAGGTCCTGCCACCTATTCTGGCAGTTGCGGATCCGGCGCTTGTAGACCCCCACGGATCGGACTGCCCGGACGATGTCCAGCCAGATGTTCTGCTTCCGATGGGCATCAACCTGTGAGGATGAGAAAGTGAAAAGGCCATTACTACACATGCAACATATCCGTGCATCACACAGTTGGAAATACATGTCTCAATCACAGGGGCATATGATGTACACAGGCAGTGCAACAAGGGCTATGGACAGTTTGCCAGCAGTTACTACATGGTATCATTGCATGGGTAGTGAACCTTGTTTGAATGCACTGTTACTCCATTGTACCTGTTCAGTGCAAGTGACTACACACTTTGGGGGGTGCGAACTACTCAGTGGGCATGCTAGCCAGTGGTGTGCACACTGTAAATCCTGCTAGTCAGGCAACATGCACAATTAGTGAGGCAGTGAACAGCACACTCACCTGCTCCCCTGGTGTCCCATACAGCTTGCTGTACTGTGGAAGGAGGCTGTCCAGCAGGGCCTGGTTCTCCTCATGGGTGAAGGCTGGGGCTCTCTCCACAGTACGTGCCATTGCAGCAGCCAGAGGATGCAGAGACAGCAGCAGTGTAGTGGAAGATGTCGTCCTGGAGAAGGTAGTGCAGGCAAGTGAGCTCTCAGGGGAACAGCCAGCATTATATGTGTGCTGCAGAGGCAGATACTGTCCCATGTGTCCAAAGTGATAGGTCCAAGTCGGTAGCATCTTCTGAATCTGGCCAATCCATGGAATAGCAGCTCCAATACACGCCCACAGCATCCTTCAAAAATTCAACTTCATGACACCCATGAATTTGCAACATTGTTGTGGCTGGCCAACTGAATTCAGTGCATCAGACTCGTTGTAAATTCAAAAACCGCATCCGTTGCCATGCCAGGCCCCAGCCAATGCGTGCACACCGATCGGACCATTGCTGTACAACGTGTACCCGCGATACAACGCGTACCCGCCCACATGCAATGCAATGGTCCGAGCGGGCACACCGATCGGACCATTGCTGTACAACGCGTACCCGCGATACAACGCGTACCCGCTCACATGCAATGCAATGGTCCGAGCGGGCACACCGATCGGACCATTGCTGTACAACGCGTACCCGCGATACAACGCGTACCCGCGCACATGCAATGCAATGGTCCGAGCGGGCACACCGATCGGACCATTGCTGTACAATGCGTACCCGCGATACAACGCGTACCCGCTCACATGCAATGCAATGGTCCGAGCGGGCACACCGATCGGACCATTGCTGTACAACGCGTCCCTGTACAGGTCACACGCATGTGTCACCATGCTGGTCAATGGTGAACCTATCCCAGCCACATATACTTTCCAGGGACTCTGGGGCACACCTACTACACCACACCCAGTCCACACTGTATCTAAGGCATGTGTGGCAGCATGACCTTATCTGTGTATGGGTGTGTACATGTTGTTTTTGGGCTGGCACTTGGGGGCAGACACACCCAGGCTGTGCACATGTTAATGGGGACAGGGTCCTTTGTGTGTCGTGCACATGACCACTGGGATGTGCAACTGTTCATTTGTGGAGCATGTTGCATGGTCACATTTCCAGGTTGTGGATATGTATGACGTCACATACCCCAAGGCTCATGTAGGAAAGCATGTACATCACAGGGTGGCCCATTGCCACAATAGTCATGTCCCTCCGCAGTCTGTGTCCATGTTGTGTTTCACATGTCTGACTCCATGTGCACAATGGGAGACAGTCTCCACATCCACGTTGTTTGTGCATGGACTTAGATGTTGTGTGTGTGTGTCACTGACGTCCATGTCTGTCCTGCAGAGGCTACAGGGGGCACTACCTGTGGGAGTCATGTTTGATTTTTCTGACGTGTACATGATACGCCATGTCATGCCAGTGTCCATGTGGCAAGACAGGCTCCTGGGAATCTACCTGTCAATGAGTTGAGATGCCTGTGGCGCATCTGTCCAGACGTCACTGTGGTATGTGTGTGGAATGTGAGTGCAGTAAATGGGTACTGTGACACAGCCAAATGGTTTCACATAGCACACCCTGGGACCTGTTGTCCACACATGTCGTACAGAGATGTTACATGATGTCCATGTGGGTGCCATATGTGTCCAAACAGAACGAGACACACATCAAGTACTAGTGTTTGCTGATGATGTAGCATGTGAACTACAGTGTGGTGAATGGCACATATGTGGGGTGACTGACAATCTTGTCTTCTTCACCTCTGCACTGCAGGGCTCCTGCTGTCCATCGACCATTCCCAGACCTGGCAACGATGGTGGAACGTGACAGCATCCGACGGTACCGCTTCACCAGGCAGCTGATTGAGGATTTGGCAGTGCGGTTGGACCCACATTTGCAGCCTGGCCGGCCGTATCCGACAGCGCTGACCCCCAAGGTGAAGGTGATGGCAGCCCTACACTTCTTTGCCACCGGTACCTTTCAACACACTGTGGCATCTACTGGTGGTATGTCACAGACTATGTTCAGCCGTGTGCTACGCGATGTTTTGGTGGCGATGTTGAGATGCCTTAACCAGTACATCTATTTCCCACAACGTCACCGACTCACTGACGTCAAGAGTGACTTCTATGCCCTGGGGAGGATGCCACATGTCATTGGCTCCATTGATGGGACACATGTGGCTTTGGTACCACCACAGGCACATGAGCAGGCATACAGGAACAGGAAACATTACCATTCTGTCAATGCTCTGGTGGTATGTCTTGCAAACATGACCATCACACATGTTTGTGCCCGTTTCGCCCGGTTCTGCACACGATGCCTACGTGATGAGGAGTAGTCGCATCCCGAGGATGATGTCACAGATGCCGAACCAGCGTGCTTGGCTTGTCGGTGTGTACTGACTTTGTACCATTGTGTGTGTCGTGCTATGTTGCTTTCCGCACACTTTTCAATGTTGGCTAATGTGCAATTGTCTGTCTGTAGGTGACTCGGGATACCCCAACATGCCGTGGTTGCTGACACCCCTCAGGAACCCTGTGACACCAGCCCAGATGCGCTACAATGAGGCACATGGTCGGACCAGGAGGGTGATTGAGCGGACCTTTGGTCTCCTGAAGAGCCGCTTCCGCTGCCTGGACAAGACAGGAGGAGCCCTCCCATATGCCCCAGCAAAGGTGTGCAAGATTATCATCATCTGCTGCATGCTCCACAACCTGGCAGTGCGGAAGGAGTTGCCTCTCATCCTGGATGACGATGACCAACATCCGCCACCTGTGGAGGATCCAGGCCTGGGCCACGATGCCAGTGATGATGATGATGATGGTGATGGTGATGTCCGCACACAGCTCATCACCAACTTCTTCAGCTGAATGTGAGTATCCAGAGTGTTGTACTATCAATGAATTTAATTTGCATGATATGTGTGTGTGGTGCTCTGGTGCTGTTTGAGTGTGGCCATGTGCAACTTGACTGGATGCATGCGGAGATGTGTCCTTGCAGGTGGTCTGTACTTGCCAACAGTGTAGACATGCTAACTTGCTTTTGTGTATTTAACTTGTGACAGGTATTAGACATGAGTATTGCCATTCTGTGCTGTTCTTCTGTGCTTTTGAGTGTGTGTCATGTCTGTCCTTCACAGGGTGCTGCTGGAGTTGTTAGAACAACTTGGATCCACCGAATCAATGATTCAACTTCCAAGGTGGCAGCAGTTGTTCCCCTACAGGTGATGTGCCACACACCCCTGGACTTTCTATCTTCTGCATTGTTTGACTTTGTGGCCACAGCCAGGTGGGATTAGCTTGCATTTGTAGTGGAAACAACATGTAGCAAATGTGTAATAAACCTGTTCTACATTTTGGGGTGTGCGTTGTCCGTAGTCACACATCTGAGTGACATTTGCTTACTGCACCTGTGTTGTAGTTGACACAGACTGTGAATATGTGTGGTGTCTGTGTATTGCACTGTATTTCCAGGCAACATCAGTGTAGGGGATGAGTCATATGGCCCTGGTGTGTATGTGTTGTGTGGCCCTAGTGGTGTGTCTCCCTCATATGTGTCACGTCGCCATGACTGCCATGACGGTGTTGGACTTGCTGTAGCAGTCAGCATGCACAGTGTCATATTTCTGATCACCATCTCCATGACAGAGACCACGTTGGAATCACAACAGAGGCAGATATGGTTTTTTGGTGAGTTTATTTACAAAAGGTGTGGGGATGGTGCACAGGATGGTGGGTGCTGTACATAGAAATTGGAATCCAAAGTTCCCATGTGAATTGGAAGTCCTGGTAGATGAAATGTCCAGGGTATAGTCCACAGTCATCTGATGAATTTGTACAACTAGAGCTCCCCATGTCATGTGGGCGAGTTGGGTTGCCATCGACAGGGCGTGCAGTTTGCACACAGAGGAAAAGTTCCAGAACAGGTGTTGGCTTCCTGGGGGATGTAGCTGGCCATCGGCCTCTCAGTTTGGCCTCCTCGGACGGCCCCTCTTCTTGGGGGGGACCCTCAGGTGCAGGCTGCCGCGGTGCAGGGTACTCTCCGCCAGAGTCCTCCTCCCTCCATGTGGCTGTTGCGGATGTAGTGGCAACAGATGTTGTGGGCGCACAGGGAGGTGAGGCCATGTTGGTGCTGATCTGGCGGAGGCATGTCAGTATGTCCCTATGCACCGCTGTGAGTTCTTGCAATGTGTCCCACTTGGACTCCATGCGAGACATGTGTGTCTCGACACGGGACATGTGGGAGTCCAAGCGGGCATGATGGGCAGCCTGCTGCTGTTGTATGTCCTTGAGGATCCCCACTACCTGGGTGACCTCTCCGGTGGTGGTCTGGTACGCATCTGCAATGCGTGCCAGTTGTGGGTCATCACGCAGTCCTGACCCCTCTGCAAATAGCGACCTGTGTCTAGCACCCCTCCCACCACCCCTGGCAACACGTGCAGGACCTGCGGTGCCATGCACAGGTGACCGTGTGCCCACTTGGCTGTTGTTAGTGGGCTCGATGGCAGCGGCTCCAGTTTGGTCCTGGGTCCCTGCGCTGTTGTCACCTGTGGTCCTTGGTGTGTCCGTGTTGGCAGGGGTGGCCTGTGTGTTGGCAGTTGTTGGAGGGGTGGGTGCAGGGGTGCAGATGTTGGTCCTGCTGGTGCTGCATGATGACTGGCACCGGAGGGTCCAGCTTGTTGTTCGCCATCCGAGGAGTGCAGAGGCTGATCCACACCAGTGAGCTCTGTGTCCCCCGGAGCCTGGGACAGGGACTCCTCCTCATCTGCTGCTGAGTCCCCATCTTCACCTGTTTTGGGGAGAGACACAGATTGTATGGTATGTTTCTACAGGCATCAATTGTTAAAACACCGGACAGTTGTGACTGTACCTCTGGATGCGGCCCTGGACATTGCATTCTACTCAGTTATGACAGTCAGAGAGTGATATTGGTGTAGCACATTGTCCTGCCAACCTGTGGCATGTCAATGTGAATGTTGAGGTGTGTGCCTGACCAGCATTGGTGGTATTTGGTTGCCATCCGGGCCGACTTCTCCCCCAGCCCAAATATCCCACCATGGAACATGCTTCCATTGCAGGGAGTGCAAGTTGTCTTTCAGGATGTCAGTCAGTGGTGTCCTGCTGTTGGTTGTTGCACAGTTGCCTGCAGGGCCTTGTGCTCCCCCAGCAGTACCCAGTGTCAGCCATCTTGTGAGTCCTTTTCCACTCCCTGTGATGTGAGCATGGTTCAGGGTGGTGTTGATGGGCCAATTGTGAGGCTGACCAATATCTGTGACTACCACTCCCATCATGCTATTGCCTCCACCCCCTTCCCAGCATGCCCATCCTTCCTTCCTTTTGACTCTGCTTCCCTGTGGGGTGGGGTGCCTGTGCTGACAGGTTGGCTGAGAGTGTTCTCCTTGCGGTTGTTTGGCTACCAGTCCCAAGAGTGTCCCTGTGCTTCACACAGTATGAGCCCGGCTGGTTGGTCTTTGTGGGATCTTGAGTTAGAATGTGAGGCTTTGCATTCTCCCAGGTGGGTTCTGTGGAGTTAGTGTTGGGGTGTGTGGGAGGGGAGGTGCTTGGAACTATGGTCAGTGCTGTGAGTCCTCCTTCCCACCCAGCCAGATATCCCACCATGGAACATGCTTCCATTGCAGGGAGTGCAAGTTGTCTTTCAGGATGTCAGTCAGTGGTGTCCTGCTGTTGGTTGTTGCACAGTTGCCTGCAGGGCCTTGTGTTCCCCCCAGCAGTACCCAGTGTCAGCCATCTTGTGAGTCCTTTTCCACTCCCTGTGATGTAAGCATGGTTCAGGGTGGTGTTGATGGGCCAATTGTGAGGCTGAGCAACATCTGTGACTGTCACTCCCATCATGCTATTGCCTCCACCCCCCTTCCCAGCATGCCCATCCTTCCTTCCTTCCTTTTGAGTGGACTTCAGTGTGTGTGAGTGTGAGAGCAATGGCAAGATGGCTGACAATGTGGTCGTGTTGTTTGTTGGTGCACAGTTGCCTGCAGGGCCTTGTGTTCCCCCCAGCAGTACCCAGTGTCAGCCATCTTGTGAGTCCTTTTCCACTCCCTGTGATGTAAGCTTGGTTCAGGGTGGTGTTGATGGGCCAATTGTGAGGCTGAGCAATATCTATGACTCCAACTCCCATGATGCTATTGGCTACACTGACTTTACCAGCATACACAGAATTCCTTCCTTTCAGTGATCTTCCCTGTGAGGTGGTGTTCTAGTGATGTCAATATATCTGGGAGTGTTTGTTGGTTCTATTTGTGCCACTGCCTTGCTGTATTTGTTGTTAGGTTTGTAGGTGTCATGACACAGTTAGATGTCACTATGAGATGGCAGGTATTGTGTTTGTCTGACTGGCATTCACATCTTGGGATGAGTATGTTTTGTTTGCTGTGTATTTGGTAAGGGTGCATGGTTTGCCTATCCCTTTGAGGGTGCTGTGTGTGTATTGTCACACCATATTGTGTATATAAGTTGTGTACTCACCAGGCTCTGGGATGTCTGTTAGTCCATATACGATCACTGGTGGCAGGATGGCCCGCACCTTCTCCTCCCAGGACCTTAGGTATATTGGTTTTGCAGGAGGGCCACTGCCGGTGCGCTGGCTGATGATGTAGTCCTTTTTCAGTAGGTCCCGGACCCTCCTGCGCACATCATACCACCTGTTCTGGATGTCTTCCTTTGTGCGCAAACATGGTGATTGTGCATTCATCCTGTCGACAATTCTCGCCCACATCTTGGTTTTCTGCGACATGGGGGTCTGTTGTACCAATGTACCAAACAACTGTGGCTCTACCCTGAGTATCTCGTCTACCAGGACTTCCAATTCACAATCTAGGAACTTGTGGTTCTTCTTTGGGGGCATGGTGATGGGTGGTGGTGGTGATTGATGTGTGTGTGTGTGTGTGTGTGCAAGTGGGGGTGTGTGAGTGTAGGTTTAGCTGTGTGTGTGTGAGGGTGCTATTTGTAAGTGTGGTAATGGTGTGTGGCTTGTGTGATGTATGAGCTGTGAGTGTGTCTGTGGTTGCTGTGTGATGGTGTTGTTTGCTGGCAGTTCTGTGGAATTTGCAAAGGCTCATGGTAGGGATTTGTGGCCTTTATGTAGGTGGGGTTGGGGGTGTGTCCTTGTTCCATTTTTCCCCCCACCCCCAGTATTTATTGGCTTTGTAGTAGCTTGTTTGGCCATTTTTTTTGACTTTTTTCCCTTGGTGCTTTGGGTGCATGTAGGAGTCGTTCTTGTGTCCGAGTCGGACGCTGCTGTTGTCTGGTGCGATGTTGTCCGACTCGTTCCCGCTGTGTTTCAGGTTGGTTTCATGTGCGGTGTACGAGTCGGTCGCGGAGTATTGGGTTGATTCGGCTGGGTTTTGTGTGCGTGTGGTCGTACGGCTTGTGCTCCGTGCGAGTCGGTCGTGTTTCGCACGCATAGCATCGTACTACGCGGGTCGGAGTTCGCGGGTACGTTTCGTTCGGTCGCTATCCGGGTGCGTGTCGGTCGGTTAGTTTCGAGTGTTTTTCCGGCCGGATGGCTTGTTTCCGTCCGGCTCGGTCGTTCGCTTTGTATTCCGTCCGTGTCGGTCGGGTTTCACATGCATTTCATCGTACTACCCGGGTCGGACGGCGCCGGTTCGTGTCGGTCGGAATAAATTCCCGCACCGAGTCGGTCGGTACGTTTTCCGGCCCGAATCGGAATCGACCCCTGAGTCTTAATGCTGTTATCCTGCCTGTATCACAATAATATCTGTGTAATCTGTGCCTGTTTCTTACTGAAAATCAGTAAAAGCCTATTAAAATAAAGCATATCTGGCAACTCAATCCCATTTTGTGGGTAACATGCTCTTTTTAATATTACACAGCTTACTAAAAATGCATCATAGTTCCATAGGCTTCAGTTAGGGCACCATCTGTGCACACCTACATCACCCTGCAAAAATGTGTTTCTCCCATTCGCTTTACTGTGATCACCCTAATTCGAGAGCCAACTGCTTGGCAGGAATCAACACTTATCAAAATATAGTACATTAGTTACTCGAAGGATACAGTGAGTGAAATATGAACAGCTTACTGTGATGTTTGAATCCATGTGAGTTGCCTCCCTGTTGTGCTCTAAAATTATTTTCTAAATATAAAATAAACAGAGACTGGTGCCATAAAAAGTAATTTTACAATACATTCCTAATTTTCTGAGGTTGAAGTAAATGCAATCCCATTACTGTTTGAAAGTATCTTGTTATTCCACTTTTAAGGTTATAGATCTCTGTACCCTTAGATAGTCCAATTATTCAACATAGACCTAGGAAGGGGAAATGTTCATCATCTGCCAAGATGATTTCTCAAGTTAGCCTTCTTCGATACAGAGTCCACTTGGGGCGGTTTTGATAAATACCAACACTGGGGGCTGTGGGAGGAGGAAGAGGTATTTACCAGGTCTTGGAAAATGGGGAATTGCATGTGGAATTCTGTGTTTACTACTGAATTCTATATGTATTGTTGTGTACTGCATATCTTCACTTGGTGAATTTCAGCAGGTTATACCTGCCAAAATGTACTAGAAGAAAAATTCAGTTGGTGTGGTCATTGTAGTGGGGCTTGAAATTCCGATATGTGCGGTAACAGAACTTATCACTCATATCAGAATACAACACGTCAATCGGATTTGGGGCCTTTGTCCATGTTGAAATAGATCCTTTTCAATGTGTAGACTTCTCTCTCCTCATCTGGAGTTTAAGCATTTGGAACCGTCTACTGAAAATTTCCACAGAGTCTTTGTCGTGCTATGGTTTTACATTTCTGTGACCTCTGATGTTTTAGAAGCTTTGACATCATTTAGAGGTCATCTGTTTTCTTGGTTCTCCCATGTCATGAGATTTTGGTTTTTACTTTCTGTGAGAATGTGGCTTATATATTGTGACGTTGTGCGATTGTGAGGTTGTGCGACCTCATGGTGTAATAACGTTGCAATTCAGTATCAGGTCCTGTCAGGTTTGTTTGAAAAACCTTAGCTCAGTCCTTGGTAAATGTGGCTCAGAGAAGTCAGGCTTTATCAAAGGAACAAGTGCAAAGCATTAAGAAGTACTAAAAGAGTTAATTAAGAAAAACCCTGCAACACAATAAAATCTGACAGCAATTTATAAAAATAGGTTTTGTTGTTATCTTTAAATAGACATGTCTGTGACAAAAATCCACTGGAGGGTTGCAGAGTTATGAATTTTCAAAGAAACAATAAATCATAGCTTGTCAGTAATGGAATAAATCATTGTAATCTACCACAACTTGCGGTTTAGGGTTGCCACGTCAAGTGACTAGAAAACGGCTATATGGGCACTCTTGTGGGTGCTAACTCTGTCAGAGGGCTAGTCACAGAGACCTGTCAGGTCCAGGTAAACAGTTGCCTTGCAGGTTAAGCAGTCTCCAGTCCAGTTCCAGGTCCTATGGGTGAATCTCCATAGTAGTCACTGGAATGGTCCTGATGCAAGAGATGCAGGATGCTTAAGATGCTCAAGGATGCTGAATATGCTGAGCCAGTGTCGGGGATCTTCTTGTGGCCACCCGATTAGTCCTCAAGCAAGGAGGGTGACATTGGTCTCAGGGATTAATGGGGAAACAGCGTTTACATCGCATGCGCTTCAACGCATGCGATTACATCGCAGTCGTTACAACAACCGCGTTGTTACAACGCAAGCCATTACATCGCAAGTCGTTTCTATGACTTGCTGTAGGGGGCGCGCTAAACTAAGGAATAGTATAATTTACTATTCCAACACCTTCCCTACTGTTGCACATGCTGGAGCTGGAATAGTAAATTATACTATTCCTAAGTCCAGCGAGTCGTAGAAACGTCTTGCGATGTAATGGTTTGCGTTGTAACAACGCGGTTGTTGTAACAACCGCGTTGTAATCTCATGCGTTGTAGCGCATGCGATGTAACATCGCATATTCATTTCATGTCCCATGAATTCCAGATGGAGTCCAGAACAAAATGATTTGCCACTGGTCTACTGGTATCTGCAAAACCGGTGATTCTTGTTAACTTGCAGTAACTTCTGTGCTGGTTGACCAAACTTCACTCTGATGACTCTCCTGGGTCCAGCTGACTTGGGTGCAACCTTTGAGGGTTGGGACTTGGTCTCCCAAGCTGCACTTCAGGATTCAGCGGCAATCAGGTTTTTTAGTGCTGGGCTTGCAAGGGTGTAGGCTTTTCAGGTTTTGTGGGCCTGTGGCAGTAACATGGAGTCAGCCAACTGACTCTTGAAATCACCTTCTCCGTCTGGGGTTTGGGGATGACTTTTCCCAAGTAGGTGGCATCAGGCACAGTCCTTTATTTGCTAGCCCAAGGTACAGTAGATGCAGTCCAGTCTTTGGTGCAGCCTCTCTTTGGTGGTTCTAGGTAACAGCAGGGCAGTCCTTCTTTGGTCCTCTCTTCAGTTCAGACCTGATCTGAGGTCTTGGTGCCAGGGTGGTCACTTTTATGCCCGTTACGAGCCCTTGAGGAATGGGGAACTTTTAGCCAATGGGTTACCAAGTCTTCTGCCACCTAGTGACAACTTCCTGCAAAGTGTGGCATCTGGCTAGCCCAGAATGGATTATTCTGCCCCCTCCCAACATCGCAGAACCATTTTCTTAGTGTGTAGAGCTTCCTTGCCCAACCCAGAGGTGTGGCTACCTGAGAGCTACACTCCCCTTGAAAAACAGTTTGACAATAGCTTCTCCCTCTCTGTCTGAGATGACAGCCTGACTGCCTAAGCAAAAGAGCAGCCCCTTCCATGTCTGACTACCATTTACCCTTCAAAGGCGGCTTTCTCTTTGAAGCTCGCCTTTTGGGCTCACACCCACTCTGGCCATCCTGCCAAGAGGAGGTCATACCTCTTCTCACAGCAAGTCCTGTGTTTGCTTCCTAAGATTCATTCTCACTCCTCCACAGGAGGGCAGAAGTCTGTCTTTTTTTTTTTTATATTTCTTTTTATTAAACAACTCGACCAAATGCACATCAAGTAATGCAAGCAGATATTTCCATCTTTCCTCAACGACATTCCATACAGTTCAAAATAATACACAGTTATACAGTTGGTAGATCAAGGGGACTCGCATGATTCAGCGCCTCTCAAACGGTCCGGTGGAGCACAGATGTCCCCCCTATAATGGTTCCAAGCGTCCCACACCCTGCTCCATTTCCCGGGACATCCCCTGGCAATGTAGACCGACTTCTCCCTAAACATACACCAATCCAAATCCTCTGCCCACTTCTCAGTCCGGGGCGGCTGGCTAGCCCCCCACAGTTGGGTGATGTTACGCTTCGCCACCATGAATGCCAGAGTAGCCCATTGTGTCATGTAGGTGGAGGCATCTACGGGCCTCCGGCTGCAGGTCTATCCCTAGGACCGCCCTCAGCGTGTGGTGAATCTCTCCCCAATATGTTTGTATGCTTTGGCAGCGCCACAGGATATGCATAAATGTCCCCAGTTCCCCACAGCCCCTTCTGCACTCTCCACTGTCTGAGCGACCCATTCGAACCAGACGGGGTCCTGTGACATATACCCGATGTAGTACCTTTAACTGCACCAACCTCAGCCTCGTCTGAATAGCCACCACCCGCGGGGAAGAGACCGCCTCCTGCCAATCCTCGTCGTCCAGTTCTAGGCCGTCCTCATTCCAGTGTCTTTTTATATTAAGCAATGGATCTTCCATGTTGTTTATTAGTTTCCTATATATCAGAGAAGTGGTCTTCTCCGGAAGATGTCCATCTAGCACCCTATCCTCTAGGGGGGAAGCGTCTGGAAGGGTTGTGCCCCTAGGAATGTGTGTAAGCAGCGCATGCCGAACCTGGAGGTAGCGGAAATGCTCACTATCGTTCAAGTTGTACTGCAGCTTTAGTGAGTCAAATGTATGTATTGTTCCCTCTCCCCAAACATCTTTTATTCGTGAGATCCCGATTAGGTCCCACTTATCAAACCCCTTGGACTTCCAGAGGCTTCCCAATTTCTCCGAATTCCAAAGTGGGGTGGGTAGCGGGAATTTGCCTTCCCATTTGAGGTGCCTGTTGGCCGCATGCCATACCTGGATGCCATGTGCCGTGGGTCCTGTGAGCTGGAATCTGCGGGGCCCAGCATATAGCGCTCTGGTGTATTCTCCCCCGGGGAGCTGCCACCTATCCATAGCGTACCCGGGATCATTTGGCTGCCCGTAGATCCCGTGATTGACTGCCGCCAGTTGGGATGCCCAGTAGTATTTCCGTAGATCTGGCAACCCTATTCCTCCGTCATACCAATTAAGAGTAAGCTTGGAAAACGCTATACGGGGTTTACCATCCCAAAGGAGCTGTCTCTGGAGAGACTCGATTTCCCTGAAATAAGACGCGGGGACCGGATCCATCGTGTTTTGGAGTGCGTACAAGAACCGAGGCAGAGCCATCATTTTAAAAAGTACTGCCCTACCCAACATGGAGAGTGGAAGGGCCTTCCAGCGCACCACGTCATTCCTAAGTCGCAACAGGGGAGGGCTCAGATTGTTGGTATAGCAAAGTTTCGAATCTAATGTTATGTAAATACCGAGGTACCTAAAGCCTTCGAGGGCAATTTGAATCGGGCAATTGCCTGGAATGACCAGCGGGTCACCTCTCAGGACATATAACACCGATTTGGACCAATTTATCACGAAGCCTGAGTATCTGCCAAAGATTGCCAACACATCCAAAAAGCGGATCAGTGACCCTCTCGGGTTGGTGAGATAGAGCAAGACATCATCGGCGTATAGAGAGATTTTATCTTCCCATTCTAACGACCATCGCAGTCCACGTATAGAATGGTCCTGTCTGACCCATGCCGCAAGGGGCTTCAGGGCCAGCGCAAAAAGGAGCGGGGACAGGGGACAACCCTGTCTAGTGCCCCTGCTCAGACGGAAATCGGGGGACTTGCGATTGTTTACCACCACTCTGGCCATCGGATCGGAGTACAGAAGGCGTATCCAACCCGTGAATTCCGGACCGAAACCCAGTTTGTCCAGTACTGCAAATAGATAAGGCCACTCGACCATGTCAAATGCCATGGTGGCATCTAGTGACACAAATGCCGCTGGTTCCATAATTGTAGGAGTTTTACCCAGTACTCCGTGTAACCGCCTCAGATTGAGGGCGGTGTTGCGATCCGTCATAAATCCCGATTGATCTGGATGGATCAGGGTGGTGATAACTTTTGTCAATCGGGTTGCCAGTAACTTCGCAAGGACTTTGGGTTCTACGTTTAGCAATGAAATGGGCCTATAGGACGCGCAACTTGTTCTGGGCTTGCCTTCCTTGTATATGACCGCTATGTTGGCCACACATTGGTCATATGGGAGTTGCCCCTTTCTCTGCTTTCCTCGAACATGGACCGGATGTATGGGGCGAGTCTATCGGACCTCAATTTATAAAGCTCGACAGGAATGCCATTAGGCCCCGAGGCCTTCCCCGAATGCACTCCCCTGATAGCCTGCGCCACCTCATCGTCCGTGAGGGGGGATTCCAGATAGGCTCTGTTTTCATCTGCCAGGACTGGCAACTGGATATCTCTAATCATCTCCCTGTTGTCCACTTCTGTAAATTTACCCGCCGTACTATACACCACGCGATAGTGTTGTGCAAACGCATCTGCAATAGCCTGCGGGTCCGTGATGGTGCTGGAATCTTCCCCCCGTATCTCAGGTACCAGCCTCGATGCCCATTCCCTTCTATCTAGCCAAGCGATCAGCTTTCCCGCTTTATCTCCATATTCATATATTCTGCTCTGAACCTCTCTGCTCTGCGCCCTGGCTCTATCTCTGGCGATACTACCGAACTCGTCTTGCCGTAACTTCAAACAGTGAAGACCCTCTGGGGTCACCGCCCGAGCCATCTCCTCTTCTAATTTTAACACTCCCTCTTTTGCTTTTTCCAGTTCAGCCTGCCGTTCCCTCTTTTTCCGCGCAATCAAGGAGACAGTCTCTCCCCGAATGACAGTTTTATATGCCTCCCACAGCGTCTGTGCTGAGTCCACCGTGCCCTGATTCTCCAGAAAGTACCTCTCAGTAGCCGTGACTATGCTCTTCTTCGTGGAGGGGTCTCTCAAATGCCAAGGGTTAATAGGGGCTACCCTACCTGCATTCATCTGATCAAATTCCATGCTAAGCCATACAGGGGCGTGATCTGAGATGCCTCTACCCAGATGGCAAACCTCCCGGAGGGCATGAGGCTGTGTGGCCGGGACGAGTACATAGTCTATTCTCGATAAACTTTGGTGTGCACATGACACATGTGTATACTGTGCCTTGCCTGGGTTGCATGCCCACCAGCCATCCACCAACCCCATTGTGTCCAAATAATCGGGAAGCCACCTTTGTGCGGGTATTAGTGTACGAGCCGGAAATCGGTCTATTTCCCCGTCTATGACCGCATTAAAGTCTCCCCCCAGCACCATGTGGCCTAAGGGTAGCGTCAAAAAGATTGAACCTAAGTCTTGAAATGTGTCGGACTGCAAGCCAGGTGGCACATAAATTGAAACAAACGTGGCTGTTTTCCCCTCCCATTGTCCCGATATCCCAACATATCTACCACGCTTGTCGGACCATGTGGACTGTACTAGAAGGGGGAATGAGTTTTTAACCAATATACCAGCCACCCTTGACCCTGTGGTAAATCCCGCGTGTGCCACAAGTTTATAACCTCCTTTATGAAGGGCCATGCACTTATTCCCAATTAAATGTGTTTCTTGCAGAAGTACCACATCCGAGGCGTGTCGTCTGATAAACTGATTTACCATCCCCCTCTTTATTTTATCCCCCAGTCCGTTGACATTCCAACTCAGCACGCTAATCCCCGATCTCCATCTATCGTTCGTCATTAAACTGGTATAGAAATGTCATCTGCATTGCATTGTCACTCGATGATGTCGAAACAATTAAACCTACAAACATTCTCACAAACAATGCGACTTTAAAAACGATGTTCGCAACATTCCCCCCCCTCCCTGCACCCCTGCTCGTGACATTTGCCCATCCCCAACTGGCAGAGTGCCTGTCGCCCCATACACTAAATCTACTGTTTAACTAAAGGTAGTAAAGAGGAGGAAGGCCGGTGCCCCGTCTCCCCCCCAACCCAAGACAAAATGATCTCCACTGAAGCCAACCTCCTCCAATCAAGTCATGGTTGTCCCTGGGGTTGGGCGGCCTCCAAACTATGGGTCGAGACCCCAATACCTGACAATGTACATTAGTCCCAAGTGTTGTGTTTCCGCTCTCATTCCTGTGCCTGCAATGCGTCTTCTCCGCCCCGGTCCCGCTCTCCCGACACACCAGGGGGACGGTTGTCGATCCAGTCCGAGGCCGCCTCCGGGCTATCGAAGAACCATGCTCTCCCCTCGACCTCCACTCTCAGTCGCGCCGGAAACATCATGGCATATTTCATCCCCTTGTTCCTGAGTTTTTCCTTTACTCCGAAAAAGTTCCGGCGTTGTTTCTGCACTATTTGTGTGAAGTCTGGGAAGAAAGAGAGGGTAGCATTCTCATACCTCAGAGGGGGTCCCAAACGGGCCGCCTGCAGGATTGCGTCTCTGTCCCTGAAATTCAACACCCTGGCAATCATCGGACGCGGGGGCGCACCAGGCTTGGGGCGCCCTCCCGGGACTCTATGTGCACGCTCAACTGTGAAGAAGTTACTCAGTCCCTTGGGCTTGAGGTGCGTGAGGATAAGGTCTTCAACAAACAGGTCTGGGGCTGGGCCTTCAGATTTTTCGGGCACCCCCAGGATTCGTATGTTATTTCGCTGGGCTCTTCCTTCGTACTCATCCAGCTTACGCGTGTTCAGGTCTTGAGAGGTTTTAAGTTCCCGCACTTCCTGTTGGAGCAACGCCACATCGTCGGTCAGACTGGTAGTCTTTATATCTAGTGATTTGACCTTTTCATTGACTTTAGTAAGGTCTGCGCGGATAAGATTGACCTCTATGGTGACCGTGTCCAACTTATTGTCGAGCGACTCCATTTTCTGTCCCAATGACGATTTGACCCCATCTATTGCTGCCATTACATCGAGCAGCGTCGGTTCAGGTGAAGGTTCACAGGAGTCACCCCCTGCCGACAGAGTGTGTCTTAAGTCTGTAGGGGAGCCTTTGGGCATCGTGTATCTGTCCAATTTGTTGGTCTGGACCTGTCTCATCCCCTTAGATGATCTCGGCTGGTGCCTGGCCACCTCCGGCCTAGTCGCCATCTGACGAGCTGTGATCGTGACACGCCGACGCCGTCTCCCCCGCAAAATGCGTTATAGTAGTTCTCGGCCAATTCTTTCATGGCAGGCTATCTGTGTCTCCACTGCACTGCCAGTGTCCACTAGGGCAGGTCGAAACAGGGGGCACACCGAGGCCCCCAGCAGTGCAGCCGATGTGTGGCTATCGCAGTCTCGGAGGGCGATCTATGCGCAGCGGAACTGGTGCCTACCGTGCTCCGTGGCCAATACTTTCCCTGTCGGCGATTCTCCTCCTCACTGCTCCCCAAGCAGCTCGGTAGACACCCTGGATCTAGAAGCAGCTGCCAAAGGGGCCACCGTCAGTTATCCTCCCCCCTGGGGCTCCAATCTCGCGGCATGGTTGATTGCGGCATACAATCCGAGTGGCCGTCCTCTCGGGCACCTGAGCCTGCCCTCCTGGGCGCACGGCGTGCCCCCCGTCTCAATAGTATGCAGGAGGAAGGGGGGGGAGGGCACGCACACAGCAGCCCCCAACACACCCCCGGGTCCCCTGCAGGATATCCTCACTGTGGCCTTACTGCCGCCTCGCAGCCTGTGTCAGAGTCGCGGCACCTGCCACTCCTGATTCCATATACGAAGGGGCGGGGGGGCCTCACCAACGCGCCCCCGCTCGTCCCCTCCGCCTCCAATCTGTCGCCGCAACTGCTGTCTGACGAGCCCCAGGGAATGGGGCGAGACCAGCGACTTCCGGTCCACAACCCCAGTGTAGTGTAACTGCGCCCCGGCCACAGCCCAAACTCGAGTCCCCGGTTCCGGACTCCGCGGAGGCCGCAATGCGCGATGATCGTATCTCCGGTCCCCGGTGTCACAGAGGGGCCGGAGTTGCTGCCGGGAGTGTCTCTATTGCTCCGCCGTCGAGCGGTACGCTTCAGTGCCAGGATATTTAACAGGATCTCTAGGCTGGGGGACGGGCACTTCGGAGCCGAGGTCTTACGCGGCCATCTTGGACCGGCGCGTGGCTCCTCTTCAGAAGTCTGTCTTAAGGACAGAAGCTTGTGTGCAACCATGAACGGCTACTGGAAACTTTGGGTAACAAAGTAGTAACTTTCTAAAGTTGCCATTTGAGCAAACGTTACCTAAAAAATCGATTAGAGCAACATATTGGGTTAAATGCAACAATTCGATTGATACCTTGAAGGATCATATTTAGTAGAGTCCCATTTGGAAATTAGCATTGCTGAGTTTTCAGAGTCTAACTCCATACTTGCCAATGGGGTTACTAGCCTTTCCACAGTAAAAGCGACAATGCAGAGCTTTTACTGTTAGGAAATGCAAAGTTAATAAAAAATGTTCATCTTTTTAATGTAATGTACCATGCCTTTAGGGCTCAGTAGGCCTGACTTAGGGGTGACTTATAAACTGGTCTTTACCATTGGTTTAAATGACAAAGTTGAGTAAGAAGTTTAAAAACTGCTCTGCCAGTCGCAAACGGCATGCTGGGAGTCATGCTTTGTTTTATTACACTCGTACTGGTACAATAAGTGCTGCAGTCTATAAGGGATACTTAACTTGCAAACCCTGGGTACCCCTGAAATGATATACCAATTAAGTTAACTTATGCCAATTGTCAGTGAGCCAATTTAACATATACCTTTTTAAGAGTCATAGCACTGACACTGAGGCCTGTTTGCTGGGGCAGCTGCCTCTGAACGGGGGTGGTGGGGCGGGGTGAGGGATGAAAAGATGAAAAAAAATAAAAATAAACATACCTGCTTTGCTGCTGCCTCCGCCGCACGCCTCTCCTCTGTCTTCTCGTCTTCTTTCCTGCTGCTGTCTGCAGCCTGCACTGTAAGCACCCGAGCTTCCAGACTCTGCCAGCCAATCATCGTGATTAGTCTGAGTGGCCTGTTTGGCCGCTGAGGCAGTGCCTGAGGAGGCTGGGCATGTTCTCCACTGGGCTGTGCAACACAGCCCAATGGAGAACATGCCAACTATGCATGACTGTTTGGCCGGCCCTAGAGGGCCGGTCAAAGCGTCATATGCATGTAGGGAGGGCGTGCAAACCCCTCCTGCTCCCTCTGTTGCGAGCCTGCACCGCCCCGCCCAGAGCCTTAGCGGAGGAGCTGCCACTGCCTGTTCGGCAGGACTCAGTGCACTTTAAGAGCCTGAAAACCAGCAGCATAAGTCCAAAACCTGAGGGGTGATCATGCAAAAAGAGCATATTACATTTTCTAAATTAGGGTATTATTTTTAGGCTCAGCTTGTTCCCATGTCTATGATCTTTGCTCACCTTGTCATTTCTTTCCTGCCTGGCTTGTCTCTTGCGCAGCATGTCCACACTCTCTGGCCCATGCACAAGCAATCTCACGCAAATGATCACTTGCACTTGTGATGCAGCGTTTGGTGCCCAAGTGTAAATAAAAAGGTTTGTCCATAGGCAGGTAGACATGATTGGATCATCTGTAAACCTTCAACACCTTTAAAGATTAGTTCCACCAATGCTTTAAGGGGGCTGAAAAAATGGAGGCCTCTTAGGTGGACGCTGCATAATAAGAAACACTAGCAAATGCTTATTAAAGGCTTTGTCTCTGTAGCTCAGATTGTATCCTAATATGTGCACACACACATATAGTTTCTTACAATTGGGGGTGGGCGTCAGCAAGAAAAGGGCTAATGCTACCACAAGGGTGATTTTACCAATATCAGCTACTGAGCAGTGCAATATGTTACAATGCAATAAAAAAAAAACTGCACCACTCTTTAGATCATTGTAGTTAAATGAGTACATAACATGGGTGTACACGAGCCTGTGTTTATTCTTATATCTTGAGCTTGTGGTTTCATAAACATCACAATAATAACACAAATATCCAGGAGACATTTGTTTCATGGGTATCTGCTTTTTCAAAGAGTGTAGTATTTAGTCTCTTTGACTGCACCCAAACACATAATTAATGGCTGTTCCACGACTGGTGTGAGTAGGTCCACTGTTTTGTAAAAGTTGCCCATAGAGAAAGTGATAAGTCTATGGTGCATAAACCGGTCAAAGCAAACCTTCCAGGTGCTCAGCTGCAATGTGGCAATAACTTGATTTCCCCCAGGCCCAATTTTGGTTCATCTCATAGCCCATCATAAGTTGTTATGTATTCAGTTTGTGCCAGGTCTCTTTGTGAGGCTTGAGTTCAGGACGGGCATTTCCTTTCATATTGAATGCAGAGAGAGGCTTTTTATGCCCATTCTAGATTAACAGGAATAATTATTATACAATATGTTATCAATTCATTAAATAAATGATGATGGAGAGGAAAAGTTGATTTCTGATCTGACGGTTCACATATAAGCTGGAACAAGTGTGCTACTGTTTATTGAAATTAATTGCCCTGATGAAATGATAGGTACCACGCATAACATGTGGTGAAATGGTCATATTTTGAGACAATAAGCTTTGGAATTTAAAGAACCATTACATATGGACTACAAATATAAATTTGGAGTCATCCATTTATCACAGAAAACCATCACGTATTGAAATTTGATGCACCTTAACTTTGTTGTTCTAGCTTATAACTATGCAGTTTAAAGGTAGCATACTGTTATACTGGGTAAGTCATAGTGTCAGTCCTAGTCACAAGTTGGCTTTATTTGTATCTTAGACTTGGTCCTCTGTTTGCCTTCTGTCAGGTCATCAAACACAGTAACCCATAAAGACCCCGAAGGCTTCAAACTTGGGTAAGGTGGAGAACAGGCCAATGGAAAATACAGACCCGCATAGTAAGAGTCAGTGCTTCCTTAATCAGGCAGATCAGTTACACTGCAGCAGCCACATTAGGACCAGTTCTAACAGTAGCACCTCCAGGTCAGGCGGGGTAGAGATGTTATAGTGACCTACCATGTGCAGAAGCAAGCTGTTGGCACTCAGCCTCTTTGTTTTTACTGTTTTTGCCCTTCTTGATTCCCTCTGTTCCTTAGCTTTCATTGTTACTGTGACTTGCCAATATCCTATTTTTGTTAGTTCTGTCTCCTACTCCCAGGCTCCTTCTTTCCATCTTACTTTGGCTTTTGTGTGGGACTCCAGGTGCACTAAGGGGCTAGTTAAAGTCTGCCTGATCACTGCACCACGTAAGCAAAGAGGTTATTCATGTGCTAAATCGTTATTTGGATCCCTTTAGCTTGTGCCTTCACTGACTTGTGCTACCTCTCACCTCAGTGGAGAATTGCAGACCCCTTAAACCTTGGTCAAAGACTCTGTGCCATAGCCATTTAATCTGGGTTTTCCAAAACCAACCTACATTTGTACCCTCTTCACAGACCTTGAGATTACCACAGGTGGTAAGCAGGTCCCTTAGGACAGGACAAGGGACTAGCCTCAACATCCTCCATGATATCAGAACCTGGGTCATCACACCCTCCTCCTCTTGGTCCTCCTCCTCCTGGTGTTGGTTACTATAGCCATGGCACAACATGCCCTGGTCTACCTAGTTTTTAATCCTCCTTATGACTCTTCTTCCTCCCCTCTTAGCTTTTCTCCTTCTGCCTGATTGGTCCTAATCATCCTATTGATGCCAGACCTCATTCTCGGTTTGTTCTGGTATTTCTCCGTCTTCCAGTCTTCCTCATTTTCTTGATCCTTCTCCTTACCATCATCTTCCTGGCCCTTATAGTCTTCCTCGTGGTACTGCTGGGCCTCCTGACCCTCATCCTTCTAATGGACCTTGTATTCCTTGCCTTTCTGATGGATTTGACTCTCCACCTACTGCTCGTGGTCCTACTTTTCTTCCTGGCCTTCCTGCTCCTTCTCCTTGTGCATTTCCTCATCCTCTTGGACATCTTCCTCCTCCTGGTCATCCTGGTGGCTTTAGCCCTCATCCACTTTTTTGGCCTTTCTCTTCCTCCTCCTCCTGCTTCTTATCTTTCTCATTTTAGCTATAGTCCTGCCAGTTTTGTTCTTCCTGTTTTAGATCTGACTGGTTCTGGTCTTTCTACTAGTCCTGACCCTCCATATAGTTTTCCCTCCGGTTTACTGGGTCCGGTGATCTTTGCCCTACTCATTGTTTTAACTTATTAGTGGTTGTAGTGGTCCTCCAGGTGGTCCTTTTCTTCCTCGGTGGCCTCCTCCTTGTTTTCCTAGTCCTCCTAGTAGTCCTAGTCCTGATGGTCTTCGACCTCTTGGCACTGGTCCTCCTGACTGGGTCCTCTTGGTTCTCCTTGCACTTCCATTGATCTTTGCCTCCTGTTGGCACTCCTCCTCTTGTTTCTCTTGCTCTTCACGTGCTTCTCCCTGGTATGCCTCTTGGAATCTTCTAGTCCTGGTCCTCCCTGTCCTGGTCCCCCAGGCCTTAGTTGCCCTACTGACTTTGCTTCTACCCCTGCTTCTGGTTCTTCTTATCTTTTTTCTCCTTGTCCTGGTATATCTGACCCTACTGGTCATCACAGTCCAGGTCACTCTGGTGTTCTGGTCTTTGCCTCCTGGTGGCCCTGGTGTTTATAGTTCTCTATGCCCTTCTCCTACTTCTCCTTCTATTCATACACCTGGTCCTTGCCACGCTTCTGGCTTTTGTCATTCTTGTGTTTCTGGTGTTCTTAGTCATCATTTTCCTTTTCTTATGCCTCCGAATCCTCCTACTAGTTCTGCTTTTCCTGTTGCTCTGCCTCTCCTTTTTGGGTCTCCTCTTAGTCCGTCCTCATCTTCATTTTCCACATCCTCCCCCTCCTGCTGGTTCTTTCAGTGGTCATAGTGATCCTTGTCTTCTTGCAACCAATTTGCCTTTTTACTCCATTCTGGGGCCACTCCTCCCTCCTCCTAGTCTTCCTCATTCTGATCTTGGTCCTCCTGGTCCTCATCCATGTTGTGGTCATGATTCTGTTCATCCTGCCCTTGTGTTTCCTAGTCATGTGTCACTTGGTCTTGGTCCACACGCTCCTCAGGACTCTGGTCCTCTTGATGCCACTCCACTTGGACTTTGTTCTCTTAGTGGTTCTGGTCCCAGTGATCCTAGTCTTCTTGGTGGTTCTGATCCTGCTAGTTGTTCTGGACCTGGTATATTTGGACATCCTGCTGGTTTTCCCAACCCCGTTCTTCTCCCATGTCCCTTCTGGTCTTTCTTGTTTTGGCACTCCTGATCCTGGTCCTCCTGGTAACTCTTTGTCTTCTTGGTGGTCTGGGTCTGTGACCCTGGTTTCCCATCCTTTTCCCCATTCTTCTCTTCCCCATTCTCCCCTTCCTATTCCTGGTTCTTCTCTTCCCCCTTTTCCTGGGTCTCCTCATCCCCTCCGTCCTGATCTCTTTTGCGCTGCTCCTCTGGTTCTCCTTCTGGTCCTAGTCCTCATCATCCTTGTCCAGAATCTCCTAGTGTTGGTCCTTCTGATTCTGGTCATAATAAGGTCAGTGCTTCTTATGGTTGGTGTCATTTTTATCTGGTTCCTTTTATTTGAATTCCTCCTTGTTCTCCTCTTGGTCTTCCCAGTCCTTCTCCTCTTCATAATTTTGGCCCTCATCTTCTCATTCCTCTGGGTCCTAGCCCTCCTGATTTTGGTCCTGGTTATATTTTTTTCTAGTCCCCCTGGCTTTGGTCCTCCTGCTCTTCCTGGTCCGTGTCCAACTGGTCCTCCTCATTCTGGTCCTTATTCTTCTGGAGATCATGGTCTTCATGTTTGTGATGGTCATGATGCTGATGTTCCTAGTTTGCCTTGTGGTCCTGGCCCTGATAGTTGTTCTCTTCCTGATTTACCTTGTCCTTCTGGCATTAATTCTGCCGGCCTGCCTCTCCTTTCTGGTGTTGTTGGTATGGCACTCCTGGTCCTTATCTTCATGGTCCTCCTTGTCATGTCTGCCTGGTACTGGTCCTTCTGCTCTTGATTTTTTTGTTGATTCTGGCCCTGAGATCCCACCCCTGATGCCCTCTTCCTCCCATTTCTCCTCATAGTGTCCCTATTCTTGGTTATTCTAGCCATGCTCCTACTTCTGGTTCTGCTCACCCTGTCACCGCTGGACCTGGTTCTCCTGTCTTGGTCTTCCTCCTAACCCTGGTCTTTCTTGCCTTGGTCCTACTGGTGTTGGTCCTCAAGGTTCCAGTCCTTCAGCTGGTCTCGGTCATGTCCTCTGGTAATACTTGAGTTCTCCTCATGATATTCCTATTGTTCCTCCATCGTTCTCTCTTTCCTACTTCTGGCTCCCCTTCTCCTCTTCCTACTCCTTTTGGTCCTCCTGCTCTTGTTTCTCGTGCTCTGGTGGTACCAGTCTTTATGGTTGTTTGGTCTTATTGATCGTAGTCAACCTGATCCTCCTGGTTCTTGTCTTCCTGGTGATCCTGCCCACCACTATTGGTTTATTTTTATCCCTTACCAGGTATTTGAATGGTGGCTGTCCCTTATGTTCAGACTGGTAGTGCCTCAGAGGCAGCATGCACCAGTGGGTCCTAGCCCTCCTGATTTTGGTCCTGGTTATATTTTTTTCTAGTCCCCCTGGCTTTGGTCCTCCTGCTCTTCCTGGTCCGTGTCCAACTGGTCCTCCTCATTCTGGTCCTTATTCTTCTGGAGATCATGGTCTTCATGTTTGTGATGGTCATGATGCTGATGTTCCTAGTTTGCCTTGTGGTCCTGGCCCTGATAGTTGTTCTCTTCCTGATTTACCTTGTCCTTCTGGCATTAATTCTGCCGGCCTGCCTCTCCTTTCTGGTGTTGTTGGTATGGCACTCCTGGTCCTTATCTTCATGGTCCTCCTTGTCATGTCTGCCTGGTACTGGTCCTTCTGCTCTTGATTTTTTTGTTGATTCTGGCCCTGAGATCCCACCCCTGATGCCCTCATCCTCCCATTTCTCCTCATAGTGTCCCTATTCTTGGTTATTCTAGCCATGCTCCTACTTCTGGTTCTGCTCACCCTGTCACCGCTGGACCTGGTTCTCCTGTCTTGGTCTTCCTCCTAACCCTGGTCTTTCTTGCCTTGGTCCTACTGGTGTTGGTCCTCAAGGTTCCAGTCCTTCAGCTGGTCTCGGTCATGTCTTCTGGTAATACTTGAGTTCTCCTCATGATATTCCTATTGTTCCTCCATCGTTCGTTCTCTCTTTCCTACTTCTGGCTCCCCTTCTCCTCTTCCTACTCCTTTTGGTCCTCCTGCTCTTGTTTCTCGTGCTCTGGTGGTACCAGTCTTTATGGTTGTTTGGTCTTATTGATCGTAGTCAACCTGATCCTCCTGGTTCTTGTCTTCCTGGTGATCCTGCCCACCACTATTGGTTTATTTTTATCCCTTACCAGGTATTTGAATGGTGGCTGTCCCTTATGTTCAGACTGGTAGTGCCTCAGAGGCAGCATGCACCAGTGGGTCATACATTTTCAGACAAAGAGGGACAATAAGCCACCTATTGGGGTCTTCATATATGGTATGCAACCAGTGGGTCATTCATGTTCATGCGAAAAGTGAGAATGAACCAACTAATGGCGGATTCATATATGGGGCCCTGCTGACTGCACTCAATTCTCCTACACGAAGCAGCTCTCCTTGTGACTCTGGGGACCAGATCCACTCACAGTGGCTCCCACCTAAAGCTCAATCCCTGGTGGGCTCAATCCCTGGTGTAAATATTTTGGCAATGGAACCCTGTCAGACCCTCGAATACTCTGCCAATTACCCCTTCTCGTTCAACTTAATGTTGTATGTAGTTCAGAATTACTACACAAAATAAAATTAATTGAAAAAAAGAATGACATAAAAAAGTGATTGAAAAAAGAATGACTTGGACCCATCTGTGTAAATGCTGACCTAATGACAACATAGTTTCATTTTAGGCAATTAAGAGTTCTGACTGGATCGATGAGAGCCTGGAGGGACTGAATAATCCCTCTTACAGATACAATGTCTCAAGTCACAAGTCTGCTAAAAGCTGAACTGAGATATAAAATGTCCTTTTTCACAAACATTCATGAAATGTTGCAAATAAGGGTTAATGACATGTGTATAGACCAACCGGAAGTAGCAGAAATTGCAGTAGCTGTGCTTTCCTGTGTTCAGGTCATGCAAGAGAAATACTATTCTTCCTGAATGTTAAATACATTTAAATTATTCTAGGTGTACATTAATATTAATACCAATTATATATAAGCGCAACCTGTTACTTAATAATATGTGTTATATACCACCCAACGTAAAGGCTCTCATTTCAGTGCATTCTGAAGAATGATAGTATGTATTAGCCCTTCCTGGATTCAAATATATACAATGCAAATTAAAGAAAGTCTCTGCATGGGGTGCAAAACATGAGCTATTGTACCAGTCTTGGAACTTGTGACTTGTAAGTTAGCCCTGAGTCAACTAGGGTTTATTACTAGGATTGAAACCTGTAACCTCTAGATTACACACAGTGCTTTGGGGAGAATATTCTGGTTAGGTTAGGACAGTAGGAGACCTCAAAAGCACAACGTTTGGGGAACGTGGAGAACAGGGAACAGAAAATACAGAACTACACCATTAGAATGCGAGCTCTAAGGGTCAGTTATGCTGCCGCAGCCACAATATGGTTAGCCCTAACTGGAATTCTTTCGGGTCATTAGATGCAGACAGAGTATGTAAGAGCTAACCTGTGCTGTAGCGAACTGGCAACATCAGTTGTTTGGACTCTCTTGCTTTCAGAGGTAGTTCACACCTGGTTTATTCCGCTCCACCACCTTTTTTGTCTTAATCCTCATTAGTCCCCTCTGTTCCTTTGTTTCCTGAGTATGTCATTTTCTTGTTACCTGCCCTGTTCCTTGTTTGTCAGTTTGTCTCTCTTACCAGAGGCTCCCTCCTTCCTGGTGCTGCAGTGAGATTCCATCCTAGTTTGGTTCCTGAGCAAGGCTCCTGGTATGCTTGAGGACTAGATACAGCCTGCCAGCTGCTTGCACTGGGTAAGCCCTGACTTACAAAATATGTGTAAGTACCTTTGTCTCACTATTGTTATCTCTCCTTCACTGACTTGTGTTTTCTCATCAATAGGTGGAGACTTTGTCAGTCCCTACTTCTTCTGAGAGACGCTGTTCCGTATTATCCCTGGACTGGATTTTCCGGCAGCCAACCCGCAGGAGTTTGTTTCTGTCTCTTGTCAACCACTTTTCCTGTATGTGTGGATCCTCTTCACAAACCTTGACATATTCCTAACGGGGTGACTGAATTCATAGGGGAGGAGGGATTGGCCTTGGCATCCTCATGTCATTGTACCATGGCTGTGATACAGACATGTTAACTACATGAGCTATTTTACCAGCTAAAAATCTTTGCCGGCAAATGTCAGAGTTAAGGTAGATTACTGGGTTAATGTTCTTATGGTAGAACCCTGTAGTTAACTTGAAGGTTATTGGTTTAAATCTAATTTTAGCCAATGCAGTTCAATCAATCAATCAGGATTTATAAAGTGCAGCTAATCTCCCGAAAGGGTACTCAGGTGCTTGCAGGTCCTGGGGGAATTCCGGAAGTGAGGAGATGCTCCGGAGCTGCATTGGGGAGGATGTTCCAGGTCTTTGCTGTGATGTAGGAGAAGGAGCGTCCTCCACTTCTTCTTTGGTAGATGCGGGGAGAGTGGGCAGCTGAAAGGATGGCGGAGCATAATCTTCTCGACGGATGGTGAAAGTTCAAGCGGTGGTTGATGTAGGTGGGTCCTTGGTTGTGTAGGGCCTTATGTGCATGGGTCAGCAGCTTGAATTGGTATCTCTCGCTTTTGATCCCTATAATATATGAGTAAAATGTGTGCCACTGTTTTGAGTAATAATAACACATATTATTTACAGTGCTACTTAATTGTCTTGAAAAACCAAGTACAGATATATGTGGCGGCTTCTATATATTTATGAACTGCATTCAAGAAGGTCTGCTTGTGAAGGGTGTTATGCTTTCATGTATTCATATGGGAGATGCTTGAATTTGAATTGTTATCTTAAATAAGTCGGCTCCCTAAGATGCACTCAAGGCCACCATCACTGTCTCAGCCCATGCTTAGCCTCAGCCCCTGGGGAAGGGATAGGTTGGTGAACGAGGTTGCTGCGTTGTCAGAGGGTTGGGCAAAGGGTCCCCAGACTATGGAGTTACTTGATTGTCCCTCCTCCTCCTAATCCTCATCTTGTCCATTCAGCCGTGGAGGGATAGAGGTAAGGGATAAATGACTGAGTCAGAATGTGTGTGGGGGGAATTTGCCCTTTATGAATACAAATACGTTCCTAATGTTGAAGAGCCTTAGCAGCATTTTGCACTCATTTTAAAAGTGTGGACCGGCATTTCATAATTTATTTAAAGACATTTTACTAATGGAATATTTTGGAGGGTCACAGCTGCAAAACAATTAATATTTGACGAAAACAATGTAAAATGTTAGATCTGACTAGCAGAATTTTACACAAATTTCCAGTGCAAAAATGACAATTGTCCTATCTTAACACTTCAAATTAACCTATGAGTCTAAAATATTTAATTGGAAAGTAAGTTCACGTTGGGCCAGCACCTCTTTGCCAGAGGAGAGGGCCAATGTTAACACTCTGAAAGACTTAGGGCTATGTAGCAATGAAACATGCACATAAGAATGGTGTGGGAAGGGGTTTGCAATCTTCCCAGGTATCTTTCCCATTGACCTCCTACATAAGTTGTCTTGAAGAAGCACAACCTTCATTCGCCAGACCCGGCCAGCTATCGGCCAATACCCAGTGGACCGTTTTTAGGTACACTCATTGAAAGAGCAACATTCTCAAAGATTTGCAACTTCCTGAAAGAAAAAGCAAACTCATCTTTAACCAACAAATGTAATTCTGTCATAGCATGTTGTGTGTCTATACTTTTTACAAAGGTCTCCACCATTCACTTGCCCGCTGTTGGCCTGTGTTGTAAGGGCCCATAGTTATTCAATGGTAATGTGTATTCCTCTATTGAATTACGCTAGTTATAACAATGTATAACCTATGGTTCTTCTGTGCCTCTTGCTCACGTACTCATATATTCATATTCTGTATAAACTGTACTGTTTCATTTAAGATTTTTCTCATATACATTCCCATGTAAGACTATAAGAATTCCCACGGGATTCTTCACACATTGCGTCAGGTATCATAATGGGCGCCTTATCAAAGTCGGTGCAAAGGTTTGTACTCAAGGAGTTTGTTCTACAAAGAATACTTGCTGATAACCCAGCTGCGTTCTCACAAACTGACCGTGGAGCAGCCAGCAGGGGGCAGCCCGCCTTTACCAAACAGGTATGCAATGATGCATCCATCTCTCACAACGGCAGAACTTTTAGATGCTAGTTCTCATCAACAGAGACTCTGGGGTCGATTCCGATGCCGGCCGGAAGCGCACCTAACAGTATTCGTCTGGAAAAAATACCAGCCGAACGCGTGTTTTCCGACCGACTCGAACACTCTACCGAACGAACAAGTACGATGCGCATAACAGCCCAGATTCCGAGCGAGCCGTACTTACCCATTCTAGCTTCTGTTCTCCGCCCGAGCCGGATCCGTAAACGCCAAATCGAGTCGCACGGAACCAAATACACTGCACCTTCCGGCCGGACTAGTACGATGCGTCTTCCGTACGCGCCGAACTCGTCGCTACGTCCGGCACATATGAGCATCCGGGAGAGCTGCACATAAGCTCCGATTCGCGCCACAAGACGATCCACGGCGACGAGACGAACAAGCCAGCGACGAGTACGAGTCTAAGCCATGAGAAACCCGAACGAGACGACCCAACCATGAATCCCATCGCGCAGGTCCTACCAATACTCTACATCTATTACCGGGACCGGCACGGACGCGTACGGCGCAGACGGTAAGTCAAACACCCACAACACAAACAAACGACACGTACCCGAAATATGTCACACACACATAGGGATGCACAAATGACGTACACAAGCAACAGCAGAACCATAGGGGTGGAATGGCCAACACCAATGCCATACACACCCATAGGGGGATGGATGCCTGCCACTACTACCATCCCCACCCATAGGGGGCTGGATGCCTACCACTAACACCACCCCTACTCAGGGTGGGCTGGATGCCTGCCACTACTGCCATCCCCACTCATGGGGGGCTGGATGCCTACCACTACTACCATCCCCACTCATGGGGGGCTGGATGCCTACCACCACTACCATCCCCACTCATGGGGGGCTGGATGCCTACCACTACTACCATCCCCACTCATGGGGGGCTGGATGCCTACCACCACTACCATCCCCACTCATGGGGCGCTGGATGCCTACCACTACTACCATCCCCACTCATGGGGGGCTGGATGCCTACCACTACTACCATCCCCACTCATGGGGGGCTGGATGTCTACCACCACTACCATCCCCACTCATGGGGGGCTGGATGCCTACCACTACTACCATCCCCACTCATGGGGGGCTGGATGCCTACCACTACTACCATCCCCACCCATAGGGGGATGGATGCCTACCACTAACACCACCCCTACTCAGGGTGGGCTGGATGCCTGCCACTACTGCCATCCCCACCCATAGGGGGATGGATGCCTACCACTAACACCACGCTTACTCATGGGGGGCTGGATGCCTACCCTACTACCATCCCCACTCATGGGGGGCTGGATGCCTACCACCACTACCATCCCCACTCATGGGGGGCTGGATGCCTACCACTACTACCATCCCCACCCATAGGGGGATGGATGCCTACCACTAACACCACCCCTACTCATGGGGGGCTGGATGCCTACCACTACTACCATCCCCACCCATAGGGGGATGGATGCCTACCACTAACACCACCCCTACTCATGGGGGGCTGGATGCCTACCACTACTGCCATCCCCACCCATAGGGGGATGGATGCCTACCACTACTACCATCCCCACTCATGGGGGGCTGGATGCCTACCACCACTACCATCCCCACTCATGGGGGGCTGGATGCCTATCACTACTACCATCCCCACCCATAGGGGGATGGATGCCTACCACTAACACCACCCCTACTCAGGGTGGGCTGGATGGCTGTCACTACTACCATCCCCACTCATGGGGGGCAGGATGCCTACCACTACTACCATCCCCACTCATGGGGGGCTGGATGCCTACCACCACTACCATCCCCACTCATGGGGGGCTGGATGCCTACCACCACTACCATCCCCACTCATGGGGGCTGGATGCCTACCACTACTACCATCCCCACCCATAGGGGGATGGATTCCTACCACTAACACCACCCCTACTCAGGGTGGGCTGGATGGCTGTCACTACTACCATCCCCACTCATGGGGGGCAGGATGCCTACCACTACTACCATCCCCACTCATGGGGGGCTGGATGCCTGCCACTACTGCCATCCCCACTCATGGGGGGCTGGATGCCTACCACTACTACCATCCCCACTCATGGGGGGCTGGATGCCTGCCACTACTGCCATCCCCACTCATGGGGGGCTGGATGCCTACCACTACTACCAACCCCCCATTGGGGGGCTGGATGCCTACCACCACTACCATCCCCACTCATGGGGGGCTGGATGCCTACCACTACTACCATCCCCACCCATAGGGGGATGGATGCCTACCACTAACACCACCCCTACTCAAGGGGGGCAGGATGCCTACCACTACTACCATCCCCACCCATAGGGGGATGGATGCCTACCACTAACACCACCCCTACTCAGGGTGGGCTGGATGCCTGCCACTACTGCCATCCCCACCCATAGGGGATGGATGCCTACCACTACTACCATCCCCACTCATGGGGGCTGGATGCCTACCACCGCTACCATCCCCACTCATGGGGGCTGGATGCCTACCACTACTACCATCCCCACTCGTGGGGCTGGATGCCTACCACTACTACCATCCCCACTCATGGGGGGCTGGATGCCTACCACCACTACCATCCCCACTCATGGGGGTTGGATGCCTACCACTACTACCATCCCCACCCATAGGGGGATGGATGTCTACCACTAACACCACCCCTACTCAGGGTGGGCTGGATGGCTGGCACTACTACCATCCCCACTCATGGGGGGCTGGATGCCTACCACTACTACCATCCCCACTCATGGGGGGCTGGATGCCTCCCACTACT